>OV656854.1:17487500-17810000 GCA_927399475.2 Acleris emargana
TTTATCTTTGCACCGAAAGTTGAATTAATGTTAAGCATATTTTATCTCGAATATCATTTTAAAGGCACATTAAATCCTCCTTAGAGACGACTGGTTTGAAACTGTTTTAAATACCTAGACCATTAAGTATTCTGAAATACGCCGGTGGAATATTGTCAGTCGTGATGGACTCGATTTTATCTCGCCATAAAGATTTCAGTGGATTTACCGACGTAAACAAGATCATAAACATTTCTCTTCAACTTTGGCTGTTTTAGAGGAAACCGCTGTGACATACATACAGACAGACACCGGAGTCTCACCATAAGGGTTATTTTTACTCAACTGCGCGACGCAAAGGAGGGCAATGTGTTTATCGGCCTATAATGTTTGAATGTATGTTTGATCCGAGTTTCGAACTCGGTTTGGACCGATTTTGATGATTATTATGTTAGTTGATTTGTCTAAAGATAATATGACAGTAACTTATAAAAAATCAATATGGCGGCAAACAGACGCCATAAATATTGTAAATGTAAAAAAAGACAACGAATTATGACGTTGATTGTTATTCATAAATCGTCTTTAGGTTTTTCTCATCATTTTTAATTTTGAATGTTTATTCCGGTTTTATAACGATTTTAAAGTCAGCAACAGTCGGGTTTTTCGCTCATTCCCAAAATACATAATTACTCTTAAAAAAGCAAAAAAAAAAAAAAAAAAAAAAGCATTTTCGAAATATTGGGTGAGGATAATAAACGATACCCTATATTTTAAGTATTGGGATCCTGATATATTGATAATCTGGTATTTTAAAATACTGCTTGCTTTTTGTAAGACTTATTTATTTACATTATATTCTTTTAATTCACCACTGTCTCTTCGTTCGTGTATTCGTTGGCGCCACTGAAAACCAGCGTCGCGGTTAACGCTGTGACATAGTGCTGAGTGGTGTCAATTTCGACGTCACAGAATCACCCATGGCAACACTATCCTACAATTGTTTTTTTTTTCCTTTCCTTCTTTATTGTTTTTTTTTATTATTACTGTGTTGCCATCCTTATTTTAATGATGTTTTTCTCTGTTCTGTTTTTTTTCTTGTGTTCGTCGAATAAATGTTTCTATTTTTATTTATTTATTTATTTAATTAATTAACTAGTACGGTTACAAACCACTTACACTAATTAATGAATAGATTAAAACTAATTCTTATAAATTCATGTCAAAAAACAACAACCTGTTTGCTGTTTGTTTGCTTGTTTGCTGTTTGTTTGACTTGTTTGCTTTTCAGTTAATATGTTTACTAGTCGGGTTTTTTTACAATTTTTCTTCAGAACCCTATAAACGAGTAGCTTTAAAATTAAAGGGCTTCATTCAAGGGCAATAGGGAATTGTTGATTATTTCAGAGAAACCACTTGTCCCAAACCATCTTCTAACCATTATTCATGAAACTTAATGACTACAGACGACTGGCTGAATATCAAAATAAAAGCTATACAAACTTTATTTGAATTATTAATATTAAATCAAAATTTACGACGTCTACACACGCCCCGAGCAATAGAGAATATTCACGACTTTTTGTCACAGCTTCAGTTGTGATTCATGCAATAAACAGTTGAAAAAAATCATGTTTTTAACAGCTATAAAATAACCAAGATATAAGCCAACAATGAATTGTTCCTATCTTTTAGCAAAACAGGATTTACCATGGAGTTTATATTGCGTACCTATTATTACATGACACATTATATTATTAGCTTTATTAAGGCTCTGTTATCCCAGCTCATAGACACCTCTGGAGATCCTAGAGCTGGTGTTTACCTCTCCCAAAGGATTGGGCTAGCTGTCCAGAGAGGTAATGCAGCCAGTGTCATAGGGACCATGCCACGAGCGGCCCTGCTAGAGGGGATGTTCTTTTTATAGGGTGATTATTATTTACATCTTTAATATTTGAGTAGCTTAGTTTTACTTTAATTTAAAAAAGTTCAGTTTTTACTTTTAATTGTAGTACCTATATTATATTAAATGAATTTTATATTGTTTATTATTACTTATTTGCAGTAGAACTAAGGTTACCGAAATAGCCCGAAGACTGGCTAAACTTAAGTGGCAGTGGGTGGGGCCGATGGGGTCAAAAGGTTCTTGAGTGGCGTCCGCGGACTGGGAGACGAGCTGTAGGTAGGCCTCCAACAAGACCTCGACGACCTTGTGAAGATCGCGGGAACGCGGTGGATGCGAAAAGCACAAGACCGGTCTGAGTGGAATGCTTTGGGGGAGGCCTATGTCCAGCAGTGGACATGATGATGATAATGATTATTACATGACGTCATAGTGCATATCGGATCTCTCTGTCTAATCTCTGTCTATTTTAAACTGCTAACTGTTAGTTTAAAATGCTTGTATCATCCGTTTTTTTTTTTTTATAGCATGGGAAGGCAAACGAGCACACAGGCCACCTGATGGTAAGTGGAAACTATGACCCATAGACATTCGCATTCACAAGACTGCAAATGCGTTGCCAACCCTGAGGACTAAGATGGTATGCCTCTATGCTAGTCATTTCACCGGCTGTACCTATTATCCCCAAACCGGAACACAACAATGCGAACACTGCTGCTTGGCGGTAGGTTAATGGATAAGATAAGATATTTCTTTTCCTGTATTTTGATATTTTATTTTAAGAAATCCATGCTTAGTCCCTATTGGTCAATGGCTTATGAATGTAGCTGAGAAACCGCTGGGGACTTGAAATTAAACAGATTAAACTAAAACCCAATATATTGACGGTGCCATATTTAATAACTTATGATGAGTAAAATAAATAATTTCCGAAGTTTTGTATTTATTTTTTATCATTTTTCTAATTAGCAAACATCTTTACATTCATATTAATGACTAAGTCACACAAAACTATACCAGCAATTTGACATTTTTGTTCTTTATCACTTTTAGGCGGTCTGTCCAATGGAGCGGAGCGAGGCAGCGGAACGGAAAAAATCCACCAATAAGGGAGCTACGCTGAGCGCGGCTAGGAAAATAGAGTACCTACCTATTGCGCCGACCCCAGCTGTTGATTGTTTTTTTTTTTATGGCATAGGAAGGCAAACGAGCACACCGGCCACCTGATGGTAAGTGGATTACTGTGACCCATAGACATTCGCATTCACAAGACTGCAAATGCACTGCCAACCCTGAGGACTAAGATGGAATGCCTCTATGCTAGTCATTTCACCGGCTGTCTTATCCCCAAATCGGAACACAACAATGCGAACACTGCTGCTTGGCGGTAGGTTAATGTATGGTGGATCTTTTGTTCACTCATCGCTCCGGTCCGCTTCAGTGGACAGGTAACCTAATGTTATGTTCAAAATGATGCACTAGTCTAGCGTTTAACCGACAAGGCACAAAAGTGTGCAGCTTATTAGGACGACTGTAGCTATGAAATAATCTTTATAGCACAATAAATAACATAAGGTTTACACATATTACGGTATAGTTTGTTCGTTCGTTGTGCATTGCAACCCTTTGAAGTCGCCGACACCGCTTTGTGTGCGCGCCGGACCTTATTACAATGCAATAAGGTGAAAATTGAATTGGATACATCTCTTTGTAGTTGACTGTACCAATTATGGCAGCACTTCATAGCATGCAAACAATTCGAGCAAACGAACTACAGTCTACCAGATAAGTGAAACATTATTTTTACCCGACTGCGTCAGAAGGAGGGTTATGTTTTTAATATCAATATTATTTTAATATCTCTCTGGAACTAATTCATTACTATTTCATTACTGTAATACGTGCGTTTAATTACTTATTTTACCATAGACAAAATCAACAAACAAATATAAAATTAAATGTATAGAATTTAATCTTAATTATATAAGTACAAAGAAAATTAAATTAAATTACAAGATGGCAAAAAATAACATTAGTATGAGAACAATAGTGACCTAATACAAAATTTCAGTTTTCGAACTTCAAGTCATACATTTATTATAATAGAGACCTAAGTTAATTTTTTTTTTTAATTAGGTCTCTATTTTTCTGAAATTGCGACTTGAAAAAAGTATTTAAGTACCTTAGTTACCTTTTTTATTTAATGTACTCGTACTTATTTTTGTAAAACTTTGTAATCACTTAAGAGAATAAACCTATTGACTTATACATTTTTATCAGACGGAGTAACGTGGACCTAAATTATGGTCGCGTTAATCGATGTCGATAATCGTCGACAAAACATCTGTCACTTTCTGACCGAGAGAGACAGTAAGTGCGAGAGTGACAGGTGATTTATCCACCGCGATAAGGGCAACCATAATGCGGGCCCTCAGGGCCTTGTTCAGATAGGTACATAAAGCTACCTTAGCTATTTTCGAAATTCGACAAAATAAAATAGCATTAACGTAAGCAGATAGATTGTGTCTACCGCTATGTCAACTAGGTGACGGTGCCAATGTTGGACACTTAGCTGAATGCACTAAAAATGGACACTTAACTCTTTTCTTGTTTAGGGGCAGGGTTTTTGTGGTGTGTTCGTATTACGTTTCTGTGCTATTCAAACATGTTACAGTTGCTGGCTACTAACTTGTTAATTGGCTACTTGACAGTTTTCAGAAAAGTATTTTAAAATGTGCGTTTGCTTATTTTATACATCTCACATTATTTTGTTTCTAGAAAAAATGTTAATTATTAGAAAAAACACGTTTATAACGAAATTAATTTGAAATACGCGCGTAAACGGTAGGTCACGTGACTTTTGTCGTTGGTGACGTCACTACACATAAAACAACGAACCGAATTATTATAAAGCCAACTTAAGTGAAAGGATAAAGTTTTAAAAATATATTTTGTGAAAATGTCTAATTATAAGACGTGTGTCGTACCAATGTGTAGAAGTACGACGATCAAAACTCCTGAAAAATTATTTATACACGTTCCTAAAAATCCTCAACATCGAAAGAAGTGGTTGCAGTTGGCACGTCGAGATTCGAAGTTAACATCTGTCCACTTTTGGCAGATTTGCACTATCTGCCTTTAAATATCCCGCCTCCATTTAGTGCAACTTCTCACGAATACAATTATGGTAAGCTTTCGAGTCGTTTATTTTGACTACGGAGATGTTTGACAACTTTGTATTTAGGCTGCAGTGACGTCACACGTAAATCAGTCATGGCCGCAGCGTTTGGGTTCATTGGAGCCACAGGTAAAAAACGACGATGTTATTTTCCAAAAATAAAGTAATTATCATATTTTTTATTGCAAATAAAAATATGTGCAGTTATTTTTTTAGTGTAAACTACCATATTCAACACTTTTTATATTTAATTGTTACAACTGTCAAGTAGCCAATTCTCACTTCACTTTCATTTGTTGACTTAACTTAAATTTTACTCATTGTTTTATTAGTTTTTTGTTACTTAAAGTAGATAACTTATAATTCATGCATACCAAATTTAAATACTTTTTTTTGGATACGATTACTTAGCTATATTTTTGGCTTATTATTTTCTATGCAACATTATGGCTTTGTCCACAGATCACAGAAACAAGGGAGATATGTTATGGGGGCGTGGTTCGTGTCGCCTCGATATGGTCAAATTGACCATATCGGCACGAGGCGTGTCAAGCGTTGACACAGTCACTCACTGAACGCTGTCAGTATAGAAGCTCCGTTTAAATGATAAAATGACTGTAGCGTGAAAGTGTGCAAAAATCGAAATACAAACGTTAATATAAAATCAAAGGGCATAACTTACCACCGGTAAATTTTGTTTTTAAGCATTATTTATATTTTTAAATGAATATTTTATATTTGAATGGATTTCAGAGCGTAAGGTTGTGAAAGTTGTGTTGAAGTGATTTCTATCGACTATCGATAAATGGCTTATTCTACAGCTATCAATAGAATTCAATGTGTTAATAGTTCTAGTTATTTATCACTACCACGACACGCTTAAAACAGAAGAAAAATAATTTTAACAAATTTTCACGTTATACAAAATTTAATTTTCTTTACAATATTAACGAACGACGAAGGACTCTAGCAATTCAAATATAAGTAGGCGAATCATACAATTAAGATAAAAATAAATTAACCAACCACAAAGGCAAAGGGCTCTGGCTCAGTATTGAGCTGTGCTTGCACACAGCAGCGCTGATTGACAGCTCGCGCCGACTCACTCTTAAAAGGATTCAAGCCTAAAGGTTGGATGGTAGAGATTGCCCCAAGTATTAAGTCTATCTTTCTGTTTTAAGTAATTTGTACCATTTATGAAATAAAGTTTACATAATCAAGTCGGTAAACTACTGGTTTGTCCCAAACTGAGATCTTGTGACGTGACACTTAACCGAACCCATTTTATTAGTATATTTGTATTAACATCATAAAGTCCAAGTTTACAATTTAGACTTTTATGTACTAATCAAAACGAAAATCTTTAACAGCTCCAGAAAATTTAACCAAAGAAATTCGGCCATTTTTTTGTTACGTTCTAATATAGGTATCGTTCCAAATTTAAAATCTTATGTATCAATTTTACGCAAACCGTATTCTTGCTAATAAAATATTATTCTATTCTAACAATAATATATTAAGTTTAAATGATGTAATTGTATTAACCTAGTAGTTATTCTTGACGTGTAAATATTGTATTATTGTCTAGGGGACACGGTTTCTGTAGGAGAATGTATCGAAACTTTTATGCATGTGGTCTTGCACCGTCACAGGTAAGTATAGCTTGTATACTTTCTATATATATATTTTTTATATTACTGTTGCTTATTAGTTTTGTGACAATTCTGAGTTTTGACACGTTTTCCTGCTCAACTACGCATGAATACATTTTTGGTGTTATGTGAGATTCATTGTTTTATATAATGCTAGGTTAAGTTTATTATTGTATAATATCATTAGCAATATTTAAAAAACGACTTACTGTTGAGTTTCTTGCGGCGTTTCTTCTCAGCAGTGGTCTCTTCCGAAGCGCTGGTAGATTTTTGACGTGTAAAAGTGCCCGTGCGGCCTACTTACTGAATAAACATCTTTTATCTTTTATCTTTTTCTTTATCGTGTAAAAGTGCCCGTGCGGCCTACTTACTGAATAAATGTCTTTATCTTTATCTTTAAAATAATAAAAATAGTACTTATTGCCTGTAAATTGAATAGTACCTATATTAACGTTGCAAACAAGTTTGAATTGTTTATCGATATATTTTGAAACATTCCTTGTGGCATCCCTAAGTGGACGACAGGAGAGAAACGCACACCTCTTGAAAAAAGTATAACTAGATGTCGCTGTGTGTGGGTAGTCCTTAACCTGCTGGACATAGGGACTACTATCTTGGCGCCATCTAGCTCTGAGGAACTAATTAATTACTAGTCGCATAGATGGCAGCTAAGTGACGAGTAAGCGCTACCTTACGTTCAGTGACTGAACTACGATGGAAAAAAAACGATCTTTCAGCATTTTTCAACCTTGAGAACTTAGTATAAAGCTTAATTTTCTGCTACTATCAAAACTATGTTACGGCGTTTTTAGTTCGTAAGCTGTAACCAATTATGAGGAGGTTGTTTTTGTAGTAGTTAATAGAGCGTAAGCGTAAGACGCACACATGTTTAAAAGTGGCGACACCGGGTCTTGTACGAATTGGCGTTCATGACATATCTCCCTTGTTTCTGTGATCTGTGGCTTTGTCGTATCCCGGGGTTGTGGCAGAATACCAGTGTTTTGCTCACTAGAGTAATGCTTCACGCTGAGCCGTGACCTTCTTGTGCTGCTGCGACGCACAAGTGCGACTGAGATTTGTACCTAGTTCGTAAGTTTGATATTGTTATTTTCCACTAAATATGACAATTGTATATGTGTGATTGAAGCATCAAATAAACTTTTTATGTATCTAATTCAAAGATGATAAGGTTGTAAATTGATTCTCTCAAAATAAATAAATAAAACCGTATCTTCTGTACGTTAAGAATCAATTTAGTGCATTATTGGTCCTTGTTCATTTTTGGTTCCATCAGTGTTCATACATTACGAGTCGATATAAAACAAACGTTAGCGTTTGATTCTTCTATTCAAGCCTTTTTTTTACAGCCTCAAAGAGTTCACTTTTGGTGATCTCTTTTACTGTATTTTCATATTTAGCTGAGACGAAGAAATAAAAAAGATATAAGAGATTTCACAAATCCAACATATTCCCTATTCACGAGTCGTTCATTCTTCGACATCCCAAATGCCCTTCATCAGCTCAATGCTCAGCCACCCGCGCGGGCGTATGCAGCTCGCGCACCTGCCTCGCCAGCCAGGCGATGCCGTCCGCGAGCCCAGCGCCGGAGCGCGCGCTGGTGGCCGCCACGTGCCACGGCCGGTCCGCCACCCGGGCCAGCCCCAGCGCCGTCGCCAGCCGCGCCGGCTCCAACGCACCGGCAGCGTCCGACTTGTTCCCGAGAACAAGGAGAGGAATCCGGCGAGCACACATGTCTGGGTGGGCCAGCACCAGCTCCAGCTCTTCACGGGCTACCACTGCGGAAGACAGTTTAGTTGTTTTAAATTCCGAAATGGGTTTGCGTTTGATCTCTTTTTCACCTGTTTTTTTTTTATGGCATATAGAAGACAAACGAGCACACAGGCCACCTGATGGTAAGTGGAAACTGTGACCCATAGACATTCGCATGCACAAGACTGCAATGCAATCCTAAGACTGCAAATGCGTTGCCAACCCTGAGGACTAAGATGAAATGCCTCTATGCTAGTCATTTCACCGGCTGTCTTATCCCCAAACCGGAACACAACAATGCGAACACTGCTGTTTGGTGGTAGGTTAATGGATAAGATGGTGGTACCGTAAAATGTGCCTACTTTGCTCCCCCATGGGTAACTTTGCTCCATAGTGACTTTTTTGTATTTTACTTATAAGACAAGGCCGATGACAAATTTTCTAAAAATAATTGATGTATACATCCAGCTGCGCAGTGAATGAAAGCACTAGAATGATTTACAATACAGAATACCTCAATATAACGATGGAGCAAGATTACCCGTGGGGGAGCAAAGTAGGCACATTTTACGGTAGCGATCCGGACGGACCCTGCACAAGGTCCTACCACCCGCAAAATGTTTAATGATGTTTATAAAGTGATGAAATCTATGACACAAATGCAAAAAATTGCAAATGACCTCCCCCATAACCCCTAGTAGGAATAGGTCGACTTACTAATAACCCTGTAGGTATAAGCGTTGCCAACCCTGAGGGCCGACATAATTGAGTTTGGCTTATTTGTGGACTATTAACCTACATTACCGACATCAAAGAAAATTTTCATTTTTTAACTTATTCCATCTTTGACTTCAACCGTTCAAGATTGATGGTTTGGATACTGACCGAGCCGCAAGTGGTCCGCGGCGTCGACGACGAAGATGACGGCCTGCGCGCGCCGATAGTGCCGCTCCCACAGCGCACGCGCCCGAGCCGCGCCCGACACGTCCCACGCACTAAACGTAACTCCTCCACCTGACAGACAGATTTCAAGGTTATCATTATATCACTATCGCGGAGGTTCTTCTCCTTCTTATATCAGCTGAAGGACATGCAGTCCTGGGCATAGGCCGTCTCGTCAAGGATCTCCAAGCGGTTTTTGTCAAATCGAAAATGAAAATAAAATTCCTGAATTCTGTTATAGCGAACTAGCGACATCTAGCGACGACTTATTTCAACCAACTCGACAGCGCGCGCTACCAGCGTCAGAAAGCGCAATTGAATCTGACAGTGCGCTACATCGCGCTAACGAATTTTCCCCAGACAGTTGAATTAAATACAACGTCCAACTTCACCCCAATGGACTTCGGTCCCCAGGCATAACACCCGCCTGAAGAGAGATCTTTCATTCTCTCTTCCTAGACTGTCTCTTTGCTTTGAACGACAAAGGTTCGGATCCTAAATGGAAAAGTAATGTTAGGTAGGTACACTTTACTACACTACACGTCCGATAATCGGCCACGGTAGTAGGAAAGCAACAAAAAAAAACTACCGGTAGCAGAAGCACTTCCACAAGTTGGTATGGTTTAAATAAATAAATTAATATCAGGGGAAAATGTCACACCAATTAACCTAGCCACAAACTAAGCTCTAGGCTTGTACTATAGGTACTACACAACGATATAAATACTAATATAGAGAAATATATAGGTAATTAAATACCTAGAAAACATCCATGACTCAAACAAATATTCGCGCTCATCATCGGGAATTGAACCCAGGACCGCTAGCTTCGTAGGCAGGGTCACTACCAACCAGTTGTTGTTTGCCTTTTGGGATGGCTCAGTGTATCACCAATCAATGAATGGGTATAATACTAAGTGTTACTAACCCTCGCCAGAGTAGAATGAATATCCTTGGCTGTGCCCACCCAGGACCAAACGATTTCAAGGCACTACCTTTGCACTCCACTATGCGCTTTAGCTGCATTGGATTAAGAGCTAAATAAAAAGAAGGGTACCTAATTACACAAAAGATCGATTGTCGAAAATGCAACCGTAAGGACCCCACTAATAAGATAAGATAAGTGTTACAATCACGTTACCAAGAGTAACGATACATACATTAAGTAATAATAAAGTACTCGATATTTGTGAGAGGATGTTGCCATTATCGAGCCAGACGGTGGTATAGTATGAATCTTCTCAAATGAACTTTTCGCTTCGAGCCCTAATCTTCCAAACAAAGGCCATTGATTCTATTATCGCAAAACCGCTAGCTACCGAGTTAGCACGTGCTACTACAACATTGATATTGAAAAACAAACGGTATCGTCATAGTATTAAGGTTCAAATTGAATGTCACTGACATTCTAGATGTTACGTTTTGGTATTTGCCGTATTGCCTCGGGGCGGTATCGTCCTACACTACCAAAACGTAACATCTAGAATGTCAGTGACATTCAATTTGAACCTTAATACTATGACGATACCGTTTGTTTTTCAATATCAATGTTGTAGTAGCACGTGCTAACTCGGTAGCTAGCGGTTTTGCGATAATAGAAACAATGGCCTTTGTTTGGAAGATTAGGGCTCGAAGCGAAAAGTTCATTTGAGAAGATTCATACTATAACGCAATTAGAAACTAAGGCCTGGGGGGACTACGTTATACGTAGTCAACCAGTTCAGAGAGAAAAGGACAGAGCTATATAAATGCTATAGCTGCATGAACTGCATTGCTATGTCATAATAACCCATCTTGGCGGAGATATCCATCATAAGATGCGTCAAAGTAAACGTAAACATTTCCGACGCATCTTAAGACGAGCAATACAGTTGAGATGAGTTTAAATACGGTCCTGGTATGCCAATTGAAATTGCCAAAGATGTAAACAAATTAGCACTGTTTGAAACATAACCTGAATATTAATAAAGCGTGTTTTAATTTAAAATAACGTATAATGAGTAGTTATTTAATCTTAAACTTAATGTGAAAGTAAAGATCAAGTGAAGGGTCCACGTAAAGAACATATGTCTAGTCAAATTAGTAACTTTTTGAGATATCGCGATTTGAAAGTTAGGAACCATGTCATTTTGTACGTAATTTTCGTGTAGAGGTTTTTTAAGAGTGAAAAGATACAAGTTATTTGAAGATTTATATCTCAATCTGAGTGAAAGGTTAGTTCATTTCGTCCTCAACATTTTGAGATTCAAAATTCATTTTCAAAAACAAGTGACTTGACATATGTTCTTTCCGTGGACCCTTCAAATGTAGGTATAAATCATTGAAAATACCTCTCTTGATCTTTAAAAGCACGTGATGATCAATTAATACGTTTTACATCTTGGCCAATTTCAACTGGCGCAGACTATACTCGTAACGTAAGTGTGGCTTTTCAACCATGGTTCCACTAAAGTTCTTACTCTGGAACTGCTCAATCTGTGGTGTGGCCGTATTTGGTGCTGCAGCAGGTGTGGTTGGAGCGTTAGGATCAGGCGGCCGCAGCGCTCTGAGGAGAGAGGTCTTCCCAGCGCGATCCAGGCCGAGGACCAGCACCGGAGCCGCTACACGAGGTCTTCCGCCCAGCCATGTGGATACGCGGTCTAGAAGACCCATCGTCTCACTGGAACAACATAATTTAAACAACAACAATTAAACATGTCTTCCCGTGGATGTCGTAAGAGGCGACCAAGGGAATAAAGGCTTGTAGTACTGTTAGGCGATGGGCTTGCCACCTGTCACTAATACACTGGGAAACAACTTAGCATGCTTGTGCAAAGTGTGGTTGCAGAATTATCAAGAAGTTTTAAAACTTGTTGGTAATTCTTTAGCTCTGCCTACCCCACTCTGGGAGTGAAGGCGTGGGTTTATGTATGCAACAATTAAACATCTAACAAAATGGCCAGTTGTCCATTGGCAAAATACAAGGAAGGCCTGTGCAGCAGTGGTCGTCTTGCGGCCGATGATAATGATGATACCACTTTGATTTTGACCTTCATCAGTATTGTCATATTTTAAAATTAATTCATCCATTAATCTGCTAAACCAATTTAAATGAATTTTGGTATGGATGATATCTCCGCTGTGTCAACGTTACGAACGATCAAATACTGGTTAGTAAGTAAATGAATTTAGTTCATTTTAAAATACAACAATACTTAATGCCAAAATCATAGTGGTTGTATCATGTTAATTAGGAAGTAGTGACTCCGTGGATTCTAGAACAACTATATTCCACAAAAATCCTAACTCTATTTATAAACTTAACAATCAGAATTTATTAAATAAAAGGTACCTAGACTTACATAATTATTATGCAATTCATACTCAAGTCGAATAACATCTTATAATAGGAATATCATGAGAGTCACATGTTATTAGTTGGACTACTATTGCCAACTTCCTATTGCTATTGACGTGCGGTAAGAAATTTATCTTGTACTAAAAAGTTATGAAATACCAAGCCAGCCAATTCAATATTATGTATTTATTGAAGGATCCCCACGTAGGTTATACCTATATGTATGGAGTGAATCTACAAGCGCATCAGGCAGCTATTTGCGCAACATAATAACTATTTGTGCAACAAGGGAGCAAAGTATGTTTTTTGCTGCGAGTCATTTCAAATCCCGAGTAAGCGAAGGATTCTGTTATTGAATCATAAGCGTAGCGAAATTCAAAGACACGAGATCCAAAAAAAAAAACTCTCGTGTAATGTTGCACATATAACTTTTTACGTTAGCCACGAGAACATACCAGCGGTTCTAGTATGGTTGCGTTTATCGCGTGACAAAATGTGGATAAAGCGTAGATAAAACATCTGTCACTCTCTGGCCAGTACGTAAATGAGTGACGGATACTTTATCAACCGAGATAAAGAAGGCCAATACGGGCCCAGAAGGTAAACATTGAAACACAGTTAAAAATACATATAATATAACCATATTTACCCACCAAGCCATCTACCCATTTATTGACCCGTAAATAATAATTAAAGTTTGTCTCACATTTGCAGCAAAATCGAATTTTACTCACCTTGCAAGGGTGAAAAAATATATATTTAGAGCAATTATGTGCGGTAATGACACTTGGATAATATTTCCCAAACTATTTCTCAGAACACTAGTTAGCACTATTCACTTCAATTTACCCGGTTAGTTAGTTAGTTTCATGCCATTTGACCTATTCTAGAACCAAGTTACTCACTAGCTCTAAATTCTACTGTTATCGGAGAAAACTTACCTGAGTTCTTGTAGAGAATAGTGAGGAACGCCGATTCAGTGGTTATGCTTAGCTACGCAGTTAGTGTGGTCTTAGGGACTCTGCGGAGTATCGACTCGGCGTTGCCAGGCAACGCTTAGCAAACATCAGGTTCAGAGCGGTGTTAGTTCTATATTTGAATTGAAATTGCAGACTGTACTTTTGCTGCATCAGCATTAGAATTCTGTTAGTAGAAAACAAATGAAATGTAACAAGTTTAAACTCGGTGGGTCTTCGTTATAGTAGAGGTTCTGTTGCCACGTTCCGACACCATTATCAAATTAGCTTTTACCTCCATCAGTATGTAGGTATATGAATAAAAAAAAACCACCCAAATGGAGAGGGTTCCGTAGATGCGCGATTCTCATAACGAGGCTTTAATTATTTATTTTATTCTGTTTGTAGTATTTGTTGTTAGAACGGCAACAGAAATACATCTTCTGTGAAAATTTCAACTGTTTAGCTATCACGGATCGTTCGGTTCGATCGGACAGACAAACAGACGGACAGACGGACAGCGGAGTCTTAGTAATAGGGTCCCGTTTTTATCCTTTAGTTAAATTTTATTTTTTACTTTATACCATCTAGGGAATTACTACATATATTAAAGATTTGTAAATCACAAATTTCTGCCATACTTAGCTACCTGGTGAATTTGTCATTTACAAGTGGTATTTTCCCAGAATCACTAAAACTATCGCTGATAAAACCACTTCATAAAATGCGAATCAAGGAAAGTCTTGTAAATTACAGACCAATTTCTCTAATACCTTTGTTCTCCAAGATATTTGAAAGAGCGATGCATGAACGTATTACAAGTTTTATAGGTAAATGTAACATAATAAAACCGAACCAATATGGCTTCCAAAAAGGAAAATCTACGTCATTGGCTGCCTTTTCTTTAATGAACTGTGTATCTCAGTACTTAGACAGAAGCGCATCAGTCACTGCCCTCTTTTTCGAAATGAGCAAGGCTTTCGATTTCGTGTCCCATGAAGTACTTCTTGCCAAATGCGAACGGTATGGTATCAGAGGTATAGTGAATGAGTGGCTTCGAAGTTATCTACATGCGAGAACTCAATTAGTCGAAATAACAAAAATTTGTGATAATACAGTGACTTCATATAAGTCTGATATCAAAACAAACCGAGTAGGTGTACCTCAAGGTAGTATTTTGGGCCCTTTGTTGTTCTTGCTATACATAAAATGATCTTCCAGACGTAACAGAGTTTGAATGCACACAGTTTGCTGACGATCTGTCAGTGGTTGTACCGTGCCGTGTTGGTAATGTTTATAATGAAGTAATAAATAATACGATTTTTTAAATTATAACTTGGTTAAACAAAAATAATCTAAATATTAATATTGACAAAACAACATTCATGCAATTCACAAATAGAAATGGTAGTAAACACTCGCTAAATGTAAACTATATAGGTCAAGTAATCAAAGTATCCTCCAAAACTACTTTTTTAGGTCTTATCATAGATAATAAATGTTCCTGGGATTATCACATACATGAGTTGTGCAGAAAAATGAATTCGTTTGCATACGCGTTATGGCGACTAACCAAAATTAGTTCCAAAAATGTTGCGATGCAAGCGTACCATGGGTATATATGTTCATTGCTTCGATACGGTATCCTGATATGGGGAAATTCTTGCCATGCAAATCGGGCCTTGATAGCACAGAAACAGTGTATTAGAGCATTATGTAATGTAGACGTCTTGACCTCATGCAGACCACTATACAGGGATTTAAATTTATTAACTGTGCCCTCAATTTGTATTTACGAAGTGTGCTTGTTTGTCAAAACCAACCCAGAGCTATTTAAAACATGCAAAGATGTTTGTAACTTCAGAACAAGGTTCCCTGATAGACTCGTTGTAGCCCCTCAAAAGACGAAATTGTACAGCAGAGGCACATTTTGTATTTCTGTCAAAATTTTCAACAGACTGCAACGTGACGTTAAAAACTTGCCTCTAAAAAATTTCAAACGGAGACTCAAAAGCTGGTTGACACAAAACTGTTTTTATTCTGTTAACGAGTTTTTTGCTTATTTTAAGTAAGACTGTTATATCTTATAATTATAACAAAAAAAAACTTTGTAGTATATTAATAAAAAATTACATTAAATTAGTAGAATAGGATAAACGAAATAATTTCGAAAATTAGTTTTGAGTCGGCACATTGCTAATTTATGGTTATGGAACTGTTAATAACTTATTATTATTACCTATTAGAGATTTATTTAAATGTAAATTTTGCATGCCAGTTGCTGGTAAAATGTGTGATACCACTTACTGCAAACCACTTTTTTATACCACATTTTAAGCAAATAAAGAATATTTGATTTGATTTAGCTTTTGAAAAATAATTATGTAGATGTTTTAATAAGTATTTATAACCTTTAAATAAAAATGAGTTCATACCTGTTTTTTGAGTTAGTTTTTTCATGTTTAATAGCTTCAGAATCCTACACAGAGCATTGCTCACCATGTTTGTGCCCGGTTTTTTTATTAATAAAAGTAAAGGCCCACACGTTAACACGAATCTCATCACCTCCTTTGTCGAAATCCGTTCAGCATCTACCAGGAGACCAAAAACCGTATATTCATATATTATCAAAAACAATATCCTCCCTTTTCGGCACTCGAGTAAATAAAGTTTGTCTCAAAACCGTTTATTTCGACAAAAAACCGAGATCACCATTTGTATATAGAAAAATCGGTTTCTATTTGTTTTATTATCGTGAAACGAAACGCATTATCTGACAGTTGACATCAACGTCAACCAAACGTCACTGTCACCATTCCCGGAAATCGCCCAATTTCTCGCGATCATGTTTTTGCTTATCTAAGCGAATCTGGATAACGTATCGGTGGCCTCGATCCCTCAGTATAATTTCGGCAGCTCACGGCCATGTTGTCGCGCTACGTGGTGTCGCAAGTCAAGCATAATGGGTGGTTTTTGGTGGGTCTGGCGCTGGGTCTTTGGTTGGCGTTAGTGATGGTCCCGTTGGAAGAAACGCCGTCCTGTACCGCTCCCGTGCCCGCTGCGGTGACTGACGACTATGAGCCGCAGCGGGAGGAAAGACCAGACGTGAGTACCACTTGAATCAACGCGTAGTTGAGCTAGCAAAAAGGTGTATACTCGTGACCTTTGTTATTAGTGAGACAGAGACGAATCTGTTACTTTATCTCACCCCAACCCAAACAGACTCCTCTGTTTGCGTTTTATGTTTAATGTGTGTATCTAAAGAAAAAGAAATATGACAAATTATGTTTTTTTTTTACTTAAAGCTAAACATGGCAATTAATGGCAAAACATTTAAACTTAGCCAAAAGATAGCTTATAAGCTTGACATGCAGCATTTTAAATAACATTATAATGCAAAGTGAACCCACTCTGCTTGTTGTTGAGGCACTATAGAATGTCACAATGCTGATCTTCCATGGATCCAACAATGAAATAGATGGGACAGCAACCAGTAACATAATTTGATAATGGTTTTATGTTGTATGTTAGTTTGTAAACATATCTAGTGTGTAAGTGTTGAATTTATCAGGATGTTTCGATTTCCTTACTTCTTAAGAAAAAACTTGTATCTGATATTTCGAGATGCATGAGTTTGAACTTAATTTCTCTAAGTGTTAAAGTTTAAAATCGTCTTAACCTCGTGCCGCCCTATATAAATCACATTGTACAAAGTGACACTTAGCATAAACAACAGGATATAAAAAATAAAAAATTGAACTAAATGCCCAGTGAACACACACTTACACTTTACTCATGGGTAGTTTTGACATGAAATTTCAAGGTTAATTAACTTCTGTCCTAGGATGCCTATAGTGCAGGCTCTGCATAGTTTGGGATCTGCTGCAAATAAGCCTTGAGGAATATATACATACATACATACATAAACTCACGCCTTCATTCCCAGAGTGGGGTAGGCAGAGCTAAATAGCAATAAGTATAATATACGATCGTGCATTGAAAAGTTCTGAGCCTAAGGTTAAATATAATAAAAACTGGCAGGTCAAAGTGCCATATTTAGTCGCCATTATGCACTATCTTTTGTTTTTTTCCTGTCACAATTTTACATTTTATGCTGGAACTGCTACATAAGGTCACTGATTTTTCAAGTAATGGATAAAATTGAGCACCGTTCTGTCATAAAATATTTGCAAAAGAAGGGGTTAACACCAAAAAAAAAATTGAAGATATGAATCAAACATTAGGGCAATCTGCTCCATCGTATGCTACCATAAAAAGATGGGTAGCTGGTTTCAAACGTGGCTGGGAGACTGTTCAAGACGAGCCTAGGAGTGGGCGGCCGTTGACGGCTACTACGGATGAAAATGACAATAAAATATTAGATGCGATAATGAAAGATAGGCGATTGAAGATTGTGGAGATAGCGGAAGCAATGGGCATTTCTTATGAGCGGGCACAGAACATCATCACCGATGTTCTTGGATTTTCTAAGGTGTCAACCAGGTGGGTGCCTAGACTGCTTTCAGTCGAGAACAAACGAGTACGTGTTACAATTTCCCAAGATTGTTTATGTATGTTTCAACGTGACTCCGAAGATTTTCTCAATCGTTTTATAACTATTGATGAGACATGGGTCCACCACAGTACACCAGAATCGAAAGAACAATCCAGGCAATGGAAAATACCAGGTTCACCACCACCCAAAAAAGCCAAGGTCATTTTGTCAGCTAATAAGGTAATGGCCTCAGTTTTCTGGGATTTCAGGGGGGGGGGGGGGGGGGGGGTTATCATGAATATCATATAGACTATCTCGAGAAGGGCAAAACAATAAATTCGGATTACTATTGTGCTCTTTTACGTCGTCTGCGTGAGGAAATTAAAATAAAGAGACCTGGAATGCTGTCGAAAAAAGTACTGTTTCACCAAGACAACGCTCGCGTTCACACTTCGGCGAAATCAATGGCACAAATATATGATTGTGGATTTGTAGTGCTGCCGCATCCCCTTTACTCGCCGGATCTAGCTCCTTCCGATAATCATCTCATCCCAAACCTCATAAAACACTTGGGAGGACGAAGATTTTCGACAAATATGGAGGTACAAGAAGCAGTAGACTCATATTTTAACGACCTCAGCGATTCTTTTTTTTTGATGGGATAATGAAGTTAGAGGCGAGGTGGACTAAGTGCATTGACCTTCATGGAGAATATGTCGAAAAATAAAATTGTTATAAAAAGTGAGCCCATTACTTTTTTTTACCAGGCTCAGAACTTTTCAATCCACCCTCGTATAGATAGATAAACAGATAAAACATTTATTTGATGCTTCAATTATAGTAGAATTATTTGGTGTTTACCACTGACAAATGGATTGCCTTCACTTAATTTTCAGCTTTAATCTGTTCTGTATTCTGAAAATTTGGAAATTATGTAAAGGCAAATTATCTGTAAGTTTACAAATTAATCGCAGCAGTACAAAAAAGTCAATATGTATCTTATAGGTGGAAAGAAGTGGTCTCTGTCTACCCCTGTGGGAATCAGGCGTGATTTAATGTATGTATTGATAATATTTTTTCTTATTCCTATTTGGTTTCAGCGTGCAAACTTAGCAGCCGGTCGTGCAGTTCAGCGTCCGCGCTACTACAGCACGGAGCTCGGCATGCGCGCGCCGCTGCTGGCCGGCGTGCTGGCCGGCGCGGGCGCCCCCGGCGAGGGCGCGGGGCCCGTCGCCGCCGCGCTCAACAACACGGCGCGGCTGCTGCAGCCCGCGTTGAAGTTCTTTATTACGGCTGGCTCGAGACAGGTAACCTTTAAGCTGCGCATTCTCGGACGTGCTGTTTGTCTCGGCGACAGATGGAGTGTTTTTTTTTTATGGCATAGAGAAGACAAACGAGCACACAGGCCACCTGATGGTAAGTGGAAACTGTGACCCATAGACATCGCATTCACAAGACTGCAATGCAATCCTAAGACTGCAAATGCGTTTCCAACCCTGAGGACTAAGATGGAATGCCTCTATGCTAGACATTTCACTTATAATAATGTATTTGTATCTTTCCTCGTATTGTTTGAGAAAAGCATCGCCAAAAAAAAAAGGTGTTTATGGGTAACAATTATCACTTAACATCAGATGACTCGCTCGCGAAAAAAAACAATTTCAGAGAGGATCCTTTTTTGAAAACTACGTGTAGGTTTTAAGATACACAATATACCTTCACAACTTTCCTCTTGAATCAATCATCTATTGATCGCATAGTTTGAAAGATCTAAGCGGACGTACAGAGGGACAGACGGAGGGGAGCAACTTTGTTTTATATTATGTAAAGATACCTTGTCTGCAGGCCTCCGGAGGGTTAGCCAACGTGGTCGGCTTCACAGACACCAGGGAGATGCTGAAACCCTTCCACGCCCTCAAGTACCTGGCTGACAACTTCCTAGAAGAGTACGACTTCTTCTTCCTCGCGTCTGATGCTGCGTACATCAACGCTCGGAGGCTGGTCCAGCTCGTGAACCGGCTGAGTGTCAGCCAGGATGTTTATATGGGGTCTGTGGCGGAGGATGACAGCCATTACTGCTCTTTGGGTAAGTATTCTTCCACTTGACCGCATTCAGAACAGAGCTGTTCGATGCATCGACAATGGGGGGCGTACCAAAAATCTGGATCCACTGACTGGCCCTGCGGAGGGATGTTGCTCTGTTTCTTTTACCGCTTTATCATGGGGAGTGCTCCGAGGAATTTCATTGATACCAGCCGCTGGATTCCACCATCGTGCAACTCATGAGCACCATCTTCATAGTTGGAAACTCACTACCGTGCGTTTTTCGAGAGCGTTTTACCACGCACCTTATCTATGAGAAATCAGCCACCTTCCCGAACACATGGTTGAGGGAGGCGATGGCTGAGATACGCGTCATACTCGTGAACCGGTGCTGACTGTGTGCGGTCTCATCAGCTTATCAGAACCGAACTAGGTGGGTCTCCGTTACGTAAGCGCCTTCCGCCTCCATCATCATGGTTAATCACGATCAGATCGATAGCGAAGCATGCTGCCAAGCGGCAATGTTCCAACTGTTGTTCCACTGAGGTAAAAGAAGTTGCAGAAAGGCTAGTCCTCAGGGTTGGCAACTATGGATCAGGTGACACACTGCTGACAGACAAACGAACAGCGGAGGCTTAGGAATAGGGTCCCGTTTGCATCCTTAGGGTACAAGCCCTAGAAGGGAATGTTTAGAAAATGTGTATCGCTATCCTTATCCTTTTCGACGACAGAGAGCGGAGTAATACTGTCCAACTCAGTGCTGCGCGCGGTGCACTCTCAGCTGGACTGGTGCGTGCGCAACTCATACTCGCCGCACCACCACGAGAATCTCGGGCGGTGTGTGTTGCATGCTGCACATGTGTCGTGCACCACTAGCTTGCAGGTAAATTTCAGCCGAAGATTGGCGTCTTGGCGGAGACGTAACCTCGGCACCGGATTGGCTCAAAGCGAGACATTGTAAAGTGGGCTTTGATCTCTGTTAGAACGGTACAATTTTAAATCTGAAAACAAATTGGCGCGCGGCCTCTGCGTCGTCCACTGAAAAATTTATCTCGTCTTTATCAAATCTCGTCTTTCAATTACTCACTTTGATACTGATCCAGGGCCGAGCGGTTATGTCTCTGCCCATCTTTAGAGGTCACAATCTCAATCAAAATAAATGAAACGTGATCATAATTTCCTTGAGACTGTTAAACGTAAAAACACGATTAGAAACAAAATCTTCGATAGTTTTATTTTCAAACACCGCACCTTTTTTGCATATTTATAGTTGAGTCTTTGAAACCCTACTATCTTTAACGATGATTCTTGAATCGATTGTTCAGTATTCATAACATTTTTTTAATCTAGTAGTGGTTCTAAAGTAAACAGCAATTTGAATGTGACGCTGCCATCAAGGCGCGCGCAAACTATCTCCATCTCACGTTCTTTGCGCGTAGGCACATAAAGCCATCCCTTTTCATTCTTGGGTCGGCGTAGCAGCATTATATGGCTTTTAAGCAAGCCAGAATCAATTCTTAAGCAACTTTTAACCACGGTTGTAAAAAAAATACGGACGTAACCTCGGCCCTCCTAAGCTAATACGCAATATGTCAGATAAAATTCCTGTAGCAATATCAACCTTATTACTAAGAGAAAAGAACTAAAACTGCTTTGGTTATTGGTTTTGGGGTACTGCTTTTGAAGCTTCTTGCATCTTACTTACGAAGGCACTCGCCTAATCATGAATGAAGAATGCACACACGTAAACTGTTACTCGTGCTGTGGCGTTGTTTTCTAGTGTATCTGTGTGCGTGCGGTAAGTCGTGTATAAACAACGAAAGTGCCGATCTGCATGCGTCACACCCTTTTAGTGCAACGTTACGTCCGTATTTTTTTAGGTCCGTATTTTTTATAGGTCTGTATTTTTAACCATCTTCCAGGGCGAGAGTTTCGTCTCTGTCCACCTAAGTGACCCGCCGTCTCTGACCCCGGCGCTGGCCGCGGCGGTGACCGCTCACCCGGTGACGTCACCGACGCTGGTGTACCAGCTGCACGCCTACGTGTCGCGTGCGCAGCTGGAGCGCAGCGGCCACGCCGTGCGGGCGCTCCGGCTCGCGGTCACCAAGGGGGCGAGGAGACATCCTGCTGGTATAGTACTTCGGTTTTGGTGTGGCCGCATCTTTACAAAGGGGACAAGTTATGGGCCCTGCCCTGGAGGGGAACTACCTTAAATCCTTAAGTTAGATCATTTTACAAATCCTTTTTTAAAAGAAGCCAACCTGCATTCAATTTTTTTTTAAATTCACTTTCTCACCCTGGAATCGAACCAGTAAATTTTCTCTTATAATTCACCTGCTCTCAACATATCCTTATGCTCACAGGATTCCGCAACGGCACGTGGCCTGGGGGTCTTCGCTCAGACCCTGGCCTGGCGCCACCCGCTCCAGACTCTCGCTTCGACTACACTCGCTGGATAGCCATCAACAGAACTCATGCATTCATGCCAACTGAGCTGAAGGCAGTCGCGCCTTTAGACGCGCCCCATAAGCAGGCGCTTGATGTGAGTATGAGTGTGGTTAAGTATAGGTTTATATACATACTCAACAATTTTTAATGAGTATGGCAGTAGATAACTGTCAGTCGCGAAGAGTATTTTTATAAATAAGCTCGCGAATTTATTTATTTATATATCTATTTATTAGGTTCGCCAACAGATATAACACCATTAATTTTAAAATTACATGTATAGGGAAGAGTGACAGGGTGTTTACCCAATTATAGGCCAAGTCAGCTTGCGTAAAACAATCGCATTTGTGCCGATGCGACTCAATAATACACTAACACATTTAACAGGCTACTAGTACTGTTAGTGTGCTAAAAAGGAACTATAAAGTCGCAAGTAACCATGCATAACATAACGCAATTATCAAAATATGACAATGATAAAACCATATAAAAACAATTATTGGCTTAAATTCGAACCGCTTGGTTATTAAACTACCTTTTAATAATATGGATTGATCCATCTACTCAGTTTAAGGCAAACAATAATATAAAACTAAAATCACAAACAAGTGACCATGCATAACACGATACAATTAACGTGATATAACACTAAATCAAATTAACAAGGCACTATGAAGGGCTTACGTTAAAACTTACAGGCTACTACTACCTCTTATAAATATGTAATAATCTTTTAAACTTAATTTGAGAGATAGACATTAAATCAATATTCGTTTGTTTGAAAAGTTTATTGTGCTCGCTGCATATTCTATTCAGAACACTGTGAGATCCAAGATTTGTTCTGGATGGTTTCAAAGAAAAAGGTCTGTAGTTTGAGAAGCGGGAGTTAGCCTTGGTACAGTGAACCCCATTTTTTCAAGAAGCTGAGGGCAATCTATAGTGCCATTACAAATTTTGTGAAGCAATATCTGGTCAGAGATCCATCGACGGTTTTCTAGAGGAGTAATATTAAAATAATTAAGTCTGCTTTTATATGATGGTAGCGAAAAAAATTACGTTTGTGTACCGAAAGTAGATTCAAGAAGCGCCTCTGAATCCTCTCAATGTGGTCCACGTGGCACGAATCATTTCTGCCATATCATTAATAAACACTAAAAATAATGTGGGGCCCAAGTGGAATCCTCGGGGTACGCCTGAAGGAACCTCAAAACTTCGTGACTTATTGCCGCTAACAAGTACCTTTTGAGACCTGGCAGAAAGGTAGCTTAAAAACCAATCAAGAAGTTTGCCATGAACATCAAAGGCACTAATTTATATATAAGTATAACATGATCAACTTGGTCGAATGCCTTGCTAACATCTGTATATACAGCGTCAATTTGATGACCTTTGACACGTGTAGCACCAAATTGGACACAGTAGATTTATTACCCCGAAAACCATGTTACTGGGGACTAGCAGTGGTTTAAGATGATTGGTCAGGATGGTGTTAATTAGAATGCATAAATGAGTATGTGTATGTTTTGATGATAATGAGTGTGGATGAGTACAAATGTGATTGAGTTTGAGGATGGATGTATTGAATCTATGTTTCGATGGACTAGTTTGACAGATATGTAAGAAATTTTAATGTTATGATATGATGTAAATGTTTCAGTATCGACACAATCACCAAGTTCTGACAAGTCTAGTTTTAGTATTCTAAAAATTCGCACTATAACTACGAGTATTTTATTACCACCAGAAATTTCAGATTGTATAAAGTTATTTTTAATAATGATGATAAAAATTGCGGTACATTCAGAACATTTTTCAGTGTAAAATATTTTTTGCAAGTTTATTGTTTTGTTTTTGTTTTTTACAATACGATTTTTGCTAAATATGGTGTGATTAAGTCATGGTGTATGTGTGTGTGGCAGGCGGTGTGGCAAGCCGCGCGCGCGTGGGCCCTGCAGCGCTGGGGGGCGAGCGGGGCGGCGCTCGTGGAGGGCGCGCTGCGCTGGGAGCCCGCCGCCGCGCTGCGCTACCGGCTGCTGCTGCGGCTCACCGCGCCCGCGGGGACCGGGGACAGCTCACAGGTACTTGATGCTGGGCGGCGCTCGTGGAGGGCGCGCTGCGCTGGGAGCCCGCCGCCGCGCTGCGCTACCGGCTGCTGCTGCGGCTCACCGCGCCCGCGGGGACCGGGGACAGCTCACAGGTACTTGATGCTGGGCGGCGCTCGTGGAGGGCGCGCTGCGCTGGGAGCCCGCCGCCGCGCTGCGCTACCGGCTGCTGCTGCGGCTCACCGCGCCCGCGGGGACCGGGGACAGCTCACAGGTACTTGATGCTGGGCGGCGCTCGTGGAGGGCGCGCTGCGCTGGGAGCCCGCCGCCGCGCTGCGCTACCGGCTGCTGCTGCGGCTCACCGCGCCCGCGGGGACCGGGGACAGCTCACAGGTACTTGATGCTGGGCGGCGCTCGTGGAGGGCGCGCTGCGCTGGGAGCCCGCCGCCGCGCTGCGCTACCGGCTGCTGCTGCGGCTCACCGCGCCCGCGGGGACCGGGGACAGCTCACAGGTACTTGATGCTGGGCGGCGCTCGTGGAGGGCGCGCTGCGCTGGGAGCCCGCCGCCGCGCTGCGCTACCGGCTGCTGCTGCGGCTCACCGCGCCCGCGGGGACCGGGGACAGCTCACAGGTACTTGATGCTGGGCGGCGCTCGTGGAGGGCGCGCTGCGCTGGGAGCCCGCCGCCGCGCTGCGCTACCGGCTGCTGCTGCGGCTCACCGCGCCCGCGGGGACCGGGGACAGCTCACAGGTACTTGATGCTGGGCGGCGCTCGTGGAGGGCGCGCTGCGCTGGGAGCCCGCCGCCGCGCTGCGCTACCGGCTGCTGCTGCGGCTCACCGCGCCCGCGGGGACCGGGGACAGCTCACAGGTACTTGATGCTGGGCGGCGCTCGTGGAGGGCGCGCTGCGCTGGGAGCCCGCCGCCGCGCTGCGCTACCGGCTGCTGCTGCGGCTCACCGCGCCCGCGGGGACCGGGGACAGCTCACAGGTACTTGATGCTGGGCGGCGCTCGTGGAGGGCGCGCTGCGCTGGGAGCCCGCCGCCGCGCTGCGCTACCGGCTGCTGCTGCGGCTCACCGCGCCCGCGGGGACCGGGGACAGCTCACAGGTACTTGATGCTGGGCGGCGCTCGTGGAGGGCGCGCTGCGCTGGGAGCCCGCCGCCGCGCTGCGCTACCGGCTGCTGCTGCGGCTCACCGCGCCCGCGGGGACCGGGGACAGCTCACAGGTACTTGATGCTGGGCGGCGCTCGTGGAGGGCGCGCTGCGCTGGGAGCCCGCCGCCGCGCTGCGCTACCGGCTGCTGCTGCGGCTCACCGCGCCCGCGGGGACCGGGGACAGCTCACAGGTACTTGATGCTGGGCGGCGCTCGTGGAGGGCGCGCTGCGCTGGGAGCCCGCCGCCGCGCTGCGCTACCGGCTGCTGCTGCGGCTCACCGCGCCCGCGGGGACCGGGGACAGCTCACAGGTACTTGATGCTGGGCGGCGCTCGTGGAGGGCGCGCTGCGCTGGGAGCCCGCCGCCGCGCTGCGCTACCGGCTGCTGCTGCGGCTCACCGCGCCCGCGGGGACCGGGGACAGCTCACAGGTACTTGATGCTGGGCGGCGCTCGTGGAGGGCGCGCTGCGCTGGGAGCCCGCCGCCGCGCTGCGCTACCGGCTGCTGCTGCGGCTCACCGCGCCCGCGGGGACCGGGGACAGCTCACAGGTACTTGATGCTGGGCGGC
The DNA here is from genome assembly GCA_927399475.2 of Acleris emargana. NCBI lineage: Eukaryota > Metazoa > Arthropoda > Insecta > Lepidoptera > Tortricidae > Acleris > Acleris emargana. The sequence continues at coordinate 17,513,967 of OV656854.1, forward strand.
GCTCGTGGAGGGCGCGCTGCGCTGGGAGCCCGCCGCCGCGCTGCGCTACCGGCTGCTGCTGCGGCTCACCGCGCCCGCGGGGACCGGGGACAGCTCACAGGTACTTGATGCTGGGCGGCGCTCGTGGAGGGCGCGCTGCGCTGGGAGCCCGCCGCCGCGCTGCGCTACCGGCTGCTGCTGCGGCTCACCGCGCCCGCGGGGACCGGGGACAGCTCACAGGTACTTGATGCTGGGCGGCGCTCGTGGAGGGCGCGCTGCGCTGGGAGCCCGCCGCCGCGCTGCGCTACCGGCTGCTGCTGCGGCTCACCGCGCCCGCGGGGACCGGGGACAGCTCACAGGTACTTGATGCTGGGCGGCGCTCGTGGAGGGCGCGCTGCGCTGGGAGCCCGCCGCCGCGCTGCGCTACCGGCTGCTGCTGCGGCTCACCGCGCCCGCGGGGACCGGGGACAGCTCACAGGTACTTGATGCTGGGCGGCGCTCGTGGAGGGCGCGCTGCGCTGGGAGCCCGCCGCCGCGCTGCGCTACCGGCTGCTGCTGCGGCTCACCGCGCCCGCGGGGACCGGGGACAGCTCACAGGTACTTGATGCTGGGCGGCGCTCGTGGAGGGCGCGCTGCGCTGGGAGCCCGCCGCCGCGCTGCGCTACCGGCTGCTGCTGCGGCTCACCGCGCCCGCGGGGACCGGGGACAGCTCACAGGTACTTGATGCTGGGCGGCGCTCGTGGAGGGCGCGCTGCGCTGGGAGCCCGCCGCCGCGCTGCGCTACCGGCTGCTGCTGCGGCTCACCGCGCCCGCGGGGACCGGGGACAGCTCACAGGTACTTGATGCTGGGCGGCGCTCGTGGAGGGCGCGCTGCGCTGGGAGCCCGCCGCCGCGCTGCGCTACCGGCTGCTGCTGCGGCTCACCGCGCCCGCGGGGACCGGGGACAGCTCACAGGTACTTGATGCTGGGCGGCGCTCGTGGAGGGCGCGCTGCGCTGGGAGCCCGCCGCCGCGCTGTGCTACCGGCTGCTGCTGCGGCTCACCGCGCCCGCGGGGACCGGGGACAGCTCACAGGTACTTGATGCTGGGCGGCGCTCGTGGAGGGCGCGCTGCGCTGGGAGCCCGCCGCCGCGCTGCGCTACCGGCTGCTGCTGCGGCTCACCGCGCCCGCGGGGACCGGGGACAGCTCACAGGTACTTGATGCTGGGCGGCGCTCGTGGAGGGCGCGCTGCGCTGGGAGCCCGCCGCCGCGCTGCGCTACCGGCTGCTGCTGCGGCTCACCGCGCCCGCGGGGACCGGGGACAGCTCACAGGTACTTGATGCTGGGCGGCGCTCGTGGAGGGCGCGCTGCGCTGGGAGCCCGCCGCCGCGCTGCGCTACCGGCTGCTGCTGCGGCTCACCGCGCCCGCGGGGACCGGGGACAGCTCACAGGTACTTGATGCTGGGCGGCGCTCGTGGAGGGCGCGCTGCGCTGGGAGCCCGCCGCCGCGCTGCGCTACCGGCTGCTGCTGCGGCTCACCGCGCCCGCGGGGACCGGGGACAGCTCACAGGTACTTGATGCTGGGCGGCGCTCGTGGAGGGCGCGCTGCGCTGGGAGCCCGCCGCCGCGCTGCGCTACCGGCTGCTGCTGCGGCTCACCGCGCCCGCGGGGACCGGGGACAGCTCACAGGTACTTGATGCTGGGCGGCGCTCGTGGAGGGCGCGCTGCGCTGGGAGCCCGCCGCCGCGCTGCGCTACCGGCTGCTGCTGCGGCTCACCGCGCCCGCGGGGACCGGGGACAGCTCACAGGTACTTGATGCTGGGCGGCGCTCGTGGAGGGCGCGCTGCGCTGGGAGCCCGCCGCCGCGCTGCGCTACCGGCTGCTGCTGCGGCTCACCGCGCCCGCGGGGACCGGGGACAGCTCACAGGTACTTGATGCTGGGCGGCGCTCGTGGAGGGCGCGCTGCGCTGGGAGCCCGCCGCCGCGCTGCGCTACCGGCTGCTGCTGCGGCTCACCGCGCCCGCGGGGACCGGGGACAGCTCACAGGTACTTGATGCTGGGCGGCGCTCGTGGAGGGCGCGCTGCGCTGGGAGCCCGCCGCCGCGCTGCGCTACCGGCTGCTGCTGCGGCTCACCGCGCCCGCGGGGACCGGGGACAGCTCACAGGTACTTGATGCTGGGCGGCGCTCGTGGAGGGCGCGCTGCGCTGGGAGCCCGCCGCCGCGCTGCGCTACCGGCTGCTGCTGCGGCTCACCGCGCCCGCGGGGACCGGGGACAGCTCACAGGTACTTGATGCTGGGCGGCGCTCGTGGAGGGCGCGCTGCGCTGGGAGCCCGCCGCCGCGCTGCGCTACCGGCTGCTGCTGCGGCTCACCGCGCCCGCGGGGACCGGGGACAGCTCACAGGTACTTGATGCTGGGCGGCGCTCGTGGAGGGCGCGCTGCGCTGGGAGCCCGCCGCCGCGCTGCGCTACCGGCTGCTGCTGCGGCTCACCGCGCCCGCGGGGACCGGGGACAGCTCACAGGTACTTGATGCTGGGCGGCGCTCGTGGAGGGCGCGCTGCGCTGGGAGCCCGCCGCCGCGCTGCGCTACCGGCTGCTGCTGCGGCTCACCGCGCCCGCGGGGACCGGGGACAGCTCACAGGTACTTGATGCTGGGCGGCGCTCGTGGAGGGCGCGCTGCGCTGGGAGCCCGCCGCCGCGCTGCGCTACCGGCTGCTGCTGCGGCTCACCGCGCCCGCGGGGACCGGGGACAGCTCACAGGTACTTGATGCTGGGCGGCGCTCGTGGAGGGCGCGCTGCGCTGGGAGCCCGCCGCCGCGCTGCGCTACCGGCTGCTGCTGCGGCTCACCGCGCCCGCGGGGACCGGGGACAGCTCACAGGTACTTGATGCTGGGCGGCGCTCGTGGAGGGCGCGCTGCGCTGGGAGCCCGCCGCCGCGCTGCGCTACCGGCTGCTGCTGCGGCTCACCGCGCCCGCGGGGACCGGGGACAGCTCACAGGTACTTGATGCTGGGCGGCGCTCGTGGAGGGCGCGCTGCGCTGGGAGCCCGCCGCCGCGCTGCGCTACCGGCTGCTGCTGCGGCTCACCGCGCCCGCGGGGACCGGGGACAGCTCACAGGTACTTGATGCTGGGCGGCGCTCGTGGAGGGCGCGCTGCGCTGGGAGCCCGCCGCCGCGCTGCGCTACCGGCTGCTGCTGCGGCTCACCGCGCCCGCGGGGACCGGGGACAGCTCACAGGCGCTACCGGCTGCTGTGGCAGAAACGCTATGCGATTGTTCGCATCTGTGGTTACTTGCTGATGACATCACACGCAATTAATCATAGATCATAAGGGTATATCTCTTCAAATATTTGTTGATTTTGATTTTTACATAGATTTTTATTAATAATACAGGAGAATCCCAAGGAAATATCAATGTTGTGTGTTTTTAACAGGGATCGTTACCGGTATTCTTACTACCGGTTTTAAATAAGGTATAACCGGTTATAATTGCATTTTGGTATTTATATCACTAAAGCTCTAATAAGCGGTATAATCAAAACCGGTATTGAAATGTAATAGCGGTTTCGACAATTGACAACATTACCTCTATTTGATACTTTACCAATAAACCCATTACCGGTAATACCTGTCAGTGTCCAAACAAGCAAGTTTTCTAATTTTGAATTATGACAATCAACGAAAAGATTACCATTCTGTCATATGATCGGTTTGTCTTTTTCTTTTCCGGCCGCGGCCCATTTTAGATATTTTTATATAAATACGAAATCTTTCTTTTTCGTGTGGCTTTTTGCTACTTTATTAAATTATTACAGAAAGGCGAATAAACAAATTGACAATTGACAATTTGAAATACGTCGCAAATCAATTTATTTGTTCAGTACTAGCAGACATTTCAACCAGTGTTAGCCAACAATGCTATTGAGTTATGTTACACCTATTTGTTGTGCTTCAGTCATAATGTCTACTTGACACCTTATCTATCAAGAGCAACGAATACCGATATTAAATAGAGGTAAAGACTATTGTAAATAGTGCATACATAGCAGGGACCGGAAAACCCCTTCTTTTGATTAACCCTATCAATAGGCTTAGCCTATCATTCGGTTACCCAATCGATGTGCTTAGCTATGATTGAGTCACCTTAACGTTAGGGCGAACCCCTTTGAAGTAATTAACCGCATCCAAAGAGCTTACCCGGTTCATTAGGGTTTCGGTAGTTTAATATTTAAGCGCTTAGCATTGACTGGGTATAACCACATCGATCGCCTCTCTCTTTTTTGCGCATTCGGGCGAACTCTCGCCGTCTCGCTTAAGCGGCTACTGCCTGCCGCCACCCTATCAATTGTTAGGTAATTCAATAATACGTCTAAACTCTTGCGCATAGAGGTTAAACCAGCTTGAAACCGTTCGAATAAGCTTGAATAAGGTGACAGACAATAGGGTATTGGAATAGGCTTAGCGCTTAGTCGAATTAACCGTATCGTTTGGTTGCCCTTTCTTTGAGCTAAGTCGACGATAAGCTTAGCGCATCCGTGGGGTTTGTAACAACAAGTCTATCAAAAAGCATATCAAAAACCCCTTTCGCGCTAAGCGGTTCCGGTCCCTGATACATAGTGAAAAAGACAAAAGCGGAATGACAACATTACCTGTAACTCGAATATAGGTATTATTATTTTAGCGGTAATCGTTTGACAATTTATATACAGGTATTCAATTTCACCGGTTTTACAATCCCTGGTTTTTAATGTTATAAATAATCATTAAAAAAGGTTTTCTTAATTTAGTCAAATAGCCTATTGTACTGATCTGTTTCTTTTATGATAGATAGCCACTGATAAGTTTGCGTTTGTGATTCATAAAATTGTATTTCATTTTCTCAGGCGACTCTAAAACAGATAGAGGTGGTCCGGCCGCTGGGCGCAGCGCGTCTGGTCCCGGTGCCCTACGTGACGGAGTCGGCGCGGCTCGCGATGGTGTTGCCGGTTCGGTTCCCGGACGCCGGCGCGGCCAGCGCGTTCCTGCAGCGCTATGAGACCGTCTGCTTGCAGAAGGATAAGAATACTAACCTTATCATTGTAAGTGCTTTTTTTTTTACATACATACATACCTTATATCACGCCTGCTTCCCAGAGGGGTATGCAGAGACCACTTCTTTCCACTTGCTACGATCTTGACAAATTTCTTATTTATTTTTATTTATATATTTATTGGTAGGAAATCCAACAGTTACAAATACAATATATGAAACGAGAAAATTAAACACAAAACCAATTAAAGGAATTCACATGTAGTGACTGAGTAGCTAACTTAGAGTTTAGTACAAACTTCAAAGGTACACGCACTTACACAAAAACACTAGCGCAAATAAAAGGTTAAATTAAAACTACTGCTAATATAGCCAGAGGTAGATCGCCAAAAGGTTCTCTTACCTATGGTACACAAAACATGCTCAAACAACACATTTCGCTATCAGACTTCGCCTCATGGAAGGGATTTTACAATTGAATATATCGATATCCATCACGCGTCAAGAAACGTGTTAAACGTCACTAAAAATGTTCTGGTGGTTTTTTTTATGACAAGGATAATGGTACAGACTCTATGCCATAAAGTCAACCTCATGGTGGCAACCTATAGACATAAGAATTCTCCTTAAGAAGACTGTAATCCTAAGGGTCACAACACGAGATGCTTGTCACAAGATACGTCAAAGTAAACGTCAAACCATAGACAACTGTCATTTTGGACGCATCTTGAGGCGAGCATTAGGCTGGTTTCACATCTACCACATCGCAGCGAGAAAAAGTGGTTGCGAATTATTTATTAGCATACATAACCCTAACCTAGCTTCAAACCAAACCCACTCCCCAGGTATTAGTCTCAGAAGACACCGCAATGGACCCCGAGCCGCTCCGCGCCACAGTCTCCTCACTCGCCAACAAATACCACGCAACGCTCGAAGTGCTCACCGGTGTGACGACGAGCGTCGCGAGCGAGACGGAGGAGCGCGCCGCGGCGCGGACGGCGCGGGTCGCGATGACCGCTGCCGTGCCGCGGCTTGTTCGCGACGCGCTCGTCTTGCTCGCTGACGTCCATATGGAGTTTAACGAAGATTTTCTTAACCGGGTATGTTTGAATAAATAAATTAAGGTCAATCATTTACGTTGGAATAGCCCCATTGCGAATGCGTTCACTTAATATTTTAAAAAAAACTTTTTTTTTTGAAAATATATTTTTGCGTCCTTTTATAGTAGTTTAAGTACCTACCTTCATTTCAAAAATTAAGTGACGAATTACGCCTCTGTCGGAATAGCCCCGCTTGCCCTTATCATTAGCATAAAGGTTAGTATTCGCAAGTTCGCGCTCTGACCTCGGCATTCGTACCTTAAGACGCTTCATTATTTATGGTCCTGGGTTCAAATCTCGGTAAGAGCAAATATTTGTGTGATGAGCGCGAATATTTGATCCTGATTCATGGATGTTTACTATGTATTTAAGTATATATTTCTCTATATAAGTATTTATATCGTTGTCTAGTACCCATAGTACAAGCCTAGAGCTTAGTTTGGGACTAGGTCAATTGGTGTGACATTGTCCCCTGATATTTATTTATTTATTTATTATTTAGTTACATAAATAACTATATTATGAAACCGTTGCTGCCTGAGAGAAAAGAGGTAGACAACTGTAATTACTATGTACTTATGAAAACTGAATAAAAGATTTGATTTCATTTCATTGCTGTTTTTCACCCCCAGGCCCGCATGAACAGCATATCGGGCGCGCAGTGGTTCCTGCCGCGCGGCTTCGCCCGCTACGCCACGTACCTTAACCCGCGCGTGGTAGCGCCGGACGGCAGCAAGCCGCAGCACCACACCGGCCGGTTCACCGACCGGCACTCGGTGGCGGCGTTCTACAAGGCTGATTATACGATAGGTAACACAGCCCGGAATTATCGCAGCAAAACCAAAGAACTGTGGCAATCCAGCTCTGGACCAGGACCGGGAGACGAGCTGTAGGTAGGCCTCCAACGAGATGGAGTGACGACCTTGTGAAGATCGCGGGAACGCGGTGGATGCGAAAAGCACAAGACCGGTCTGAGTGGAGAGCCTTGGGGGAGGCCTATGTCCAGCAGTGGACGTCTTTCGGCTGACATGATGAATCTAGCTCTGCCCTCCTTAGCAAATAAGTAGAATCCCAAAATCAATAACCAAAGCAGTTTCAGTTCTCTGTTCTTAGTAATAAGGTTGATATTGCTACAGGAGTTTTATCTGACTTACAGCGGATTAGCTTAGGAGGGCAGAGTTAGTGTTAGAAATATTTTTATCGATATATCGATAGTTGTGTAATAAGAGGGAGCGCAAGCGAAAGCGTGGCGGACAACTCCTTAGGTACAAAAATGTGCTTAAATGGTATATGAATAGATGCGACGTTGAGCCGTCTCGCTGCCTGGCAGAAGCAGGCTGCCAAATGACCCGAGTGGCGGACTCTGGTGCAAACCAAACTCTGCGATTTTCAAAACCAAGCTTAACGAACTGAAAGCCCGTCCACCTGCGGCAATTTCTTACAATATTGTCAATGGAGCGAGAGTGAACGGAGATGTCGCTAGGGGACGTCCTAGACGGACGTACGGTGATCAGATTCGCGATGTACTGAATGAGTGGGTGACAGTGGAAAGTGGCTTAACAACCCCGTGTTGTGACTGTACGTTGAATTTAGTAGCGGCGCCGAGTGATGGCTTTTTGACGTTGTTCATGAAGCTCCCTAAATATTGACAGCAAGTATAAAGGAAAAGATGTCAATCTTCATTGTTGCAGATTACAACACTATTTGTCAGGTGTCAAAAGTGCCATCACTCGATGCCGCTACTTTAGAGAAACGTTACTGCATTAAAAACACTTTATTTATGTCAACCCGTGATGACAAATCGTATTAAATTTCCAGCACTCGCAGAATGGATGTCATCGGGAGGTTCCGATGAGGCGTCCGTCCCAGAAATCCTCTCCCGCGGCGGCCCGCGGTGCCTCCGCGCGCCCGAGCCCGGCCTCGTGCTGCAGCCCGCGCCGCAGCCCTGCCTCGCGCCCGAGGCCCGCGGGGACTGCCTCGCGGCCCTGAGGACCGGAGGCCTGGAGAGACTTGAACTGGGAGCCAAACATGCGCTAGCCAAGCTGTTGCTAGAAGTACAATCGGAGCTTGAACGTTGAAGACCTATTTTTATTTAGCCTCTAAAGAAACGGTACATAATTAATGTAATTTAATTTGAACTGTATCCCAATTCTTATAAGGTTTATTTTCCTATTCATGAACTGAAAATTGTATTACAGATCAAACGTAATTGAACTTTATTGCCCTGCTGGTAGATTCACAATCCCACTCCCAAAAACTTCCTGTTTGTAGTATGGGACTAACGAGGTTAGATAAAGATAGAAATACTGATAGTTCATGTATGGTTTAATAATAACAGTTATTTTTAATGCATGGAGAAGGTACACGAGCACACAGGCTTCCTGGGGCCCATTTCTCAAATTAATCTAATAATATTAATGATTTGGAGACCTCTGAAAATACGGGGCAAAATAAAAATGACAGCTAGGGATCGCCGGTATCGATAAACTTAGGTATCGATGCTTTTCCCATATACAAGTGATCGCTCCAAGTTTTGTTTGTAAAATTAAAACTTTATTGTAAGTAGACATATGAAATAAAATAGCAAAACAATACATTTAACATGTCGTTGAAATGGCTCCCTACTCAGCTTTTTGCCGCAGCAAGCCGCGGCGCTGGTTTCCAGAGGAATCTTGACTGAACAATAACTTAAACATCTACAACACACATATACCATGATCACTCCATAATTATCTACTTTCCAAGATCATTTTAGGTATTTTTGTAACCAAAATTAAAACCTCTTTTGCTAAAAATTTGAGGTTATGTGTCAAAAATAAGTAATTTGTTTGTCCACATCTTTTGCCATTTCTATTGACGCCTGCTCCATGTATTATAATTCTAAGTGTTAGCGATAAGTTAAAGTTTAAGGTCCCGCAGACTTACAGAGACAGGAATTTTCGTGGCACTATTCAATTACGCTAGTGATTTCTTATTTATCGACTTCCGATATACATATATCGATACAATACAATACAGAACACGAAATTCAAGAGATTAAGAGTAGAGATAAACATCAGGCGATCTTTTTGCTAAAATGCGATCACTTTCCGATAACCTTTTTGGCAGCTGAAAATTTCAAATCCATGAAAAACTAATTCTAATACAGCTAAGAATATTTAAACTCGGAAATCTAATTCAAGACCAAAATCCTAACTTCAGCGGGCGCACATTCGCTGTGATCACTGCATTTTGGTTTAAGTGTAGGTATTTTTATCAATAAAACTTACCCTAATGTTACTGACTACACGAGTTTTCATTCATGTTTTATGAAATCTGTGGCCTGGAGCTAATAGGGCCAATATCAATTATCATTGTTTTCCGTAATGAGCGTTTTTACCATGCATCAGCATTAATAGTTTATCAGTATTAATACCGACTTTGGCCCTATTAGCACCAGGCCACAGAAATAATGTTAAAATAACTAAATAATCAATATGGGAACTGTCAGATTTTGGTCTTGAATTAGAGTTTCGAATATAATCCTTCGCTGCCTTATTAATTTTGTGTTCAAAATACTTGCTAGTGCGTACCAATGTTACTTATTTAGTTTATAGAAAAAAATAAAACCCTCAAAAAAAAACACTATTCGGTTACCTACATGACACTAAGTTGCTAACTATCTATTTTGAAATTTAGTAGATATATCGATATATACATTGAAATTCGATAAATGAGAAATCACTACGACAGCCCAAAGTGCCGCGAAAATTCCAGTTTCTGCTTAATAACGTTTACTGTGTGTGTATAGTTTATTTGATGACAGGCGCAAGCAAGTACAATTTTGTATTATTCGTCGATTACAATGTCAGCCTAATTTATCGAAAAAAAAATGGATGGCTCACTCGGTCTTCCATTTTATTTGTAAACAGCAATTTATGTATGACAAAATGGCGCTTATTGTAATGTTTTTTTTATAGTTGAGATTAATATGACAATGAGTGATAGTAGGTATAATATTATATTATACATGACGATTTTACACTTTTTGACTTTTTTTATTTCACTAATCCCTAAGTATCCATACTAATATTATAAATGTGAAAGTGTGTATGTTTGTCCGTGTTTCGCGCTTCAACCAGTGAACTGATCGAGATGAAACTTTGTACACATATTGGTTAGATCCTGGAATAGGACAAAGGATAGTTTTTATTCCGGAAAATATGACAGTTCCCGAGGGAGCAGCGATAAACTTCTACGCGGACGGAGTCGCAGGCGAAAGCTAGTATTATAATTTGTTGCAAAAAATAAATGGGCTTTATGGCATACCAGCCCCATTTGACAATAATGCCCATATGCAACGTGCAGCAAATACTACTTGGTCGCCAGCCAAAACACTATTACTAGAGGCATAAGAGCGTAGTTAGATAATTTTGCGTGCAGTGTTGGATAATACGAGTATATTATTGCTGATGACCAGAGGCCGGAATTCTCGTAGCACTTTTGAAATGTCATAGGGACTTCTCCTTTATCGACTTCCGATATCCATATTTTATCGATACAATATAGAACAACATATTAAAGAAGATTAATAGAAGAGGTAAACAACAGGAGGTATTATCGCTAAAGAGCGATTTCTTTCAGATACCTTATATTTCGAGTAATCGAAAATGTGAAATAGAAATTTGCAATGAAAACTTAATAGTTATCAATTTCACATTTAATCAGTTCAGTTCAGTGTTTTATCATTTATCAATTTCATGTTCAAAGTATGTTTTAGTGCTCAGAAGTGTTTCATCATTACTCTTTCTATTAAATAAATATATATTCATTATCTGAAAGAGATTGCTCTTTAGCGATAAGACCGCGTGTTGTTTACGTCTACTTTTAATATCCTTTAATATGTTGTTTTCTATAATGTATCGATACAAAATTTATATCCGAAGTCGATAAACGAGAAGTCCCTATGGCAGCTCAAAAGTGCTACGAAAATTCCGGCCTCTGCTGATGACGCACCACCAGAACTTCGATTTTCAAAATAGGGCCTCAGAGCTAATGTAAGCCTTGCCTCATAGACGCTCCGGTCTATTTTGCGCTGGCAGCCATGTTGGAAATATCCGTCGTTCGCTTTGAACCTTTGGTGCGCGGATATATCCGGCGTCGAAAAGGTTGATTCACTAGGAGGGCGTTAACTAGTTAATCCGTTAATTGGTTATCAACGAAATTTACATTTCCAGTTACGGATTAACTTTACAATATTGCTAACGGACTCTTTAATTTTCGTAGTACAGTCAGCTGCAGAGAAAAGAAAGAAAGAAAGAAAATCATTTATTCGTGACATGCATAACAAAGAACAGATTAACAAATACAAGAAGAAAGTAGCCACGAAATGGTCCCAGTCAGCGTAATGCTGGCATTAAAGTCAGCGCTGGAACCATCAGGTGAAACCACGGAAGGTTACACACACATAATTAAAAGGATACCCCCCCTCCCTCGTTTTTTTTTCAAAAACCTGTGGTTAAATTTATATGATTTTTCGGTGAATTGATGATTCTATTGTCTACACATAAACTCAAAATCATTTAAATCTAACCACAGGTTTTCGAAAAAAAACAATCCTTACCAGGAGGGGGGTATCCTTTTCTCTGCAGCTGACTGTACCTACTCTTTGATAAAAGGATACCTTACAAGAACGTTTGGGGTGGTCGGCGGCTTTCATGCTCAGGCGCAGGTAGCTTACCTACCTAGACGCTGACGGTGCGTTTAGACCCAGCTAAGGAGTGCAATGAACGTGTTGAGTCTTTAATAGTACAAGTATGTAAGAATAGATAATAGTACAAGTACAGAAGGCGCACTGCTTTGATATTTACAAAAGCCGCTTTTTTCTTAGCTAAAACATTATTATTTATGGCCCTCTGTCATCGTTGACTCCGGTGCAAGCCAAACGGAACGTTAAGGCTGTGTACGAACGGTGAAAATGAATTGGCTCACTCGCCGCGTCGCCGATAGTGAGGGCTATTGTTAGACAGGGATAAATAGTTGTTTCAAATTACGGACCCGAATGATGCTGCGTGCCTATATGGTGCCTATCAGTCATGGCGGCCAATTAGCTACCCATCTTTATCGCACTCATGCGATATCTTATTATGTATTAAATTGGTGGCAGCCCCTGAATAGTACCCATCAGATGGGTAACCGGCATGTACTTGTAGCATTGAACGAAAACCGCGGAGTGAGCCGCGCCTGGTAATGCAAAGAATTCTTGTTCGTTTGCTTGGTTTAAATCGGCCCAGGATATGTTGCATACTTTAATATTATGAATATGAAGCAATGTGTTGTGTCATTTGCAGTTCCAATCTCTTGCGATGACAATAATAATAAAGAAAATAGCAACATTAATAATTATGTATGAATGCGGAAGAAGCGAAAGACATTTCTCAAGATCGTAGCAGGTGGAAAAACAGGCGTGATTGAATGTATGTATGTATGAAAATAATAGCATTTTGTTATTATATGCCTGTGTTAAATGTTGATAAAAGTTTTTGAGCTACTGACTAAAATAAAGGATAAATAAGGAAGAAAGAATATTCTCATTTCATTCGTACGTAGTTACCGTTTTTATTTTTTACATTTTGTATGTTTGTTTTTACATCTCCCTATTTTGTTCAATTCGCACCGGCGTCACTATCACCTGTGAAACATGAGATGAGATACACAATTATTACACAATTAGGTACCTACTCGTGTGGTTGCCGGGTTAGAATAGTGCCACTCCATGTCTTCCCATGAATGTCGTAAGAGGCGATTAAGGGAATAAAGGCTTGTATTACTGTTAGGCGATAGGCTTGCAACCTGTCACTAATACGCTGGTAAACATCTTAGCCTAACTGTGCAAAATTACATGTGTGGTTACAGAATTATAAATAAGTTTTTAGAGTTGTAGGTAATTCTGTAGCTGGAGCATTCCACGGTTCGTACGGGACAAATCGTACGCATTTTTGAAGATAAAATAAAAATAATTTAGCAAACAGAGTGTTATCCTACACAACTTGCAACAAATATTAATAAAGGACTAAGGGATGTGTACTACACCGTTACTTATTTTTCTAAAATGTAACACATTTATAAGTAAATCCAAAAATTAGTAGCGTTTGTACGGGACATGCCTAGTCTACCGTGTTTCCAGTTTTGTTTAATCTTGTCTATATTTAGCGAAATTGGAGTAATTTATGGATAAACAAAAATATACTTTTATAGACACATGCATACATGTTAAATGAAACGAAAAATATGTGATGAAATATTTATTTAATAAAAAGAAAAAAATTAAATCTCAACCGTTTGTACGGGACAAAAAATGTTTGTAAGGGACTTGTACGAAATGTAGTTTTTAATAAAAAAAGTTATACCTACTATAAACTGAAAAACTTAACATTGTCGTCTCCCAAAGCGTGTATTTTGCATTTTATTTCACTGCCATTGACAAATATGTCATGAAATTTCGATATTCCTGGTATAGGTTTTACAGCTTCCCAGGGGTCGTATTTCTGAATATTATCAGCTATTTGGGCAGCTGATATGTAGTAAATTGTTGTAGCCGGTACCTACCAAGGTGGATGTTAATGCAGCAAATTCTTCTGCATTCTGTATAATGGCGACATTACCTTGGCTGCGGGTTTTTTGATGAACTAGTCTTTTTACGTTCCCACCAACTCCATCAATAACACCTTTGCCATGAGACGTGGCGAAATATTTCCACTGAAATGGCTTTCTATATATTTTTGAGAAAGTAGCATCAATAACTTGACCATAAACCTAAACTTTTTTTTTTCCGTTCTGTTTCATATTTTTTTCGCTTCTCCTTTTGTTGAGATGATAACTTTTCAGCCTTTTTCTTCCTCCAGGCTTTGACTCGTTCTTTTTCTGCCAACTTAAAATCTGGATTACTGTCTTCTTGTCTTTTTCTCCATTTCCTATAACGATCCGAGCTAGTATTTGATTGAGAATCATCCATTTCAGTCAGATCATCGGTAACTGAAATGTCGCGTTTGTACGGGACACGCAATCAAGTGATAATTTTACTATCTAAAACCACTTATATTTATACGCTTTCTAGACTATTCGATAGCTCACATGAATGTAGCTATAGAGCAAAGATTCCTGCGATAAAAGTAATAAAGAGGGTAAGATGAAATAACTTAATGTAAATAATAGCGTTTGTACGGGACAGAGGGCACTGCGTTTTCATATCAATATTTTTGTGACAATGCGTTCGATATTTTAAATTGAAATGCATGTGAAGCTTAGAGAATTTAGAACTGGAGCACGCATTGATACAATTTCCTAAGCACAAAAGTCTGTCACTTTTTGGGGGAGGTGAGGTAACACTACATACACAATACTCAACACAAATGCAAAATTCGCTCTCATTGCTACACACCTACACCACTAAAAAACCAAAATACTAGCTTAAAATTACGCACTCATGCACATTTTTTTATTACCAACATATGCTTACACAATTTTAAAATAAAGATGTGTGCATTATCTTACCGAATATCAAACGATTATTAGAGATGAGATGCATATCTACTTTGTCGATATCGATAATTTCTAAGGTTGTGATATAGATGGCAGCACTTTACTACACGAGATTAACCAAATATGCGCCATTCATTATATATTAATATATTGTAAATTATTATATCATAAGGTAAAGAATACCATTTTAAGAAATAATAATAAAATGTATATTCAGTTTTACCAGCGTATAAGATGGAACAAAAGACATTTATTCAGTAAGTGATCAGAGAACCTACTATAAATACTATAGTTTAATTCTACTAAGATTACAAACAAATAGATAAACAAGATTTTGATGCTCACCAAAACAAATCGGCCGTGAGTTCGACGAAGAGTTATGAATTGACGAGCTTTCGTTTGTTCTACGATCTCTGTTCGACATAAGGCTGAGTTAGGTACTCTTCAGTTTTACAAAGACCTGTTTTGACGACCAACGCGCAGCTAAAGTTACAAGATAAGTACGATAATAGAAACAGAAAAAGATTGATTGCCCTCTCAGCACAGTAGTTTTACAAATTATTCCTTAAGATAGATAGGTACTTAAACTACAAAACTACAACAGTCTTAACAATGTCTACAAAAGTTCTGGCAAAAGGTTCAAAACTCAGCTTATGCTGTGAGACAGGTCTACACAGCGCTGTTACAACAATATATATACATACAACCTGCAAAATTATTATTGACATTTAATATTGAGCTTCATTCTTTAAAAAAATCCGGGAGAAAAAGGACGTATCCTATATGATAATCCGTATTCTGAATTTCATTTAAATCCTTCAGCCTTTCATGCGTAATTTAGCAAGTTATAAATGCAACATTTTACAAAATAATAATTTAAAAAGATTTTTAGAAACAATTTTTTTTTTTGGGACAATCCTCTGTTACCGACTTTACTTTCTTTACAGTCATCTGTTTTCAAAATCCAACCAGCGAGTCTAAACTTGGTAGGTCGACGTCAAGTTTAGCGGATATATTATTATATTTTCGTCGAAAGTACATAAGTATGCAAAATTCGACAATCAGAAGAAGGTCTGTTAAAATCGACTTCCAAGTTTTTATTACATGGTTTTGTTAGGTAGTGACAAGAGAAGCTAATATATTTTTTAAATAAAACCACCGCCGAAAATCTACTCAACAGCGTTAAATAATGACCGGTCACCTTAGAATTGCATATTCGGTGCCTAATGACATGAAATTTATCCAAGCTGGTGTCAAATGCACAATAGCAATGTATAGTCGAGGTAAGAAAAGGTTCGTCACTTTTTAACTCTATTTCGATACTATTAAGGTCCAAAAGCGACGAACTTTTTCTTACCCCGACTGTACCTAATCTGATTCTTGTCATCGAATTCGATATTTTTTATGTCATAAGGCACTAAATAGGCTATTTTATCCTCGTAACGCCCAACGTCCTAAATCTAGGACATGTGTCAAGGTGACTTTTGACTTTAGTCGACTGACACAAGATTCTTTTTCGGACTAACGAAATTTGACGTGGGCCTTACGAGGCTAAGGTGACCGGTCATTATTTAACGCTGTTAAGTGTTGTGGTGGTTTTATTTATTGTTCAAACATTTTTTTTCGCTTTTTGTGATTTAATTTTCTGTTGCAATTGTTAATTGTATTTATTTAAATATAGGTTGACTTAAAACTATAAGCATTCTTAACCTTTTTTATCGATATAAACTAGTTTTAAATGTATCGCGACCCTATAGTTCCGAGTCTCGTGAGGAGTACGCATTAATTCAAGACATCGGGGCATCACTGTAAATTTGCTCACCCCATCGAGTTATAGGACTTATAGGAAAATACCACGTTCCACAAAAAGAACCAGTGGACCATATATCGTTTCACTGCGAATTACCCCCCCCCCCCCCCAGCTGTGCCCCGGAAAATATTTTTTTTTACCTAAAATTTGTAGGTGTTCTTTTCGTGGAAGGCGGTATTTTCCTATAACTCGATGGGGTAAGTTAATTTGCAGCGTTCGCCCGGACTATTCGACGTGGTCAACAAACACAGACACAAGACTGTACGCAAACAGACATATTTAAATCAAGTGAATGATAATTGATTTTACGGCTACTCTTTTAAGGTTCAATATAGCATGAAGTTGTTCCGAGTCTCGTGGGGAGTACGCATTAACTATAAAACGAATATTACACTGAAAGTTTTAAAATCGATTAGAGAATTGATGTTGGTTTCGTGCGATGTAAATATACATAAAATGCTTAATTATAATCAAAATCCACGGTGAAACATACTTACATGTGAAATGTAATTCCATCTTTCTGCAAACATGAAATATTTGATCGGTTTTTGCAATAAAACACGGCACAACAAGGCATTTTCCCTGGAGGTCTTGACTCATCGAAAACGACTTTGGTCATGTGAGTATCGAATAAAAACGGCTGTTAATATAAACGCACAAGATCATTTGATCTTATACCTCGGCAGAGGGGAAAGTCTGCGTAAGGCGCCTCCTGTTCTAAATTCTCTAAGATGTGAAGTAACAGAAGAGGTTCTATTTTAAGATAGGCCTAGAAGTAGTGAGCATCGTAAATAAAAGAATCGCAAAAAACACGTCTTTTCAATATGACTACAAGTAGGTAGTTTGTAATAAACAATAACGGGTCTTGGTTTCAAAAGTGAAAATGTTGTGTTAGCCTGTTTTTACCAAAATAATATTTAAAAGAGGTAACTTCTGGGTCTTTAAGAATATTTCGGCATCAATGAAATATTTATTGGACTATATTTTGTCATGCAAAGTTACCATTTTCCGTGGAATGCTCCAGCTCTGCCTACCCCTCTCCGGGAACGAAGGCGTGAGTTTATGTATGTATGTAGGTATCACATGAGTGCGATAAAGACGGGTAGCTACATGTGAGCTTGTCTTGGCGAGAGGGGTGAGCAATTTTAAACGATTTATCTCTTTCTAACAATAGCGTTCATTACGGATTGCCATCTTTGCCTGTACAAACATGGTAACGTAGTAACTGTCAGTAATTGGCGTCGGATTTTAAATACATAACGTATCTTAATACAAAATATCATTGGTTGCAAACTCTTACGACTTTCACGGGAAGACATGGAATAATAATAATCTATCAAATTATATTAGCTTTGATGACGAAAACTAGAGATACATATCACATATCGATATGTAAATGACACTTTAAATCTGTGCGGGCCATGTGCGGGCCTTGTGCAGGCAGTCGTATAAAAGCTTATAATCACAGAGTACTAAGGGATACTAACGTATCTTCTAATAAATAATTGATTTTGCTTTCTTAATCAAGTAAATAATAATTGTAAAATTTACGAAGTTTGCCTATGTGTCTGGAACAGCTTAGCAGAAGCGGAAATTAATGGCGGCCGGATTTAAAAAGCGAACCTGTCACGTTTATGTTCGCGATCGCGTCAGCTGTCAAAACAAGTTCGCGAGGTGCGGTTGATGGTTGATAGCATCGACTTGAGCGCACGGAAACGACCACGAGTACTGCAGCACGTCGCGGCATGAGCCCAGCGTGACATATAGTGGAAGCACGGCGGGGCTCGGCAGTAGAGGCAACACGCATCAGGTGGGTTTGTTTACGTCGGCCATGTGACATATTTGCGTCGCGACCTTGCTCTGCTGGTGTAATCCGGTTAGCGCGGCCGCTCAGGAGCGGGCCAGTGCGCGGTCCAGCCTCGTGAGTCTCACGTTGATCCTCTGTTCTGTGCAGGTGCGACAGGCGCCATGCGGGGTGTCGCAGAGTGCACCAATGGATACGGTGAGCACACTTCCATGTTTTTGCATTTATATCTACGTATACATCCTTTTTCAAGTAGGTTTTTTTACTCCTGGCTGTCTTGAAAGTATTCATTAACTTTTAAAACTAGTTAGAAGTCTATGTAATTGGTAAAAAATATAATGGTTAAGGTTAAATAACCTTACTATGTAACTATAGTTATATTTGATGCTTTATAGATAATTAAGTTATAAAAGTCAATGTCAGGGTGTTCTTGGAAGGAATGCACAAGCTGGTTAGTGGGGCATTATGGTAATTGTTCATTGTTTGCCGTTGAGTTTTTCAACGGTGTTGTCAAACAATTTCTATACAGGTTTAAGCTGCCTGAAATACTGGTTTATAGCGGGATTTTCCACAAAACTCATGTCAACTATTTATTTTGCAAGGATGTCTGAACTACTAGTTTGTTCAAGCTATTTTTAGTAGGTTAGTTACTATTTATGATATGTTATATTATAAAGCTGACATGCAACAGGTTGTCTTTTTGTTAGTTTAGTCAACTATCAAATCAAATTTTGATTTAAGCTACATTTTGTACAATTGCGGTTACAACTAAATAATAACCTACTATTTATAACTTTAATGGACTGCAACAAGGTTCCATTTCAACTGAACAAAGTTAATGCTTTAATGATGTCGAAGCTAATAAAAGTAAAATTGTACACATTATCTTTGACGTCAAATGTACAATGGATATAACAATGTCTAAAATTGAATTGTTTGTTTATTTAAACTTGAACTTTGATTTCTCAACTTTGTAACTATAGGTAGGCATATTTGTAAACAATTACTGAATCTGAATGTTTGTTATTATTTTGTTAACCACAGATAACATTAAAAACAATTATCATATTTTGATAATTTGTATCAGACTTGCCCTGATAAGGTTGTGTGGTTAGATTTTTTATTTGTATGTTTAAAATAGTTCCAGTAATATATTTTAAAGCACAATAACATATTTATGAATAGCATAAATTAAAGTTGCTTTATCTATGTCTGGAGTGCTTACTTCTTATAAACTATGCAATACAGTTATATGTGGTTTTTTACTTTTTTTTTAAGAATTTTATCAGAAAGGCTAGTATTTATAATTGATGTTTCATGCAAATAATGAGCAGAAAACAACTATTAAGAAATACAGTCAGCGTCAAAAGTAACTGGTCACTTCAAGCTACTTTTGTACTTTATCGCATTAACACATTAAACAATCTTATTTGACATTGCTTATGTGACAGTAAAGCGACAAGGTATTTAAGTGATCACTTTCTTTTGACGCTGACCGTACAAGTGCTACAGATAGCAAAGCAACTGCTTTAAACCATTATACTTATATTATGATTGAGATATGATTGGGCAGGAGTAAGATCAATTGAAGCAAATTTGTAGTACTCAAAGGTAGGTTAACTATAATAGGCACAGATGGAATGAATGAATCAAATGTATGTTGAGGACCTTATAAGCTATACCTACTATATTTTATGACAGTTACTTTTTTAGTTTTTGATAATTCTGTATCTCTGCCCCCATCTCTCTCTGGGAATGAAAGTGTGAAGGTATGTAATGTGACTGTGTGTATGTATGTATTTATAGAATTTTTTCAGATATTTAATTCATAATATCAAAATCAAAAATAAAAATCAAAATATTTGTATTGCATGATTGTAGGTATCAAGTATAATAAATGTGTGTGTGCATCACTACAATCTAACATAAATATGGTGTACAATAATTGACATAAGCCAATAAACAATAGGTAGTTAGTTATAAATGAATCAATTATTAATTATGCTTTAATTCATTTTATAAGGAAATCTTTAAGTGAAAAATATAACCAATGATAAAAAAAAAACTATACTCTTAAAGCCTACTTACATACTAAAGCATACACCTTTTATCTTTGTATTAACAAATTTGTCTTATATAATATGTAAATACTTTATTTACTTTTTGGTGTTTTTATTTACATTAACATATCTAATAATAATATCTACTCGCAAATGACTGTCTTTCCAATATCACCACCTCAATGGTTGGCAGGTTACCACTTACAGACCTTTTAACTGTGCAAAACAGTTTTATGGAATCAGATTATTATGGCGGTATTTCAGCGAGTCCCCTTCTGCGTATTCTACCCTCCTTGAAAAAAAGGACGTATGTCTCATGGAACCCCGCATGTATTAGTGACCTTATTTCTTAAGATAGTAGGTTCAATTTGGACTATCAAATTGTGCATGCGTCCTTTTTATTTAGGAGGGTAGTATTATAATTGTGTTTATCGATGTGGGTAAACGTGGATTAAACGTCTGTTTCTTTCTGACCACTATGTAAGTGCAACCGTGACGGATAATTTATCCACTGTGATAAAGGTGACAATATGACCATGATGTTGAACGTGTCCTTGGGCGGCGGTGATCACTTTATATCAGGTGACAGCTTGGTTACCTCCACTAGCATCAACAACTGTTCAAGTGCAAGTCGGACTCGCGCACCGAGTGTTCCGTATTGAAGATAAAACACGTGGGAATTGCAAAAAAAAATGCTTGATTAAAGTTGCTGCTGTCACTTTCTTTGCTATAAAAATAGAATAAGACAACACGTCATTTACTGAGTGCGGCATTTACTTATATATTTTTTCCAGTAAATTAATGATGATCATTTTGAGTGGAAAAGTCTCTAATGCATCGTTTACATGACTGTTTTTTAATCTGTGTAGGTACCTTTTTTACATTTTTAGGGGTGGCTGAGCGATTTATTCACCTGAAACTATTTTTTCCAGCAACTAATTCTAAATAAAACGCTATTGCATTTTGCTATTCATTTAAAATTCAAATTTGTATTAAAATGTATGTAATTGGTAATTTTTGTCACAATAGCAAGCGCTATGCCCTCTATGCGCTGTATACTGCCTTCCTCATTAAAAGACGCATGCGAAATTTTATAGTCAAAGTAAATTTAACCCCCCATCGTAAGAACTAAGGTCACTAATACATACGCAGTTCTATGAGACATACGCCCTTTTTCTAAGGAGGGCGATACAAGAAGCGCGGTCAAGCTAGGCAGTGCGGTTTCTAGGACCCTCTTGTTGATGACCCAGTTTTGGTGCCGTATTATGGTTGCATTTGTGGCGGTGGACAAAGCATCCGACACCCTTACACTTACATACTGGTCAGAAAGCGACGTAATTATGTTTTATCGCCGTTTTATCCATAAATACGATCATATATCGTGTTTTACCCACGTGGTTAAATTGTACTGCATTAAGCCCACCCATGGCAAAATTACCCTCCAATTGTATTGTTTTCCTTCGTTATTGTTTTTTATTTATTTCTGTGTTGCCGTGTGGTTGCCGGCTTAGAATTGTGCCACTCCATGTCTTCCCGTGGAAGTCGTAAGAGGCGACTAAGGGAATAAAGGCTTGTAGTACTGTTAGGCGATGGGCTTGCTACCTGTCACTAATATACACTGTCAAACATCTTAGCCTAATTGTGCAAATTGTGGTTACAGACTTATCAACAAGTTTTTAGACTTGTTGGTAATTCTGTAGCTCTGCCTACCCCACTCTGGGAATGAAGGCGTGAAGGTATGTATGTGTATGTATAAATTAGTGTCCGACCGAAGTTTCGGTTTCGGTTTCGGCCAATTTCGGCCAAAAAAGTGATTTCGGCCGTAGTTTCAGTTTCGGCCAGAATCCGGCCGAAACCTTCGGCCGGGCCGAAATTGCTTCGCGGCCTCTCGCGGCTCTCGCATCGGGAGCGCTCGGCTTAATTCGGGCGCGCTCGGCCGGGTAGGTATAGGTAATGCATCGGCGGCCATCCCTGCCGGGACCACCGACAGTATTCATATTCATCCCGTTTGTGACGTTTGTTTGTGAACCACGTGTCGCGCGAGAAAATATGGTGTGTTGTTTATTTATTAAATTATTTTTTATTTTTTAGAATCTGTTACTGCATTTTATGCTGTGATTAATGAACGATACGTTTGATATTAGGATTGTGAATTTAGTTTAGACGTGATAAGAATAGGTTGTTTGTTTTGAATAATATAATACCTATGCCGCGAATTAGTGAAGTCTTGATAACTGCAGTAAAATAATTTAAATAATACCTTATTAAATTAACTTTGTTTAAAACTTTAAAAATTTGATTTTATTTGGTTTAAAATTTCATAGTTTACCTCTAATTATATCTATTTTCAATAAAAATAAACGTTTTTTATTTTGTTTAACTAAAACAGTAGCTGTTCTCATATAAGAAATCCTTCAAAAATTTCGGTTTCGGTTTCGGCCGAAATCAGAAAAAAACCGAATATTCGGTTTCGGTTTCGGCTAAAATCGTGTTTCGGTCGGACACTAGTATAAATACGATCATATAGGCCCGCTGTCGTGTTTTACCCACGTGGTGTTTATTTTGTCCACGTTTCTTGGTTAAATTGTACTGCATTAAGCCCACTCATGGCAAAATTACCCTGCAATTGTATATTTTTCCTTCGTCATTGTTTTTATTTTGATTTCTGTGTTGCCATTATTTTTTATGATGTTTTTTTCTGCCCCGTTTTTTATGTGCTTGTCAGATAAATGTTTATAATTCTATTTCTAAGTAGAATATGCAACAGTTTGTATCCCACAAGTGCAAAACCCTTGGTGCGCGAGTCCTGTTTGCACAGGATCGAGTTGGTAATGAATAATGATCTAAACGGACTTTGCACAAGGTCTCTCGAAACTTCTTGGTATTTCAGGTGTCATTAGTTACAAATGGAAAATCGTCCACTTGAAATTATACGTCAGTTCAGAAAATTTGCCATTTGAAATACAACAAAAAGGAAAATTGTTCATCCTGAATAACGTCTAAAATGGAATCATGTCCCTTGGTAAAATTGACCAATGTGATATTGGTCGAAAAAAATATGTCTATTTGTATTGACGTACACTCAAAAATATGACCAATTGTAAATACGACCTACCTGAAATATGAACAATTTATATATATTTGTATGGTTTTAATTCATATTAGAATACACACTTGTGCGTATTTTATTTCGCTCATAATTTATAAAGGACAAAATTCCATTCGGACTTAATTAATTTACAACGAAAATAAATGTGGTTAAAATACATTTCAGCACAATTCCTCATCATCATCATGTCAGCCGAAAGACGTCCACTGCTGGACATAGGCCTCCCCCAAGGCTCTACACTCAGACCGGTCTTGTGCTTTTCGCATCCACCATAATTACATTTTGACTAAATTCACTTTGGATACTATTACTTTTGACCAAACTTCAGAATGGATATTTCACGTGGACGATTTTCCATTTGTACCTAATGTAATGAGTTAATGACACTAAATCATTCAGCGCTTTGCTAGCTGTGAACGCTGTTATCTACCAAACACCTAATAGCTTACTGCGGCGGTATTTCCGGACCGCTATGACTTGAGGACCTTCAAGAGACGAGCATACTTTTTTTTTTCAAAAGCCCAATCTCAAAGGTCTCTATTCTAAGCGGTAAGAATCGTATCGACTTTAACGCTGTTATCGTATTGCTGCAGTAATGGTGGCCGAGTTGAATACAATAGATACCTCAACAGGTTTACTTGCGGGAGGACCTTGTGCAGGGTCCGTCCGTGTTGGTACCACTATCTTATCCATTAACCTACAAGCAGCAGTGTTCGCATTGTTGTGTTCCGGTTTGGGGATAAGACAGCCGGTGAAATGACTAGCATAGAGCCATTCCATCTTAGTCCTCAGGGTAGGCAACGCATTTGCGGTCTTGTGAATGCGAATGTCTATGGGTCACAGTTTCCACTTACCATCAGGTGCCCTGTGTGCTGAAAAAAAAAAAAATGATGTGGTTTCCGTGTCCCTGAGATCACGTGACATTTCGTGTCTCGTCATCTAATAATGACGCTATTGGTTTAAAATCGAAACGAATAGAAACGTTATTTAGCGTAATGCATCTTAAGGGTCACTGGTGAGAGACAGACAGACGGACAGTGGAGTCTCCGTTCAACTTGTTGCTAATGCTTCAAGGAAGCGCTTTATTCTTTGATACCTACGGAGCTCCTAGTAATTGGCAAGCCTTGCAAACGTCGATAAGATATGTCGTTAAGATTTTATGGGATACCAATAATGGCGCATGCAGACGGTACACGTGACGTGCGGCTATCGGCTAACGTGTGCAAGGTGTTTTATTGTACAGATATGGCTTAAAATATTTTTTTCTATTGCTTTTAACGGCGAAACTGTGTAACTGCAAAGCCTTTAAAAAAAGAGCATTAATTTCCATAAAAGGCTAGACAACGCTCTTTGAGTTACTGTTGTTTTTAGGCGGGGGTGTTTACCTACTTCCAGTCTCCTATTTTCTAAATGTACTAAGAGTAACAACTTTAAAGCCTTATTTTTACCCCACAGCGCGAAGGTGGGTTTTGTTTTTCATGTGTATGTATATGTATGTCTATTTCTGAGTACGCTCTGCAGCCTAAACGGCTTGTCGAATTTTAATATAAAAAGGTGTCATTGCCTTTCGTCTTATTTGTGGAAGTGGCATAGGGTATACACTCGCGTTCAAATAATGGAGCATTCCACGGAAAATGGTAACTTTTAGTGCATGAAAAAATATAGTCCAATAAATATTTCATTGATGCCGAAATATTCTTAAAGACCCAGAAGTTACCTCTTTTAAATATTATTTTGGTAAAAACAGGCTAACACAACATTTTCACTTTTGAAACCAAGACCCGTTATTGTTTATTACAAACTACCTACTTGTAGTCATATTGAAAAGACGTGTTTTTTGCGATTCTTTTATTTACGATGCTCACTACTTCTAGGCCTATCTTAAAATAGAACCTCTTCTGTTACTTCACATGCATTTCAATTTAAAATATCGAACGCATTGTCACAAAAATATTGACATGAAAACGCAGTGCGCTCTGTCCCGTACAAACGCTATTATTTACATTAAGTTATTTCATCTTACCCTCTTTATTACTTTTATCGCAGGAATCTTTGCTCTATAGCTATATTCATGTGAGCTATCGAATAGTCTAGAAAGCGTATAAATATAAGTGGTTTTAGATAGTAAAATTATCACTTGATTGCGTGTCCCGTACAAACGCGATATTTCAGTTACCGACGATTCTGACTGAAACGGATGATTCTCAACCAAATACTAGCTCGGATCGTTATAGATCCTAGATCCAGATAGATTATAGGCAAGACCTTCTTGATCTGCTCTGATTCAAAACAAAAGGACAAAGACTGTATCTTTACATTTGTGGCACATTTATATGACGAGATTTTCAAAACTGATTGTGATAATGAAATCAACGAAATCATATGGAGTGACGGACCCTCACCTGAATTCAAAAATAGGTTTATGGTCAAGTTATTGATGCTACTTTCTCAAAAATATAGAAAGCCATTTCAGTGGAAATATTTCGCCACGTCTCATGGCAAAGGTGTTATAGATGGAGTTGGTGGGAACGTAAAAAGACTAGTTCATCAAAAAACCCGCAGCCAAGGTAATGTCGCCATTATACAGAATGCAGAAGAATTTGCTGCATTAGCATCCACCTTGGTACCGGCTACAACAATTTACTGGGTGCGTCCCACGAGATATAACTACATAATAACTATTTTCATGTTACTAACGTTTACGAGATATAATGAACGTTAGCTATAATAACAAAATCAATATTTTTATAAGGAATAACGGTCAAGTCATATAATATTCATTTTATATAATATTTTTTAATATAACACTCACAATGACTAATTTCAGTTCGTATAACATACATGACATATAGCGATCATAATACATAATATCTTTTAGCATAAGGATTATAAGATCTAATATCGTATCAATACTCAATGGGTGGGTACTGTAAGGAGCGGGTACAGTCGAGTTCATAGATATGTGTACCCTGTAGTACTTTGTCATTTTAATCGCTGTGACAATTCATATACTTATGGCAGTTTAAACATGACATAAAATAAATAGACAAGGTACTAAAGTGTACACATATTTATGAACTCGAGTCTACCAGAACGGTCTTGCTTGTAATTTGTTTTAATTAACCAGAAAATGCCACGAGCATGACGAATCAGGTCAGAACCGACTCGGTTAGGTTAGGTTAGAAGGCCTAGGCGGGAGCAAAGCTCCCGCCTAGGCCTTCGAGGTTATTTTTTTTTCTGCCCAGAAAATTCAGACTGCTGCCAGTAAAGTTAGTAAGGTAAGGTTTATTGTTAATTAAGAAGGCCACTTAATACTGAAAATAGAATTTAATTTCAAATAAATAACATATGCATGTTTTTATATTATACGTGTATATATCTTTTAAATCTTAGGTGTTATGAACGTTATACGTTTTAATAGTTATATAAATTGATATTATATATTAATAACGTTACACTTTATGGAAATAGATATTTTGAAATTATATCTTCCGTTCATTATATCCAGTGAACGTTATACTAAACGTGTTTATACAAAGTGAGCGTATATATCGATACCTAAGTTCACACTCGTACTAATTACAAAAAAAACAAATTTTACTTTTTTATTGCTATATATATTAAATGAAATTCTGCGTCGTTTGCTCTCATCAGAAATCTGTAAAGCCTTCTCCTTCTATTAAAAACAACGTGACACCATAATACTAACTCCGACGGATGTGTGTAATATTATACTAAAATCCATTACTTCCTTTAAATGTTATGAACGTATACTATAAGTGATTTAAGGTTGATAGACTTAAATTCAAAGTAATGTACATTTATCCTAAGAACATTTAATCCCATCGAAAAGTTATACTTTTTTGTTTGCAATAATAAATTATGTAGTTTTAGTACAAACTCTTACAAAAAAATTGGGATACGTTCGTCAGAAGTGTTTTTAATCGATTTTGTTGCTTGAACTTGTTATGTACCTAAAAATGTTAAGCCATTTTAATACGATTGGTTCTAAAATGCATTGAAGATACAATTGTATTAATTGTCGATAGTTGAATTGCATCCTATTATTTTATTAAGCATTGAAGCGTTTACTTCTGTTAATACGATTTCATCCAATATAACATTTTGCGAGGTTTATTTTGTTATTAAAATGTTTTTTTGACGCGTCATAAATGGTTTACCGATTCATACCTACGAGTACAATGTCCTTGAGCGCGGCGCGCGGGCGCCGCGCCACGCGCTTCCGATAGGTACGAGCTACACGCCTCCCCTTTCTTACTCTTTATCTATCTTTCTTTGTCGGACACTCCGCAGGCGTGTGTTGCTAAGCTGACCGGTCAGTCGTTGAGCCGAACGAGTCCGGGCAACAACGCGGCCCGTCTTTTAAATGGAGAACGTAATTTAGTAGGTAGTTTGTCAAAATGTTTAGTAAAGGCCGAAAGTTAGTCAACTTAGTAAAGCAGAATGATCAGAAACGCGCAGGATCTTCATGTGATGCTATCAATGAAGAAAGATCGACGTTGAGTGAAATTACCTCACAAAAGCCGGATAAAAGTAAGTAAAAAAGATGATTTGTATGTATCTTATTATCTGTTGTAAAGTTACTTGTTGTGTTGTTAGTTACTTGTGTACATATCTTTAAAGCCTTGGGATCATAATTACAATAAACTTGACTGCACATTGCTACTGTTTTGTCATGCTAAACCTACAGTTAATACAGTTGTGCACTAGCATTTTAACTTATTATAACGAATTATTTTCGGCTAACAGTACTTAGTATCTTTGAACACATTATAGAAACTGATGTTAATCGATCATTCAGTAAACTAATTGCACTTAACACGGTTATGCACCAGCATTTTAAATTTATAGAAATAATTATTTTGTGCTAACAGTACTTAGTATCTTGGTACACATTATTGGAAGTTATATTAATCGATCTTTCCCTGAGCTAAAAGCACTAAATACAGTAGTGCACAAGCGTTTTAAATAAAAATAAAAAAGTATTTTGTGCTAACGGTGCTTAGTATCATTGTACACATTATTAGAAGTGATGTTAACATAGTTTATCTTTATCTGGTTGTGTCTTTTTGTAAGCTAAATGCACTTAATATATGTGTGAAGCGATTTTGGAAATATTATTATTTTGTATAATTTGTATAAAATTGTTTAGCAACAAAAGCGACATATAAAAAAAAGTGCATATTTTGTCGTATTACAGATGCAGTATTTGAAGAATCCTTTCAAATCAACGAAGCCGCAATATTGGTTGATGAATCTATTAACTCCAGTACTTCTGAACACAGTAAGATTTTAACACATGTTATAATTCCGGAGTCACCAGTTTTAAATAACAGTTCGTTGGAGATGGATTCTGGAAGAATACCGGAAGATTTAGTAGCAAAATCAGCTGAAAAAAAACAACTGTTTCGGTACAACAAATAGAGACTACGATTCACAACTTAACCGGTCACTCTGACAGCAACAGATCGACACCAGTTAATACCTCATCAAAATATTTTACCGATTTAGATTCTGGGTCAGTCATAGAAGATTCTAGTAATAACTTAGACCATGCCTCAAATATGATAACAGATTTACATTTCGAAACAATTGCATCGGAATTTAGTATAAATTCCTTGGACGACAGCTGCTCGGCTTTTCTTGATTTAAATTTTATTCGAGAATCTCCTATTCCTACAAGCCCTCACTTTTCAAATGAGTTTTAATCTTTACCAAGCACATCGAAACAAGATGCTGCTGAAATTTTGCGTAACGATCTATGTATGTCAGACGATTCAGATATCGATTCTCCTTATGTTGATTCCGAGTCTTCTTTTGCCCTACGCCTGTTCCGTCACCGTTGTCATCCGAAAACTGCGATAGTGCAAAAGAAAATAACAATGATAATGTACCAAAAAGGAGAAAGAAAGGTCAGCCTGAAAAGTGGCAAAGAAACATTGTTAAAAATCTACGTCAATCAGGCCAACGCTACGTAAATAGGAAAGGCAAAACTGTAGAAGAAAGAAAGTGCGTACCAACAGACTGTTCAAAACGTCGTTATAAATGTAATGAACGCTTTTAACTTAACAGATCTTGTTTAGTATTTTTATGTTTTTATAATTTAATACTAATAAAACTTTTTCCACAAAATGTATTTGATTTATATTACCTCCTTATATTAGGTATACATGTTTTTATCATGGAATAAATATAATCGCTAATGTCTTAACTGCATTGATTTCAAACTTTTGACGTGCACGCTTGTATTAATTGAGGGGGCGGGCTACTTAAACATCAATTTTCAGTATAAATACTTAATAATTGTATATAAATATTTGACATAATATAATCTCAAAGACCTGTTTTAAGACACAAAGTCATAAATTGTTTTTTTTTCCCCCACCATTGATAAGATATTCGCCTACAAACATAAAAAATGCTCCCCTGTAAAAATTGCAAAACTGTAATTAGTACGAGTGTGAACTAAGGTATCGATATTATGAGTGTTATATTATCAGTTCTTATATCTCGTATTACTTACCCCAATTTACTACATATCAGCTGCCCAAATAGCTGATAATATTCAGAAATACGACCCCTGGGAAGCTGTAAAACCTATATATACCAGGCCCCTATTTCACCAAGTTACAATTGTCAATGACATATGTCTGCTGACAATACGACATATCTCGCTGACAATTGATCAAGCGACAGGTGACAACTGACAATTTCGTAAATTATTTTGTATAGAAATGCGACGTATGCGTATAAAAATTACTAACATTTTGTTAAAATTGTCATAATCTTAATAAAATGACAATTATCTTGTGAAACAAGAATAATTTTTCCGACTCGACATATTTGTAGATTTGTCGGTGATTATTGACATGAGATCGAGGCTGTGTCAGCCTAGCGTTACAATTATAATTTACCTCTCACCTCAAAGGCAAAAAATTATTATACTCGTAACGTTTAACTTAATCGCATTTCACCTCAACTGTATAATTATTTAAAGTATCACTTTTCGTCTCTTTCGTTTTTTTTGCCGCTAATAATTTAGTCACATTTGTCTTTTATATTAGTAACAAAGACAATATTCCAATGAGATTAATTTGATAGATATCCCAAAGAAAAAAAAAGGATCAGTAACTTCAATATCTCGCGGTCATTACATAATATATGACATGTTGTGTGTGAGTGGCCTCAACGCTGTTGCCGATATTACTAAACCGCGATTAGAATACACTTCGGAAGTAACGTCAGCACGCTGTCATTGCATATTATATCCGCCATTAGTAATTGTCATTTATATGTAGAAATTTTATGTATAGGTATGCTACAAAATTCAAAAGTACTAATTACAAATTAACTCAACAATTGGTAGGGGGTAATAATTTTTTTAACTCGGTAGGTACTTACTATTGTCCTCTTTCGCCAATTTTGCCATGTGATATATCTTAAGTACTTTATATAGAGAGATATATATCGTATGTCGACTTGTGATTTCTGAGCAATTTCCTATCAGTTTTTGATCTTCATATCAAATGTTACGTTATTTTCCGAAATTCAATTCAATATCGTAATTTCTTGGTCATATATAATTGTATGTTGTAATTATTGGTGGAAGGAATTAAAAATGATTTGTGTTTAAAACGTGGTAAACAATTGAGTAATATTTAAATAAGTTAAAGGAAAATCCTATTTAGCCAGTGATACCTACATTTACAGGCAAAAAAAAAAAAAAAAGTTATTTCCTTTAGTCATGTCTTCATACAATGCCTTAGTAAGCCTACTAGTCAAATTCATTTTTTTCATAAATAATCGATTAACTAATACCGGCGATAAAATAGGCTTTTTAAACTTATCCGTATAAAAAAAACAATACGATAATTACCTCCTTTTTTTCGTTGTAAATGTAAAAATTTAAAAATACTTACGTTTGGAGCCAAGCAAAGAGAATTAGCATTATAATAAGTACAAGTAGGTACATTTGGTGTAGAGCCAAGCAATAATTATTTATTTTTAAATCAAAGGATTTTTTTTAAATTATGAATAGGTTTGCTGAATATTACTTAATACGTGACGTGTGTGTGAATGAATAAATGGTAAGATACTGTCGGCCTTATTTGTAAGTCGTCTTATCCTTCCCGCAAAGGGTACAGTCAACCAATTTGATCAACAAGCCACTGTGGACTATGTCAACTAGACGTTGTAAAGCAAATTAAAAGAAGTATCTTATGTTTTGGGTGACAACGTCACTTTGACATAGTCCACATTGGCTTAGGAATCGAACCAATTCGCAATCATAATAATTATAAATCTTGCAATGGTGGACGCCTGTCAACAACCGACATACGGTGAAAAAGATAAGAAACAACAATTGTCGTGACATATTTACAATTGTCACCTTATTTCGACAATGCCTGTTTCACAATTTACAATTGTCATGTGTTCTTGACAATTGTAGCACTTGTCAAGCTTGGTGAAATAGGGGCCTGGCATATCGAAATTTCATGACATATTTGTCAATGGCAGTGAAATAAAATGCAAAATACACGCTTTGGGAGACGACAATGTTAAGTTTTTCAGTTTATAGTAGGTATAACTTTTTTATTAAAAACTACATTTCGTACAAACATTTTTTGTCCCGTACAAACGGTTGAGATTTAATTTTTTTCTTTTTATTAAATAAATATTTTATCACATATTTTTCGTTTCATTTAACATGTATGCATGTGTCTATAAAAGTATATTTTTGTTTATCCATTAATTACTCCAATTTCGCTAAAATATAGACAAGATTAAACAAAACTGGAAACACGGTAGACTAGGCATGTCCCGTACAAACGCTACTAATTTTTGGATTTACTTATAAATGTGTAACATTTTAGAAAAATAAGTAACGGTGTAGTACACATCCCTTAGTCCTTTATTAATATTTGTTGCAAGTTGTGTAGGATAACACTCGGTTTGCTACATTATTTTTATTTTATCTTCAAAAATGCGTACGATTTGTCCCGTACGAACCGTGGAATGCTCCTAATACGGGTCAGAGTGCGTTTTTCATACTAAAGAGGCTATTTCGAAGAATTGGTTCTCGCCAGGGGATGCTTTTAGTGACATCTGATGACGGACACCCCGAGCATCGATACAGGACTTCCAGAGTGCCTAGGATACCCAACGGATTGAATCTGCGGCTAACGCCGGAATTGTGCATGTTCAAAAAAAATGCTAAAATTGCAATAAAATGTAAGGAAATCCAAACGCTGACCCAAACCCTCGCTCTGGTGTTAACTGATTGTGCGATCTTAAACACTTTTGACCTCCTCTATTGAACCTCTATCCACCATTAAAACCTCACTCAAAACAACCCCTGGCCAGGGACCAAGGCTTCGAAATAACCTGGTTTGTATGAACAATGCACCGACCCGTATTATTTGACCGGGAGTGTATAAAATTTCGATGTGGCATCCGCAAAAAAAGGAGGGGTTTTTTAACCAAGCAAAAAAAAAGGGATGGCTTTTTGACAGTCAACTGAAAGACGGACAGACGGAGGGACAGACAGCAGAACGTTGAACCATAAAAAGATAAACAATTATCCACTTAAAATGAAATGAAAACAAGTTTACCTTCTACTAAGCAGCTATACAGTAGCATGGGATCCACGGGAGGAGAAATATAGCCTAATGATCGAGCGTGTCCAACGCAAATTTGCGAGATACCTATATAAAAGGCGTTATCGTTGTTACCCGTTCCTCTACCCATCTTTATTTGTTAGTGGAATGGTCGGGTTAGAATCTCTTAACTTAAGGCGGAAGTTTATAACGCTTGTCCACTACAGTTTATTATTGCGCCATAAGGTGGATAATCCTTCCGTTTTGGAAAAGTTTGGTTTGTTTGTGCCGGATCGTTATTTAAGCGCCGCGGACCGCAGCGGACGGCGCGCACGCAACTTGTTTGCTTTGTCAGATAGGATGCGCACCCGGCACGCCTGCAACGCTCCTACCACCAGAGCCATCGCGCTACTTAACGAGTTCCTTGCTCAGATCAGGGACCGGAACCGCTTACCCTTTAAAGGGTTTTCGTTAGGGTATATAATTGACTGGTTTTTCCAAACCCTAACGATGCGATAAGCGTATCTTTGACTTACCCATATGAAAAGCTATCCCATACGATACAATTAATTCGACTAAGCGCTTACCACTTCCTTAAAACCCTCGTTAGGCTTTCCCTTTAAAGTGTTTATTGAACGGCTTCAAGCTATTTTAATCTCTACGCGCAGTCCATACAAAATATTTTTGCACTACTTAGCAATTGATTGGCTACCCACACACACAAGCTTGAAACCAACCAATCACACGAATCTGCGATACAGAATCAACGGAGAGGGAGAATCGATAGGGTAACACTAACGTAATGCTAAGTGCTTAAATCCGAAACCCTTACGAAACTGGTAACCTCACTGGTTGTAGTTTACTAGTTCGAAGCAGTTTCCATATCATAAGGTAACCCTATCGATAGGGATACGCTAACGTCTGGGAGAGCATATGATGTAGTTACCCGATCGATACACTTAGTCAAATAAAGGGGTTTTCCGGTCCCTGGCTCAGATGCGGGAGGCCGCCGTGTTTGCGGACGAGTGGCCTGTCCTTATAGTGGCCTTAAGCCGCTTCCTAAATTTAAATAAGCTACATGGTTATGTCTAGCTGTGATGTTCCCTGATTGATTTATGAATATTGAACCCCTTTTATGTTTTTAAGTAAGATGTGTAAATGTTATTTCTAGTCTTGAATTTTTAGCTTTTAAGTTATCTTGCTGGGCGCTTTGGCTGACGCTGTAAGTCCACAAGACATTGTTTAAATAAATAAATAAATAAATACCATTTGCTACCAAGTTTCAATAGATATATTTTATAATGGGTGGCGGTCTGGTCGCATAACAACTATTGTCATAATATCGATTGTCATAACACTTTACGCATAAAGTTGATGCTCATAATTTTTTTTTGGCATAAATTATACTAGGCATAATTGTTCCTTGTCATAATTGTACGGAGTCATAATTGGTTTAATCATAATGTAGAAAGGCATACATTTATTAAGTCAAAATATTAATATAATATAAAGTTAGTGCCAAAACCGACTCGGATCGCGGATAGGTTAGGGTTATTTTTTTATAAAAGAGCGGAAAAAGTTTATTTATAAAGCCATACCATTATAAAGTATGGTTAAATAATTTTATGCGCATCAAATTTATGCGCGTTACACAATATATTCTTAAACATTATGATTAAAAACTTTATGCGGATAAATGTATGACAATTTACAGTTATGCGCAATGATGAGTATGACGAATCCTTGTATGCCCATCAAAAATATGACTTTAAACTTTATGCAACCCGACCCTACCCTTTTATAATACCACGATGTTACAAGCAAACTCTTCCGTATTGTAAATATATTAATAGGCTAAACAAATTTATTTAAGACTAACTGAAGGTCACACGAGCGTTATAAAAGATATTTATTATCCTCATTAGCTTTATTGTAATACCGTTAGTGACACAATTAGCATGTTCCGTGCCAAAGAGGCGATAATGTCTCCATGCGCAGCCTCTCATATGAAAAGAGACCATGCTGGATGGTGATAACACTGATAACGCTCTGGTTTTGATTATGATTGCTATGTTAATAGTTTGTATAGAATATGGAGTAAGGTTCAATCAATATGCCAACGCTGTTCGTCCGTCCGTCTGTCCGTCCTAACTAGGAGCTGCATCTTTTGAACCGTAATAGATAGCGGATTGTTTTTATTCATTATATGAAATACTAGCTTTTGCCCGCGACTTCGTCCGCGTAGAACTCGTTTATCGCAGTTAAGTACATTCATAGTTTAAAGTAATTTAATAGTTAGACGTCCTCCCTGGCCAGAATTATATCGACATAGCTTTTGCCCGCGGCTTCGCTCGCGTTAAGAAGTATTATAATTAATTATGTATAGTTTTTGCGGCTTTACTTTTTTTAGCGTGTGTAAAAAAATAGGGCCTACAAAACTTCTTTCTACACAATATTCTTAACTAATCTGTCATTAGGCGCTAAAACTATCAAACTACTGGGTGAACTTACTGGAGAGCAAGCAACATAAAACTGTCCATGAGAGAAGCAATGTTCTCTCAAGTCAATAGTTCAAATTAATACATTTACATCCTCCATCATCCCTTATTTTATCCCCATGGGGGTTGAATTTATCAAAATCCTATTCAAGCGGACGTCTTCACCATAGTAGCTCCAATCTTTAATTTCAGTTCCATCAGACGAAAATCTAAGAAGATTTATACAAACTTTCATCCCCTTTAATCTCCTTAGGGGTGGAATTTATCAAAATCCTTTCTTAGAGGATGCCTATATCATATTAGCTATATGCATGCAAAGTCTCAGCCCGATCGGTTTAAAATTGACAAAGTTTCATACAAAGTTTCATCCCCTATTTTATCCCCTTGGGGGTAGAATTTATCAAAATCCTTTCTTAGCGGATGCCTACGTCATAACATAACATCTACCTGCACGCCAAATTTCAGCCCGATCCGTCCAGTGGTTTGGGCTGTGCGTTGATAGATCACTCACTATGTCAGTCAGTCAGTCAGTCACCTTTGAGTTTTATATATTTAGATGTGTTATTTTATTACAGCGGAATTATAACAACCGTACAAGAAAAACATTCTCAAAGTATTTTTATTTGTGTGTTTATTTAATACTAGCGACCCGCCCGCGGCTTCGCCCGCGTGGAATGTATTATACATATAAACCTTCCTTAAGAATCACTCTATCTATTAAAAAAAACCGCATCAAAATCCGTTGCGTAGTTTTAAAGATTTAAGCATACATAGGGACAGACAGCGCAAGCGACTTTGTTTTATACTATGTAGTGATCATATAGGTAGTTAGGTACTACAATAAAAAGTTCAAACTAAACTTAGATATTTAAATTAAAATTAAACTAAGCTACTCAAATTAAAATAAAACTAAGCTACTCAAATATTAAAGATGTAAATAATAATCGCCACTATAAAAATAACACTCCCCCTAGCAGGTCCGCTCGCGGCAGGGTCCCTATGACACTGGCTGCATTACCTCTCTGGATAGCTAGGCCAATCCTTTGGGAGAGGTAAGCACCAGTTCTAGGATCTCCGGAGGTCTATGTCTATATTTTATTTTTGTTGTATTGTAAAAACGGTAAAACATACAATCATCAAATTTGGTATGATCAGGAAAAATCCTGAAGTAAAACAACAATGCAATCGAATTAAAATAAGAATATAACAATACCTACATACATATTAAATCTTTCCACCTGCTACGATCCTCACAAATCTCTTTCGCTTCTTCCACATTCATACATCGAGTCATGCATGCACGTTGGTTTCGGGTACTTAACAATACCTCGCACTGCCAGATCAAGAGTGTAGTAACTCAAAATACAACTGTATTTTAAAATTAACTTTAATACAACGTCTATGAGCTTGAAACAAAACTAACCAT
Source organism: Acleris emargana (assembly GCA_927399475.2). Taxonomy (NCBI): domain Eukaryota; kingdom Metazoa; phylum Arthropoda; class Insecta; order Lepidoptera; family Tortricidae; genus Acleris; species Acleris emargana. The sequence goes on from OV656854.1 coordinate 17,550,898, forward strand.
GATTTTGAGGTAGGTACTGTCTTGATCTGGCAGTGCGGCCTATACTCTGCTTATTTTAAGATGATGCCTGTGACAGCTCATATAAACACTTATTACACTTATTTCTTTAAAGGGTGATGGGCAATTTTGTATGGACCCCGTTTCCACCCTCCAACAGTCACGGGATGCATGTTTATATGTTCGTTAGGACCCAAATCAAGACACAATACCTATTTTAGTAGCTTAATCGATGGGATTTTTTCTATGAAAAAAACCTTTCTATGAAAGAAACCAAGAGATATGCAATGCAAGAATGTGTTCATTTTTAAACAAATTCCATACGATATGATAATGACTTTCCAAGAAAACCGCATTCATATGGCGATCGTCGCCATAATAAAAATATATCATATTGCCAAGATCTATAAACTGGGGCATGTTTCATCTCTGTTGGTGGGTGGGGACATTTTTGCCCATTGTCCTTTACATAAATACTACATCGGTACAACCCTACCGACGCCGTTCAGGAATTTAAATAATCATTTGTGAGTGGGTATAGAGAGTGATTGAAATTTCGAGACACGGCTGTCACAAGCATCATCTTAGAATAATCAGAGTATACTGAGCGTTAGTACCTACGGAGCCCTCGGTGCGGGAACTCACAGCGAGTCCGTATTTTAAACTTTTTAATGACATTGTTGGAGTTTATAATGCATTTTTGTTTTTCGTTTTCATAATTCAATTTAACTTTTTATCACCATCCTTACAATGACAGCTAACAGGTGGCATTTCAGTTTGTCAAAGTGACTTTTGACTTTAGTTGACCGACACAAGATTATTTTTCAAACTAACGTTTGACGGGGGCTTAACGATGTACTGCCATATATGAATCGAAATATTTATGAACTCGACTGTACACACATACATACATTAAATCACGCCTGTTTCCCAGAGGGGTAGGCAGAGACCACTTCTTTCCACTTGCTACGATCTTGACAAATTTCTTTCGCTTCTTCCACATTCATACATCGAGTCATGCACTCACGGTTGCGGGTAGGTACTTATGATCCGGCCCTTTTACTGTACATGGCGCAGTTTATATGAATACTAGTGATTTAAAGATTGTTCACTTTTAAATGTATGGTGAATTGTCACCGGTCCCCTATCATTCATCATCGGGATGGTGATACACCCACCTGATGATGTATGTGCTTGTCTTCGCCAAGCCAATGATTTAAAAGCAATTGGCTCTTGACACTCAAGTGTGTTTAAATCACATAAAATGTTCAGATGACGGTAGCGAACGTGTATACTTCCAATATAAAACAGACGTATATGCGGCTGAAGAATTAAAGAAGCTTCTACCTTCTGTAGTTCAGATAAGGTTGCTTGTGCAATAAAACGTATAGGTTTTCCAGATTACACGCGATATTGTATTATATAATTAAACTATATGACGTGCGCATGTCGTCGCTTTTATTGCCTCGTGTTATGGACTAAACTTGATTGATTTAGCAGTTGTGGCTTGTGACGCGAGAGCAATGTAAATTAATATAATGATAAGAGTTTAAACGTAATGAGTTATTGTAAGACGAGACCTGTTTTGTCAAGCGAAACGAAATGGCAAACAAAAACTAATACCTAATAGTTTATAACAATATTCTTTCAGCACCTGTCCCAGAAAACCAATCCCACTGTGCTTGGGTTTGCGCTACCCAGAGGGGCTATTGTCTAACGCTCTCGCAATGGCAATAATTTTCATTTTGAAAATCGAAGGCTCTGATCGGGTTGACTTCACAGATAAATAACATAATAATGAAACTGTCTGTTCATGATAAAATGTTTTTTTTTTTTATAAAATGTTTATTTTTCTTTCTTACCTAGCTACAGACATGGTTGAGATCCCATTTAAGTATAAGAATACCTGTGTCAGGAGACCCCGGTCTCCCATGATTAGCATAAGTACATTTTAGAACCAAAACAGAAAATTTAGAAGAGCTCGTATGAAACTAAGTAACAAAATAGCTTAGGGTTTTTTTTTATGACCCTAAAAACGAAACTGCTCTCAGAGATAGGTAGGTAGGTTATGGTTATTTTTTTTTAGCATGCTACTCATACTTTAATTTCAAACAACAACGCACATTAACTATCAACGATAACTTAAGAATGAAATGCTATTTCGAGCCACAAAGTATGTAAACAAAAGTACCCTCTTAATTTAGCTGGATGGTGCATCACCCTACCCGCTTAACGCAATAAAATCATACTGCAATTTGAACCTTGCATTCTAACAAACTAGGTTAGATTTCATAATGCCAATCAATACATCTGACGAAAACATAATTGACATCTTAAAATAATCTCAAGTAATAATTTGTCTATAAATAATTCTGTGGTCCTAGTGGAAAAGGTTATAAGGGTCAAACGCACACAAAAAACAAAAGTTGTCTCTCCTGTGGTCAATAGTTAAAGGCTTGTGTGCACATAAGATATGTTTTTATCTGATCGGGCCAAAGTAGACCTGACGCCGTATATGCGGATATGGGTTCAGCTAGAAAATTAGGCCTTAAAAACGTTAACTTCGACTATGTCAACAGGAAAGACGCGAACCTAACTCTGCGTATGACCCATAAGTCTTCTGAAGGTCAAGTGAAAAAGTGTTTAAGTCTAGTGCTGTTCGTTCACGTATATACCCCAGAGTTGGGCAAAAATTATCTATTTACGAATAAACGGGAAGTTAACTAAATCATCTTTTATTTGAAATAACTAAATAACCCGTCATTTGTTATTTTGAATTTATTTAGATGATTTTCGTTTTTATCTAGATAAATTAGTTGGGATTTTAAATAAAAGATGAATGTCAGTAGTACAGTCATGTAGAACTAGAAGCGGTTGGGCAGGATGAAATGAAAATAACCTACAACAAAATTAATGAATGTTTTGTACATATTTAAATTAATGAAATATGAATATATGGGACATTTGTTTTCGTATTGTTTGTCGACATATTTCCGTTACCGTTATTTTTGTCTCTTTTACAACATTTAACGTGTTCAAATGCTCCGTTTCCGTGTTTCCGTTTTAAATGACTTAGAAATTTGATGAAGAAGTTAGAGAACCCTTTATATTCACTTCATTCAGCGGTAAACATAACATACACATAAATAAAAAAATTACTATCAGACCTTCCGGAATGGTATTTAAAAAACTTGCCGTCTAATAATGCTGAATTGGACCTAGTAGACGACATTGCAGCGTTTATCGAATTGCAAAAATAATTTTCTGATTTTATTAGAAATGTCAGTGTGGCGGTTTGATCCGACGTGACATTCTATATAAATTTATTTATCTAAGCTTACTTCAATAACAATCGAGGCCAGTTATTTTGATCTAGATAATTTATCTAAATAAAAAAGTTGGCAACGCATTATTTGTGATTGAATTTATCTTCGAATAAATTTATATGAAATGATTTTATTTGAAATAATTATCTAGATGAGAAATTATCTAGATAACGCCCAACTCTGATATACCCTTTTTTATTCCGAGTTAAGTCGACTTGTACCCTTTTTCACTAAGACAGAATTTATCAAATCATTAGTTGGGAAATGATATCAGTGCGAAACGTTGAGTTGGGAAATGAAAATTTGCCCAAATAAAAATGTGGGATACGTAGTTTGGGGAGTTAAGAATTTACTAATAATTTTCGTCGAAACATTAGTGACCATATTGACTTCGTGTTATCGCATTGTTTTTAAACCCGTTACATGCCCTGTAACCCAATTAGTCTACAGAATTATTTTAATTTGGAACTCCAGAGTGGTTCTAAATAAGATTGATATTGCCTAATTGTGCAAAGTGTGGTTACAGAATTATCACCAAGTTTTTAAAGTTGTAGTTAATTCTGTAGCTCTGCCTACCCCACTCTGGGATTATAGGCGTGCAAGTATGTATGTATGTATGTAATATGTGACATAACATTCCACTGGTTAACGCAGCCGCCATTACTGCAAAGTAAATAAGATTTAACGGAACGATGACGACACAACAGCACGTTGACAAGTCAAAGACAAGCTTTAACAGAGTTAAACAGAGGCCCAGTTTTTTTTCCACTCTTCAAAAAATAGAGATACGTATTTTGTAGATACACTAGTATACGTGATTTTAATCAAATAGGCGCCACTGACAACCATGTTGGGTCGTGGCCCGAAACGCCACGGCATTCTGCTGATATCTGCATACCTGGGATAACTCGGGGCAAGTTCTAGGGATTTGATATCAATAAAAAAGATGTCAATATAATATTTATATATCTAACGTGACGCGTGACATTGTATTTTTTCTGGAGAAAACTGTCATTACATTTAGAGCAAAATAATTTTGACTCACGTAGTTGTATGTCAGGATATTCACTAATCCTCGGTTTAATATAATTATCGCGTGGGCGTGGATGTTTCTTGGGCGGCATGATTATTTTGGACTTTGTAACACACGTAGCGGAATATTACCTCGTATATTATTCTTACTCTAACATATTATTATGAATGGCACGGACAGTAAATTGTCATTTTGATTGAAATGACATTCGCATACTTTTATTATCTTAAGAGGCTCGATATCAGATATGACATCGAACCTCTTTACAGTAATCGAGAATGTTCAATGTGCACAATGTGCACATGTATTAATTTAATTATATCGATATCAAATCCCTAGAACTTGCCCCGAGTTATCCCAGGTATGCTGATAAGCAACCTACTTGACACTGTTTGATACTTTTTTATGCTTTGGCATTCCTTTATTTCGTTGAGTTTTTCGTGCTTTCTGTATTATGTCAACTTTTTCCGTAAAATTATATGCATTTGTATTCTTTTTTCAAGCTTTTATCTGAGTCTTTGTCCGTGTGGTTGCCGGGTTAGAATAGTGCCACTCCATATTTTCCCGTGGATGTCGTAAGAGGCGACTAAAGGCATAAAGGCTTGTAACATTGTTAGGCGATGGGCTTGCAACCTGTCACTAATACGCTGGTAAACATCTTAGCCTAAATGTGAAAAATGTGGTTACAGAATTATCAACAAGTTTTTAAAGTTGTAGGTAATTCTGTTGCTCTGCTTACCCCACTCTGGGATTACAGACGTGAAGGTATGTATGTATGTATCTGAGTCTGTTTGTCTATCTTTCGGCTCCAAGCGCCTGAATAAGTGAACTAATCCTGACGCGGTTTTGTTTTAAAAAGGGTCTACTTATTCAAAATTCTAGCTAAGTTTTTAATATTAGGACCAAAGTCACCAACTCTGAAGGTTTTCAATTTCCAATTGATCTCTATGCAGTTATGTAATGCCTGGCCTAGACTGCTTGACAGCATCTGCACAAGTTGGCTGATCAACCGGAATGCCGAGGTCCTTCGTGACAGTTCGTTGACCGCCCCCATTGCGGTTTCTAGTTTCTACTTAACTTACAAATGATTGGTTACGATTTTATAACAAATATTACGTAACGGCTGCACTAGAGAGTGCGTGAGAGTTATCTTATCTTATCTTTATCTTATCTTTATTTGCTCTTAGTTAACAAAAAATTACAAAACAGTATTTTTATGGCATACAGAAGGCAAACGAGCACACAGGCCACCTGATGGTAAGTGGAAACTGTGACCCATAGACATTCGCATTCACAAGACCGCAATCCTAAGTCTGCAAATGCACTCCCAACCCTGAGGACCAAGATGGATTGCCTCTATTCTATGCTAGTCATTTCACCGGCTGTCTCATCCCCAATTCGGAAAACCACAATCCGAACGCTGTTTAGCGGTAGGTTACCGGATAAGATGGTGGTAGCGATCTTACTTTTCGTCGCACAACGGAACTTTCGACTTCGTTCGTTGTATAGTTAACTGCGCTTAACTATCGTCCAACTTTTTGGTCCTTACCCATATGGCAAGAGTTCGAACTAGGCGTAGGTATTTCTGAGGAGGGATCCAGTCCTAAGATTCAAAATTTTACAAACTTTTTCTAAGACGTATTGTACGTTAGAACCTCGTTTAGCAACCCAGATAATTAACAATGATTCGAGTATATTATTTAACAACATAATGTCTTGTTGAGTATGAATGCCTTCATTCAATCTTCGGGCTTATAATCAGGGACCGGAAAACCCCTTTATTCGACTAAGTCTATCGATCGGGTAACTACATCATATGCTCTCCCAAACGTTAGCGTATCCCTATCGTTAGGCTTACCCTAATGAATGATTAACCATTGAGGTTACCAGTTTCGTAAGGGTTTCGGATTTAAGCACTTAGCATTACGTTAGTGTTACCCTATTAATTCTCCCTCTCCGTTGACTCTGTTTCGCAGATTCGTGTGATTGGTTGGTTTCAAGCCTGTGTGTGGATAGCCAATCAATTGCTAAGTAGTGCAAAAATAATTTGTATGGACTGCGCGTAGAGATTAAAATAGCTTGAAGCCGTTCAATAAACACTTCATAGGGAAAGCCTAACGAGGGTTTTAAGGAATTGGTAAGCGCTTAGTCGAATTAATTGTATCGTAAGTCGAAGATATGCTTATCGCATCGTTAGGGTTTGTAAAAACCAGTCAATTATATACCCTAACGAAAACCTTTTAAAGGGTAAGCGGTTCCGGTCCCTGCTTATAATAGAGTTATGATAACGGTTTTAATACCGATAAGAAGTAGGTAAAACATTATTTTATCGTCTGTCGTTTCGTGACTCTGCATTTCATGGCCGCGGCTGAGTAATTGAGGATTCCAATTTGTCTCCGTTTAAATCAATAGGACCTTATCACACAGGCGCATACTCCGTTCTGATTGTTGTGCCCATGCTATTTGTGTATGAGCCATGATATGAACAGCGTATCTGCCAGCATTCGTAGGCTACCTTTTTATTTAAACGGTCCCAGTATTATAAGCGAGGCAAAGAAATGAGTTCAATTAGGATGACCTTGACTTTGAATTTCAGTGCCCAGGTGGCTTAGTTTCTGTATAAACTTGGCTCCGCTTTGAGGTAGTGGTTACTATTGTTAAATTTGCGAGCGGAGCGCGAGGCGACTCCTAACTTTCCGCTAAGTCAAAGAAGCACAATGAATGCTTCGTTTATCGACTGTTATGTCCAGTTGACATTGGTCTAGTAACGCTCCAGTTCATTCAGTACTAGAATACAAGACGTTGGAATGTCTATTGAAGTTTAGATAACAATATACAGTACCGGCAAATAATATATCATCTTTGTACTTACATCTCATACGATTTAAAAAAGTTTAATATTTAAAAAACTATTGCTGATGTGTTACAAGTTAGTATGAACGCGTCGGCAACCGTTTTTTAAATACTTCACTTTTTAACACATTTGTTATATACAATTTTGAACTCTCATCTTATTAAGCGTCTCATTAGAGTATGGATAATTATGTTTTTCGTGTTTAATATACGTCCATACTTTTATTTATGTAAGAGTACCAAATAATTGTGCTCTTTCTTTAACCCACGTTTTTTTTAATAATAATATGGTTTTCCGTAGAATGCCGTGACAGAGTGGTCATCTAATACTTGGTCTCAACTGAAAACGGACACTCTGTCAGTGTTTCTGGTAAACCATATTAAAAAAGAATAAAATATGAATGCAGGACAGGAAGCATTAATTAGTTTTAATAAAGAATAAATGCAACTTTTTTTGAAATCGAACAATGAAACCATAGTTATTGATAGTTCAAAAATCTAAAAAACCGAAAATCGACGGTTTACTGTCGGTAAAAAAGAAGAACGACCCAGCTAACGAATTGAATAATAGCAATACAATTGGTCAACTAGTTCTTGATTGGGTGTCAATTTTGGTGAGTCACATTTGTCTTGAAAAATAATCTACCTAAATTGTCATCTTACCGATAATATTTCGGACTTTTACGTTTTCTCGAATTTGGATCTTATTGAAACCGCTCTCGAACGGTCGCTCGAACCCTGCGGGTGATACTGGAAAACCGCGTAACTGACACATTTATGATAGAGCAAAATAAACCTTAATATCTCATTAAAAGGTGCATTTTGCTCCTTATTTCAAATGTTACTTGGTTTTGCAGTTTCACCGACAATATGTGGTTTCAATGCTCTGAAGGGACTGTAACGCGCTGATTGGTTGGTACTTGGTCCGTCTAGTTCAAGAACAAGTTGTTTAACACCTTCGCTGCGGCAATTAAATATAACTGTAGTTAACCATACTTTGCAAGTGGTCGATCGACCTGATACCGCAGCGAACGTGTTAAAAGAATCACCTTATACCAGACCGTCCAATCCAGTGCAATGTTTAGTTAGACGAGTACTCGTTCCAGCAACTGGAACAGTGTGAAACGTGTCACAGGTGACAGGAGCGTTATGATGCAGACTTTTTTATCGATCTTTTGAATTCGCTGCGATCGTTGTCGCGGTGCCTTCGTTGTCACGTAAGCGGTCGCGGTAGCGGGAGCGGATGATATAGACGAGAGCGGAAGCGAGTGCGACAAGCAGAAGATTGTTTTGTCATTGTATTGATATAAATGACCACGGCCTGTATTCTATAACGACAAACGATTTTTTTTTGACCTGTTATCATATTGTCTACGTTTTGATAGCCCTTATTTACTTGATTTGATAGTAATTGCGACCGAGTTAAAACCATACCATAATAGGTCAAATTGGGTCATTCTTCTTTTTTACCGACAATGGCCGGTCTCTCATCTTATTAAACGTTTTTTTATGGCATGATAAGGCAAACGAGCACACAGGCCACCTGATGGTGGAAACTGTGACCCATAGACATTCGCATTCACAAGACTGCAAATGCGTTGCCAACCCTGAGGACTAAGATGGATTGCCTCTATGCTAGTCATTTCACCGGCTGTCTTATCCCCAAACCGGAACACAACAATGCGAACACTGCTGCTTGGCGGTAGGTTAATGGATAAGATGGTGGTACCAACGCGGACGGACCCTGCACAAGGTCCTCCCAAAGGTGACCATTGGACTATTGATAAAAAAAAATTGAATGCCGTGACAGAGTGGTCATCTAAAACTTGGGTTTCGGCTGGAAACGGCCACTCTGTCAGTGTTTCTGGTAAACCACATTAAAAATAATGAAAGATTCTCTGCAGGCAGGAAGCATCAATTAGTTAATACTAACAAAAAGAAAAGTTTTTTTTTTAAAGGATCATAATCAAAAAAACTGAAAATCTACGTTTTATTGTCGTTAAAAAAGAAGAGTGACCCAAATACGATTTGGTTTTTCCGCCTAGAATAGAGGCGCTTGTGTCGATAAATCCGTGTTAGAGTTGTGGTTGTCACAGAACACTTAAAATGCCAACATGACGGGGTAACAAGTATATAACATGAGCTGTGTTGATTTAATTGAGGAAAATAACAAAACATGCAATGGGTCATATTTTCTTGAGACGACTGGTCAACGTGAAAACGATTAGAAACAAAATCCTCTATATTTTTAATTTTGTCAAACATGACATTATGACATGAATGGCTTATTTTTGGTTGAATCTATGAAATCCTACGACCTTTAACAATGATTTTTGATTCAATAGTTGAGTACTTATAAAGTACCTATTAATTCTAAATATTTATTCATATTACATACCTACGCTTAAGTGCATTGAAAACGGGTCACTGGTCGTAACAAATTTATGTGACGCCATCCGAATACTTTGAATTAAATAAGTTTCTGTCCAAAATATTTGTTGCCGACTGTACTATTTTTTTTTGCAAAATGTATCTGCTTATTTAAACCTAACTATTGAGTTCTAACGCGGTGGGTCTACCACCTTCCGACTCCATCATCAGATCACCTCTTAGATACCATAGTATTGCATTGTCATCGGGTTTACATATGTGGTCCAAAGGGTCTAGCAGGCTAAGCTAAGAAGATTGGCCCCCAGGAGGGATTTGGTTATAATTTTACGTGCAGTACAATGTAATCAGCCTTCGATTTTCTTTTGTTTCTGATTGATTCACGAAAATGTAAAAAAACAAGGTAATTTTTAAACTGTAATTATAGCTAAACCAAGCCAGCGAGGGTGACCAGTTGTAGTATTAAAGTAAACAGCAATCATTTGAATTTCACTCTGCAATCGAGGCGCGCGCAAACTATCTCCTTCTCACGTTCTTTGCGCGGAAGTACATAAAGTCATCCATTTTTATTATTGTGTGGGATGACCTCTTAAAGTTTCTTGTTTGGTTGCAGGCGGGACGTCGCCGGACCACGCGTCTGGCAGCGACAGCGAAGCCGAGGAGAATGCGACCGAAGCGGAGCTGCTGGTCGACGACGCCGCGCTGCCGGCGCGCGCGCTCGCGTCGCTGAACGCGCTGCGCAAGTCGCGGCAGCACTATGACGTGCTGCTGGTCGCGGGCGGGGAGGAGACGCCCGCGCACCGCGCCGTGCTCGCCGCCGCCTCGCCTTACCTGCTGGAGGTATGTTAACCCGTTCATTATAGACTGAATTGTTTGATTATTTTAGATTATTTTGAATTTTAATGCATAGGACCACAAAGCACAAATTCTAACCATAACATAGGGTCCCAAACGGCAGAGCTAGCCTGTAATGGGTGTTAAGCGGCAATGATGCGTAAACACAAGCATCGGTTAATGGTCCCGAGGAGTAACTTAGCTCTTTTTCGCAGTAATGTAGGAATGGCGGTAAGAATTTATAATAAGCTTCCGTCTGCTATATCTGAGCTACCTCTACCCAAATTCAAAAGTGCCCTCTTAAAGTGGCTACCTAATAACAATTTCTACTCGATGCAAGAATATTTTAATTTTTAATTAATTGACATTTTAATGCTAGTAAATTATTGTCCTTTAATTTATTGTATCTCAAATGTATTGGTTCCGTTATATTGAAATGATAATTAATTGTCGAATGTGTATTTAATATAATAATTTTGTTTTGTTTTTTGCATGCCTACTATAATAAGGTAAAACATTACTGAAACAATGTACTTATCTGTCTTCCATCTTCAATAATGTACGTGATGTTTTAGCAAAATAAATTAATTTGAATTTGAATTAAATTCCAGTGTGGTTGCCGGGTTAGAATAGTGCCACTCCATGTCTTCCCGACTAGGGTAATAAAGGCTTGTAGTACTGATAGGCGATGGGCTTGCCATCTGTCACTAATACACTGGGAAACATCTTAGCCTACATGTGCCAAATGTGGTTACAGAATTATAAAGAAGTTTTAAGACTTGTTGGTAATTCTTTAGCTCTGCCTACCCCACTCTGGGAATGAAGGCGTGAGTTTATGTATGTATGTATGTAAATTGAGTTGTCCGCCGCACGTTGCAAACGGTGACCGCAACAGTGTAAAAAACACGGTAGTCTGCCGCATTAGGCGAGTGACAGCTCCAACCGTCTAATTAGGTGATCGAAGTAGGTGAACAGGCTATTGTGAAGACGACGTTCGTTGGCCGAAGTAATTTGAAACAAGTTACCGCGTTAGGTGAACGAAGTGGTGTAATTGCCGGTTCAGAGGGACTGCATTTAATCTGCAACACTGCTGCTGCTGCAGTTCGAGGGCAGTTCTGATGCAGTTGACGTAACTGCTTCGAAACCGTACACCAACCGTGCAAGCTAGCTTGCAGTTGGTGCAGTCCTGTCGATCGCATACCGACTGCCAGGGACCCTACCACCCATTGCCCGATTTAAGCCTGTAAAAGAATTACCTCTCTAAGTATAACCCACTAATATAATCTCAGATTGACAGCATTAAATTGATATCCCTCTCTTATTGCATAACCAAATATAAGGGTAACCCTTATAAATAGCCAATCTAACTTTTTTTAAGTTAAAGGGATATTGGTATCACTCGAAATATAGCGCTTTAAAAGCAAAATCGAACAAGGCTTCAGGTATACGAAACGGATTTGGATAGTTAATCCTTTCGAAATACTCATTCCAAACTCTTAGTAAGGGTAAACCCTTATAAGTAGCGCTTTAAAAAGCAATCGAACGGCTTTTCTAAATAAATCCTTATAAAAACACATTAGAAGCCCCTTCAATGGGATAGCGGGCCGGTCCCCGCGGACTACAAGTTAGCTGCACGGTTGGTTTTTGGGGGTTTTTTTCTCCACTGTATAGTTATATTTTTTATAGCTCATTCGAATTTTCATTATCCGACAGGCTCTAGCAGACGCAGGCAGCGGCAGCACCCCCCTCCACCCCGTCCAAGGAGTCTCAGCCGTGGCCTTGCGAGCGCTGGTGGAGTGGGCGTATACTGGCCGTTTGCGCGCCACCGGCGCCGCCGAAGCCCGCGCGCTGTACGAGGCGGCGTGGCGGATGCGCATGGAACCGGCGCGGGCGGCGCTGGCTGAGCGGCTCGTCCGCCGCGCGGCGCCACAGGACTGCCTGGATTTACGCGCGCTACCGGATCTCGCGCCACAGTTGAGACATCATTTGGACACGTACATCGCTAGTCATGTAAGTTCAGGGTATCTTTTTTTTAATTATTAAAGATAAAGATAAAGACATTTATTCAGTTAGTAGGCCGCACGGGCACTTTTACACGTCAAGAATCTACCAGCGCTTCACAAGAGGAGACCAATGCTGAGAAGAAGCGCCGCAAGAAACTCAGTTTCGCTAACAGATAAAACAACATACATACATACATTAAATCACGCCTGTTTCCCAGAGGGGTAGGCAGAGACCACTTCTTCCCACTTGCGACGATCTTGACAAATTTCTTTCGTTTCAACATTCATACATCGAATCATGCACGCACGTCGGTTTCGGGTACTAAAACAACATTAACTTAGTATTAACATTACATGTGTAGGGAATAGTGACAGGGTGTTAACCCAATTATAGGCAAACTCAGCTTGCGTAAAACATTCGCTTTTGTGCCCAAGCGGCTTAATAACACAATTAATTACTTAAATTGACCGTGTGGTTGCTGGGATGGAATAGTGATACACCATATCTTCCCGTCGTAAGAGGTGACTAAGGGAATAAAGGCTTTTAATTGTGTTAGCCGATGGGCTTGCAGCCTGTCACTGATACGCCTGGTAAAACATCCTAATTGTGTGGGATTTTGAATCTTCCTACAAGGCTTAGTTTTATACTATGTTTAGAAGAAAAAAAATCTTCAATCAGTGCGTCCTACCTTTCATGACCTACGGAGCCAAAATGTGGACACTGGAGTCATTCAGTCAGCTATGGAGAGGGCTATGTTGGGAGTTTCTTTGAAGGATCGGATCCGGAATGAGCTCAATACTCAATACTCAATCATTTATTGCATTCCACAATATTAGCTTACAGGATATTAGGTTAACTTAAGTTTTAGTTGTTATATATAATAAAACTTAATTGTGGACCCTGATGGGCACCGCAAAATTGGTGAGGAGAGGACGACTTGAATACGTATATTTTGAACAGCAATATTTCTTAAATTCTTAAAATTTGCATGCATTATAACCAAGGTCCGAGCTGGTCCGACAGAGAACTAAGGTTATTGACGTAGCCCATCGAATTAGCAGCTTCAAGTGGCAGTGGGCCGGTATTTGTGCCGCAGAACCGATAATCGCTGGAGTTATCGTATTCTTGAATGGAGACCGCGAATCGGTAAACCTAGTAGGACTCCCTCAGACTAGGTGAGCGAGGATCTTCGCAAGAGCTGGATAAGAGTGCCCACGAATCGTGCTCGTTGGCGTGCAGTGGGAGAGACCTATGTCCAGCAGTAGACTAGTAGAGTAGGCTGATGATGATGATGATGTAGATGATGATTACACATCGGTTACTCGTGGCATTTAGGTAGCACTTGACAGTTTCTAACAGACTAGTGATGTGACAATGTTCTGCCTGTACGAGTCGAGAAAAGGAAACCAATTTAAAAAAATGATTTTTTTATTTTTTTAATATATGACGTTCGTGATAAACAAATCATATTTGCCTATGTATGGTAGCTAAGTGCCACGAGTTATGTGTAATGATGATGACGTAAAGAAGTCCTGATTTGTCCAACAGTTCGAGGAGATATGCGCGGGCGGCGCTCTGGCGGCGCTCCCCAGCGTGACCGTGGAGCTGCTGCGTGAGAGCAGCGCCGAGGACGGCGGCGAAGCCCCGCGGGCCGTCGCCGACGCCGCGCTGGTGTGGCTCCGGGACAAGGCGCAGCGCGCGGACTCCGATCTTGACGTGAGTACTATTATAGATACAAGGAATGAGGGGTTGTATCTGTAATGAAAAAAACTGGTAGTGCTACTTTTTAAATATACTTTTTATTCACTTCTTCTTATATTATGCTCAAGAATACATAGCGGTGCGCACTCGGCGCCAGGTTACGTGCGGCTCCCCGAACTATTCAAAACAATGAGTCGCTGTTCCATCAAATCATTTGCTTTTAAATTTAAATAATTAAAAGCAAATGAGACATTGTATACAAAGTACAAAGCAATAAGGTTTATTTTAAATATTATAACTTTATTGTATTACAGTACATATCCTATACTCTTTCATGACAAAGAGAAACGAGCACACAGGCCTCCTGCCAACATTAATAGAGCATCCGTCACTCTCGCACCTATATACTTGTCAGAAAGTGACGGAGGTTTTATCCACATTTTTATGAAATCAACTACAATGAAGTTAAAACAAAACTAGCAAGAATTTTGAGTTGCAGTCCAAAATTATTCTTAGATCGTTACTCTTTCCAAAGAAACACAAAAGATCCATAAATTACCTGTTTATTGTAAATTATTTTGTTTTGTATGATTTTCAAATTTATGGATGCTCTGGTTTCCTTTGGAAAGAGCGAAGAGCTTTGATGTGTTGGCCATTTTGGACCTAGGTGAAGCTAGATCGAAATTAATTTAGTATTGTTGAAGTTACTCTCTGAAGTTATACTCGTTAACCATCGTATGAACAAAAGACGCCCGCCCCCCGTCTTTGTTGACGGTGATTGTATAGTTCGATCGCTCAAATAGCGTGCAATACAACCCTTTGAAGTCGCGGCGGCTTCTCTGTTCCAATTATGATGGCATGTCAAAGCATGCACCCTATTTGAACGAACGAAGCGTATGAGTGAGTGTTTGGTCCGGGCGCAGCTGGAGGAGCTGTGCTCGCGCACGCACCTGCTGTTCGTGGACGGCGGCGGCGAGCTGCGCGACTGCGGCGAGCTGCCCGCGGCGCGCGGCGACGCGCCCGAGCTGCAGGAGTACCGCCGCGAGGCCGCCGCGCGCCGCCGCCGGCCGCCGCCCGCGCCGCGCGCGCTGCCCGGTCAGTCACTCATAATAATTATATTTATACATACATACTTAGCTGTAGGTAGCAGTGGCGAAGCGTCACGTAAATAAATAGGCAAGCCGGAGCAAAAAAAAGGTGTATGGCGTGTGTGCTTGTTTGCCCCTTCCTTCCGTGACATAAAAAAACATACCTTAAAAAATGGATGTCGTCTTTCTAGTTCTCAAAAAGCAGTGCTGAAGTGTCGCGTGCGTTAAAAGTGCGCGGAAAGGCAATTCTTGCTTTCCAAGTAGTACGACCGTATCAATTAAACGTTTCAATAAATTTCGATTACGTTCCACTTTACGATTGTGGGCCTCAAAATTATTAACAAAAAAAGTTTAAATTCTACTGTTACCAAACTCATGTAATAATATACAACTCCGTATATGTTTCTCGCTTTGAGCATGTTTTCTAGCTGAATTACTTATAGAAAATAAAATATAGAAAATAGAATAAGTTTTTTTTTCTTGCCTTTTTCGTGCTTATTATGATTGAATCTTAGAAAAAATACAAATTTATTTCCCTATTTCTGGGCGGTTTGCCCTTCGGGAATATATAAAAACTAACCTAACATAACCTATTTTTTTTACATACTTTAATTCAAACCGTAATGTTTCAGTAATAATTGATTTTAGAGAAAAGTTTGTTTAAAAAAATATGCTTGTTTTAGTATATTCTAAACAATTAAATCATCATAAATAGACCTTATATTGACATAATTTTCAAGCATCAAAATTTTCTAAGTCCCTGACGCCTTGAAAATGACCAACATTTGAACCCCTATAACTCAGCCAATTTTGATTTTAGAGAAAAGTTTTCAAGTAAAACATGCTTATTTTAACGTGTTCTATACGATAAAATCATTTAAATTAGGTGTCATAATGATACAATTTTGGCGAAATTTTTTCTAAGTCCTGCGTCCCCTAACTGAATTATATAAATTGTGAATATCTGCAAAACCTGTTCGATTCCAAACACTGCTAGAATCGGAAAACAGCAAAGATGAATATCAAAATAATTTGTTTAATTTGCAGCTGCCAGTCAGCCAATTGTATTTGTAATTCGCTGTGGAAATGTTTGAAGAATCCATCTCTACGCCTATAATCAATTTTTATGTCTGGGCGAGCGCGTCCTAACTTAATGACATGTTTCTTATTTCCAAAGGATAACTTTGAAAAACATGTTTGTTCATTAAGTAGGTAGGTAATCTGTAAGACAACACTCAATTTGCACCAATGCGGCCATTTGTACTTTGAGTACAGGCAAAAATATGTAAAAACCAAACCACGAATATAACCTAAATAGATCGAAGCAAAAATAACAATATTTAGGTACTTAACGAAATATAAACAAACCTCCGTTGTCGCCACGAATCTGCAAATAACACAATCCAAACAGAAAAACATTCACAGAACACTAAGCAAGCTAAATTTCACTAGTCGAGTCTCATAAAACACAATAAGTTAAGTAATAGCACAAATTAAACTATAAATCAAAACAAAACACCGCGTATTTTAGCGCCAGGACGCGAAAGTAATGGCGTAATGAAAAAAGTAGTTGAAGGTCGTGAGGACAGGGGGGAGAGAGACGGTTGAGTTGAGTTGAGTGTCCTTGGGAAAAGAAAGTTAACGCATGCACTTTAAGTTCAAAATTGGATGCAATAAGCCGTAGTTCGCCGGCCGGACTTGCGTGCTTCTCCCTCTTGCGTGCTCACACAGGTGCCGCTGTGTCTGTGTGCGAGTTTAAAGCTAATGTAGCGCTATAATTTTATACCATTTGGTTTGAATTTGTTAGTGAGATCCGGCGCCGAGTCACCGGCTTGTATGGCGGTTTTAATTGTGGGTGTAAGTTCGAGCGCGCGTAGTGAAAGGTAACTGAGCATGTGTACGAAAATATTGTTCTTGTTTCTTTCTAGTAATATAGGTTAATGAATGGGTGCGAGCGAGTGATAGATTTCGGCTTGGTAAATAAATAAATTTGAATTGCGGCGTTAGTGCGTGTTCATTCATCGTATTATGAAGCAAGGTAAAGCTATAGTACACCGGGTTACTTTCGGTTTTACGTTTTGTTGTTTGTATACCTAGTAGGTACCTACTCTATGCATAGGAATATTTAGGGAAGCCGCTGGGAATCGGGTTGTATGGACGCTTCGCTACTGGTAGGTAGGCCTCCAACAAGATGGACTGACGACCTTGTAAGGATCGCGGGAACGCGGTGGATGCGAAAAGCACAAGACCGGTCTGAGTGGAGAGCCTTGGGGGAGACCTATGTCCAGCAGTGGACGTCTTTCGGCTGACATGATGATGATGATGATGACATACATAAACTCACGCCTTCATTCCCAGAGTGGGGTCGGCAGAGTTAAAGTTTGCTTAGATCTAGCGCATGCATTAATAAATAAAATAAAAATAAAAATAAAAAAGCCTTTAATTCTTCCATAATTTTGTACACCATACAATTGCGTGCATTATACGAACTTATACATAGCAATATAATCAAATCTATTTTAATTTTAATTTCATTTCATTTCAATTTATTATATTTATTATATTTAATTATAATTATTATATTTAAAAATTTAAAATTCCATTTCATTAACTATTATATAATATAATATAAATTATATAATTATTATTTCATATTTAATTTATTTATTATGGAAGTCGCCTCTTTGGCGTAGGCCTCCCCCAGTCTTCTCCATGTACCTCTATCTTTGGCTAGTCTCGACCATATGGCTCCACAACGCTTCCTAAATATATCTTCCCAACGTTTCTTTGGTCGACCTCTCTTTCTCAGTCCATTCCGTGGTAACCATTGTATGACCTTACTCGTCCATCTGTTGTCCTTTAATCTGCAAGTATGTCCAGCCCAGTTCCATTTCAGGTTTCTTATTCTTTCTATAATGTCGGTTATTTTCGTTCTCTTTCTAATATTCTCGTTTCTTACCTTATCTGATATTTTAATTCCTAACATACTACGTTCCATTTTCCTCTGTTGTATCGCTAATTTAGTCTCATCTTTCTTGCGTAGAGCCCAAGTCTGACACCCGTATGTGATGCATGGGAGGATTGATATTTCGTAGAGTTTTCTTTTAATATGAATATTGATGTCCTTGTTTTTCATAACTTCTCGTAAGCTCCAGTATTTCTTCCATGAAAGAGCAATCCTTCGGTTAATATCATTTTCGGTCTGCTCTTCGAAGGATATTATCTGCCCTAAGTATATATATTCTGAGACATATTCTATTTCTTCGTCATCTATAAATATTGTTTTTTCTGTATCATTTGACATAATCTTTGTTTTTGAAATATTCATTGAGCCCGCTTTTTTGCTTTCTTTTACCAGATCTTGCAACATTTTTTGTAGTCGTTCAGGTTTTTGTGCAAAGATTACGATGTCATCGGCGAAGCGTAGATTAGTCAGGTGTTCTCCATCGACAACCAGTCCTTCCTTTTCCCAATTTAAGTTTCTGAATATCGTCTCTAGCACAGCACTGAAAATTTTTGGTGAGATCGGGTCCCCTTGGCGAACCCCTTTCTTTATTGGGAACATTTTGCCTTCCTGCTCTAGTTTAATTTTTGCTGAGAGTTTAGAGTATATGTTGTAAAGTTACTCTATGTAGTGGCAATCTATTCCTTGTTGAGATAGTGCTCTCCAAATTGCGCTATGCTCCAATGAATCGAAGGCTTTCGTAAAATATATAAAACATAAATATAAAGTACGTCCATATTCTTTCGATTTCTCAATAATCTGGGTAATCACCTGGATATGGTCCATTGTAGAGAAGTGTTTGCGAAACCCTGCTTGCTCACGAGGCTGATTTTCATCCAATAGAGTCGAAAGTCTATTCAATATAATCTTGGAGAATATTTTGTAAACGTTCGACATGAGGCTAATTGGTCTATAATTTCCTAAGTCGCCCCTATCCCCTTTTTTATACAGCAAAGTTATGGTAGAGTTGGACCACTGTTTTGGAGTCTCTTTTCTAGATAAGATGTTGTTAAATAGTATTTTTAATGGACGTTTCAAGGGCTCCAACATAGACTGTAAAAGTTCATTTGTAATTTTGTCTTCTCCGGGTGTTTTATCTTTTTTTTGTGTACTAATTGCATACTCTATTTCTGCTTCTAGAATTGCCGGTGCCTTCTTGCCTTGCGGTTCTGTATGTTTATTTTGCATCTTACCATTCTGTGGTCTGTATTAAAGTTGAGATTTTTTATTATGTCAAAATTATGCATATCTTGGTATTTATTTGTGAGTATATAGTCGATTTCATTGTGATATAAACCGTTTGGAGATTCCCAAGTCCATTTTTTGTTTTCTTTTATTTTGTACACAGTATTCATGATTTTTAAATTTTGTTCGAGAGCAAACTCTACCATTCTTTGACCATGTTTCGATCTTTTTCCATGTGAGTGGTTTCCAAATACAATTTCTTCGCCTTGTTTAGCTTTTCCGATCTGTGCATTAAAATCACCCATTATTATTAGTTTTTTAGTGTTTAGTGCTTCTATAACTGTTTCTAGGGTTTCATAGAACTCTTCAAGCTCCTCGTTTTTGCATGCCTCGGTGGGGGCATATACTTGGACTATTGACCACATATTATTGGTTGCAAGGTTTATCTCTAAAGTAGCTATTCTATCTGAGTAGCTATTGAAACTAATTATACTTTTTTTCAAGTGCTTTTTTACTAGAAATCCTACTCCATAGTTGCCATTGTTTGCATTGCTATGATATATGATGAAGTTTGGATATTCCTCAATACATTCGATTTCTCTCCTGGTTTCACAAAGTCCAAGTATATCCCATTTAATTTCCTTTAAGGAATATTCTAGCTCCGTTATCCTGTTGTCATTAAGCAATGTTCTAACATTTAAGCTGGCGACATATTGATGGTAGTGCTTATTTTTCTTGCTGTTATTTTGATTTTTGGGGGGGTGATGGTCGTAATCCTTCACGGGGACCAGCCGACTTGAAGGATGTGAAGATTGGGGGGCTGTATGCTATTCAGATATGTTGTTATATTCTGTCTGTGTTATTCCACTTCCGCGTATGGATTGTTGAGCCTCCTTATTGTACTGGCCATGTTCTCGCTGAGGTTTCATAAATTTAGTGATTTGACAGTTTGTCTTGGGTTTTTTATTTGAGTTTTTGTTTGCAGGTCTTTGATGAGTTTCAATTTTTCCTACCTCATGAGCCTGAATAGGGGATGCTGATGGGGCTCTCTTGCTGCTTTTCCTAACATCGTCTTCTTTTATTATAAGTTGGTCATAACGTATGTATGCTACTTTTCCCTTTTCCATTTCCATTTTTTGCTGTTGTTTCAGTTGCTCTCTAACTTTCAGAATGTTTGGTGGGTATTCTTGCTTAACGTATATAGGGGTATTGTTCAGCAACTCTTTATTTTTGAGGATTTTTATTTTCAAACCCAGTGTTGTGAGTGCTACGGCTACAGGTCTAATGTTGCTACCACTATTTTTGCCCATTCTTCTAACAGAGTCCACTTCAAAGTCTTTTACATCTATGTTTAGCTTGTTTTTTTATTAAATTTATGATTTTTTCTTGCAGTTCAAAATATGACCGCTCTCCTTCCTGAATTCCGAAAAATACTAAATTCCTCTGTGTAATATTTTTTTCTATTTCTTTTAATCTTTTCCTTTGGTCTTGAATTTCGTTCTTCATGCTATTTAGGTCACAATTCAGGGTTTGAAATTGATCGTCTGTATGCCTGTTTACCTTTGTAGTTATAGTTTCTTCAAAGTTGTTAAACAATGAATCCATATTACTAAATTTTCGTCTCATTTCTATTTGCATTTCCACTATGAGTTTTTGCAAATTATCCATCTTTGTGATTGAAAGCTCGTTCGCAAATAAAGTAAACAGACTGATTTTCCCGCTTTTGCGACCTCTAGCGTGTGATATTTACTTAATGGAATGTCTTGGTGGTTTTGCTACCGTCCGTTAGATGGCGGTATGTTAGGTATTTCGGGGTGCCGCTGATAGGTGGCGCGCTTCTCAATAACGGCCCGGCATGAACAGTTATTTATAACCTTTAATATTCTTCTAGGTTATGTTTAATAATTTATAGTTCACCGTTTTCTTGCCAACTCACTTGATATTTAGAGAGAAAAAATATTTTCCGCACTTATGTTTGTATCACACAGTCTCGTTTTGTGCACTAAACTTGGATATTGTTAAGTAAATGTGTCAGTCACTGTTTTGTCGTTTACTTGTTATGTTTTCGAATTATCACTTCAACTCCAATTACACTTTTAATTTACTCACTTTTTAACAGTTTTATGCAGTTTTCAGTCCATTTATCACAGTTTTTATAATTAATTACTCGTTTTTACTACGCAGCTGACAGTAACCGTAGCACGGTAGCACCCTCTCTCCATGCATGCATTAATATACGAGCATAAAGTGTGTACCCCTTTGGTAGTTACCACCAAACAATGAACTTTTCTTTAAAAAAAATTGGCATCATATTTCAAGTTTGCATGAAGTATAGAATAGAATAGAATCATTTATTCGGCTATTAAATAAACAAATCTGTGGTTTATGAGATTTTATTTTCCCTATTTGACGCTTGGAGCCCATTATGATAAACTTAGATTTAGCAGGATTAAGCATTAACTAATTGCAGCGCGACCACTGGTTGATCCTCTCTAAATCCTCATTTATCATCTTTACGGCTGAATTGACATCACAAGGTTTACACGACAAGTATAGTTGCAGGTCGTCTGCATAAAGGTGATATCTAGAATTTCTTATATTAGTTGAAATATCAGCGATATACAAAATAAAAAGTAATGGTCCTAGGATTGAACCTTGAGGTACACCTTTAGAAACGGTAGCCAGTGGGGAAGATGACGTAGAACCATCGCTTTTATATATTTCGACATATTGGGAACGGCCACGGAGGTAACTATCAAACCATTTTACTGTAGGAGCGTCAAAACCATAATAAACCAGCTTAGACAGAAGTACGGAGATATCGATAGTGTCAAAAGCACGAGAAAAATCTAGTAAAACAAGTATCGTTCCCATACCCGCATCCTGCGCTTCTAATATGTTTCCTGTGACATCAAGTAGCGATGTAGCTGTACTGTGGCTTTTCCTGAAACCTGACTGGCTCTTGGGAAGTAAAACATTAGATTCTAAGTAATCCGTAAGTTGCTGGCTTAGGACTCTCTCTAATACCTTCGACAAGCAAGGGAGGATACTAATTGGCCGAAGATCTTTAAACGATAAGGGATTAGAATTTTTAGCTAGGGGACGCACAATAGCTATTTCCCACATATCAGGGAAAATTCCTGTAGTTATAGACAAATTTACAATATATGTTATACAATCTAGACTATGCGGCAACGTCAACAGTAACATGTCTAAGGATATCATGTCAACCCCTTTAGCATTTGAGTTGAGACTGCGAACAATCCGTGAAATATCTTTGGCACTAATGTTTTTGAGACTAAAAAAAGAAGTTCCAGCCCTGTGGGTCTCATAATAGGTTAACATTGATTTGAGTCACAATGTATTTGTTTTGTTATACATTTACGTAAAAAAGGCTCTAGCTTCCAAATTGAAAATGTAATAGTTGTCAATCGAAGGCCATTATGAAACAATGGCGAAGTTTAAAACTAACCTAAAGAAGAATTGGAACTAAAAAATGTTCTGCTGGATAAAAAAAAACTCCTCGACAATTAAAAATAATGCCATAAACTAGTATGTTGTTAGAATCAGCACAAAACGGACAAGTTTTTACAATATGTGGTTAACTTTCGATAGTAAAGTTTTTTTTCACGAGAATTTTTATAAAATCGCGTAAAGATTTTGTTAGACAGAGGTCTTTGTAGGAAACCATTTATTTTTCTGACACAACGAATTTTTTTTAGCTTAATGAACCATGTTAGCAGAGTTACACTATCTCAAAACCTACTTTAAAATAAAATAAGCCAATAGGGTTACAGTTTTAAAAAAAACTTCTGCGAGATATTTTATACCTCAATTTGTAAACTTTTCTCCTGAAGACCCAATTTAATGACACTGTGCAAAGTAATTTCATATAGCTACTAGTATAGTATAGCATGCTTTATTTTCGACTACCGCATTGCAGTTAGCCGCTTCCTTTGGTATTACGAATAGCGAAAGAGCTCTCTGTATCACCTTGTAGGTATAATAAAATATATATGATGCAATACCCTTTTTTCCATCGCTTTACAATAAACATTTCATGGTGTAACGTTGCGTTTTTATCATGACTTAAACAAACCCAAACTCAGAACTAGCAACATTCTCGAGTAATTTTAGAGGCTGGTAACTGCATTGACGTTTGGTGTCTAATTTTGAATTAGGGTTGTCAGCCTTAGATTTTCTACTCGATTGTTGGGAAATAAAGTAAACATCAAAGTTTATTACTTTATTTCATTTTACATAAATGTATGAAAGTATTTGCTGAACCAAAGTTTTGTAAGAATTTAGGATTCAGGAAGAACAGTAAATGGTAGCTTTCTCAATCAACGGTTTTATTATTTTACAAATCAGTAATACCAAAGTTAAAAAGTAAGTCGTTTCAGGGTAAATTCTAGGGTAAATATTGTGGGAGAATTTCTTCATTTGAGGGTGCTCCAGGGTGCTCCCGTGGTTGTGTCCTTGAGCCATCTTGGCTAGAACGTGCATATAACAGGCATCCCAAGATGTGTGGACAAAGAAGCTTGATTCATCTTGTGCAGGACGGAGGTCCTTATTTTGATAGAAGTCTCCTGTGGCTTATGTGGCAAAGGAGCAGCAGATTCAAGAGTTATTTTGTGGCAGTAACAAAATCGTGAGTATTTATTTTGTTAGAATAATACATGTGCACCATGTAACCAAGTTTCTTAACCTCGTGGTTAACTTTCAGTTCTTCAAACCATAAGAGAGGGTTATTTATGCCGGGACGGAGGGAAAGTCAGCGTTTGAGATAATCTCTATTGGATGGTCTCCGGTAAGCATCTCTTGATCTGCTTTACTCTGCTCTCCGCTTATTTTCTGCCATGTGCATAACCTAATCGAAGCAATTTGGTTCTTTCCAGCTGGATGGGAAATTAAGAAATTCAGACAATTTAAATTATGAAATTTAGGAACAAATTATAAAACTTAGGAACAAATTAAGAAATTTAGACAATTGAAATTTAGAACAGTCCATTTAGATAATTCAGATTTAGGTTTCATACAGTTGTGTGCTGATAGTAATTTTGATATCATCACATCTGTCAAGTTTGTGTTTGCTTTCCTTTTCTTCAGAACTTTGAAAGCACATGTTTAGTAAATTTCACTTTGCACAAGAGATTTAGTCTGTGAATGAAGAAGCTAAGGCTTGCTAATTTTGTGTAATTTAGTAGTGCGGGCTAGGACCTTTTACCAGCCGCCTTTTGTTTGTGTAGCAAGACCTTGACTATTTTCTTCCTGATCCTTCTGCAACAAACTGCTTAGAGCTCTTCAATGTTAGGGGATCTTACTGCTTGCGCCGCCGGAACCTTATATCTTTGCGCGCTTACTGTGCGGCTTGCACTAAGGAGTCTGCATAGAGTCAACGCCCAGAGCATCGCGTTGCAACTCACACTGCCCTGATCCTGTCTGCAGCCAGACAGCCCTTTGCAGTAAGTTTACTTCAGATTGAGGTCTGTGAATTAATTATTTAATTAAACTTTAGGGAATTAGGATATAAAAGTAAAATTGGATATTGGAATTGATGGCATTAGGTTCCTTAGGGACTAACCAACTTTAGCATAGTTAATTGTGAACCTATCATAAGAACCATAGTGTTTAAGCACGACCCATGCTTTTGCTGAGCTTTAATGTTTATAATGTCTGGTCGCTTCAAACCCAAAGGTTTACAATTAAATTAAGTATATCTATACATGTTACAGAAAGAGTAGGAATAAAGATCGTATTCAACTTACTAATTCGTTTCCTTTAGCTCCATGATATAAACCCACTCTTTGTCCAAAGGTCACGCCGGACATTATTATTTTAAGTTTGGTTTAAGATTTAGTACATTTCGTTTACGACGTGTTCCTTCTATTGGCCGGGCCAGGAAGGCATGTCGCAATGGCAATGTCGCAGTGTGAGTTGCAACGCGATGCTCTGGGCGTTGACTCTATGCAGACTCCTTAGTGCAAGCCGCACAGTAAGCGCGCAAAGATATAAGGTTCAGGCGGCGCAAGCAGTAAGATCCCCTAACATTGAAGAGCTCTAAGCAGTTTGTTGCAGAAGGATCAGGAAGAAAATAGTCAAGGTCTTGCTACACAAACAAAAGGCGGCTGGTAAAAGGTCCTAGCCCGTACTACTAAATTACACAAAATTAGCAAGCCTTAGCTTCTTCATTCACAGACTAAATCTCTTGTGCAAAGTGAAATTTACTAAACATGTGCTTTCAAAGTTCTGAAGAAAAGGAAAGCAAACACAAACTTGACAGATGTGATGATATCAAAATTACTATCAGCACACAACTGTATGAAACCTAAATCTGAATTATCTAAATGGACTGTTCTAAATTTCAATTGTCTAAATTTCTTAATTTGTTCCTAAGTTTTATAATTTGTTCCTAAATTTCATAATTTAAATTGTCTGAATTTCTTAATTTCCCATCCAGCTGGAAAGAACCAAATTGCTTCGATTAGGTTATGCACATGGCAGAAAATAAGCGGAGAGCAGAGTAAAGCAGATCAAGAGATGCTTACCGGAGACCATCCAATAGAGATTATCTGAAACGCTGACTTTCCCTCCGTCCCGGCATAAATAACCCTCTCTTATGGTTTGAAGAACTGAAAGTTATCCACGAGGTTAAGAAACTTGGTTACATGGTGCACATGTATTATTCTAACAAAATAAATACTCACGATTTTGTTACTGCCACAAAATAACTCTTGAATCTGCTGCTCCTTTGCCACATAAGCCACAGGAGACTTCTATCAAAATAAGGACCTCCGTCCTGCACAAGATGAATCAAGCTTCTTTGTCCACACATCTTGGGATGCCTGTTATATGCACGTTCTAGCCAAGATGGCTCAAGGACACAACCACGGGAGCACCCTGGAGCACCCTCAAATGAAGAAATTCTCCCACAATATTTACCCTAGAATTTACCCTGAAACGACTTACTTTTTAACTTTGGTATTACTGATTTGTAAAATAATAAAACCGTTGATTGAGAAAGCTACCATTTACTGTTCTTCCTGAATCCTAAATTCTTACAAAACTTTGGTTCAGCAAATACTTTCATACATTTATGTAAAATGAAATAAAGTAATAAACTTTGATGTTTACTTTATTTCCCAACAATCGAGTAGAAAATCTAAGGCTGACAACCCTAATTCAAAATTAGACACCAAACGTCAATGCAGTTACCAGCCTCTAAAATTACTCGAGAATGTTGCTAGTTCTGAGTTTGGGTTTGTTTAAGTCATGATAAAAACGCAACGTTACAATGGCATGGATTCAAAATCAAGGTATAAAAAGTCCCTCCTAGTATTGTATTCCGCAGAGAGATAGGCGTCGTTTAAGTTTTTTCACAACACTGCTCGGAAATATGGCCATAGATGCTCTTGTTTGGGGTCACAAAACGTCACTTATAAGGACAGACCAAGAATGTTTTTGTCGGCATTTGCTGATTGGTCGAGAACATTGTTGTCCAACTTTAATAAGTTTTGTGTCATACGAGGGGAGGTCCAAAAGTTCGCGGAATGGAGGGCTAAATAATTAAATAAAAAGAAGTTACTATTTTTCCTTTTCAATATAATCTCCCTTAAGGTTAATACATTTGTTAGATCGGGATATTAATTTTTCTAAACCCACATAAAAATAATTTTCTTCTTTGCTGTCAAAATGAGCCAAAATTGTGTCCTTTACTTCATCATCGGTGTGAAATTTTCTTCAAATTTGGGAATAAATAATAATCACTGGGGGCCAGGTCCGCGCTGTAGGGGGGATGAACCAATTCTTCGAAGCCACATTTGTTCAGGGCAGCCATCGCAATACGACTCTTGTGAACTGGAGCATTATCCTGAAGTAACAGCACACCCTTACCCAGCTTTCCTCGCCTTTTTCCTTTGATAGCTTCCTGCAACTGCTCCAGTAGCCTAGAGTAGTACTCTCCAGTAATTGTGACACCTTTGCTTTTGTAGTCGATCATCAAAATTCCTTGGCAGTCCCAGAAAATCGTAGCCATCAACTTTCCGGCCGATTATGACACCTTAAATTTCTTAGGTAGGGGGGTACCCTTCTTGTGCCATTGCATCGACTCCTGTTTAGACTCAGGTTCAAAATGATGAACCCAAGTTTCATCTCCAGTAACAATTCGCTTCAAAATCGACGTACTTTCTTCTCCACACCGTTCTAAAAAACTGCTACACGCGTCGATTCGCTGCTGTCGCTGATGCGGCGTAAGCATTCTCGGCACCCATCTTGCACTTACTTTAGTCATGCCGAGGTGTTCATGTAGAATCCGCAAAATAGTGGTTTCAGATACTCCAACTAATGCAGAAATCTGTTTCTTCTTCAGGCGAGCATCTTCTAATACTAATTTTTCAACTTTTCCGACGGTATCTGATGTGGTGACCTCGACAGGCCGTCCTGGGCGAGGGTCGTCTTCAATGGACTCTCTGCCAATTTTAAAAAGACCGTGCCATTTGAAAATCATTGTTTTTCCAGAGCAATGACCACCGTAAACTGCTGACATCTCACTCATAATGGTCTGAGGAGTTTTTCCTTGCTTAGTCAGGAACTTGATGACGGCTCGATACTCAATTTGCTCCATACTTCCAGGATTTTTCCAGATTGACTTGCTTGCTCGACGATATTTTGTAAAGTAATGAGCTCTTCAGGCTGAAAGTTGGTATATATACTCTTAATGAGTTCGCCATTAGTACTATACTAAAAAATATAGTCATCCCCACCCCCATCCCCTCCATTCCGCGAACTTTTGGACCTCCCCTCGTAGCTCCTTAAAATGAAAAATTGGAATCGACCAATCATAACACACCATTTTGTTTCGTAAAATATTAGGTGTATTTTTGCTAAAAGATACACAGACTAAAAACTATGTCACTGCTTTTTTTTATGTAATTCAAACTTGGCCCCTAATCTCGAACCACTAGAGATAAAATTACATGGGAGATAAGGCGAAACAAATACAATTTTATATGGAGTTGACATATTCATCTCGAATGTTAGTTTATTAATCTCGAAAGCCACGAGAATAGGGGTCCAGATTAAAAAAAAAGTTATCTATGGTAAAATTGGCGATAATACATACAGCTTCTATTCTACTTTTGAAAAACCGACGCCATTTGACTAACACTATTCACATTAACATGAATTAAAATTTGAGTTTTGAATATGTATTTTTATTTTATTTCCTCTCAGTAGTTGTGAAAAGCACTATGTCTGCCTCGGTAGAAAGTGCAATTTATGGACTCGTACACTAGAGGGCCTCAACTACGTTTCGGCCCTCTATATGACTCGTCCAAAAATCTCGTACTTTCTATCCTCTGCAACAATGTACTATTATCGACGACGTGCCTTGTAGATGCGAGCACTGTAAAGTTGGTTTGTGTCAGGTGGCGAGCTGGGCGCCCGCGAGCGCGCGCGCGGCGCGGGAGGCGACTGCGCGGTGCTGGCGGCGCGGCCGGCGGGCCCGCGCGCCACGCAGGCGCTGCTGGCCGTGCGCGGCCGCCTGCTGGGCGCGCGCGTGCTGTGGCGCGCCGCCGGCGGCCCCGTCGCGCGCGGCGGCAAGCTGGGCCACACGCAGGTACCGTCTCACACAAACCAGCACCAACTGTGGTTGCTGACGTCAATGGGCCCGCGCGCCACGCAGGCGCTGCTGGCCGTGCGCGGCCGCCTGCTGGGCGCGCGCGTGCTGTGGCGCGCCGCCGGCGGCCCCGTCGCGCGCGGCGGCAAGCTGGGCCACACGCAGGTACCGTCTCACACAAACCAGCACCAACTGTGGTTGCTGACGTCAATGGGCCCGCGCGCCACGCAGGCGCTGCTGGCCGTGCGCGGCCGCCTGCTGGGCGCGCGCGTGCTGTGGCGCGCCGCCGGCGGCCCCGTCGCGCGCGGCGGCAAGCTGGGCCACACGCAGGTACCGTCTCACACAAACCAGCACCAACTGTGGTTGCTGACGTCAATGGGCCCGCGCGCCACGCAGGCGCTGCTGGCCGTGCGCGGCCGCCTGCTGGGCGCGCGCGTGCTGTGGCGCGCCGCCGGCGGCCCCGTCGCGCGCGGCGGCAAGCTGGGCCACACGCAGGTACCGTCTCACACAAACCAGCACCAACTGTGGTTGCTGACGTCAATGGGCCCGCGCGCCACGCAGGCGCTGCTGGCCGTGCGCGGCCGCCTGCTGGGCGCGCGCGTGCTGTGGCGCGCCGCCGGCGGCCCCGTCGCGCGCGGCGGCAAGCTGGGCCACACGCAGGTACCGTCTCACACAAACCAGCACCAACTGTGGTTGCTGACGTCAATGGGCCCGCGCGCCACGCAGGCGCTGCTGGCCGTGCGCGGCCGCCTGCTGGGCGCGCGCGTGCTGTGGCGCGCCGCCGGCGGCCCCGTCGCGCGCGGCGGCAAGCTGGGCCACACGCAGGTACCGTCTCACACAAACCAGCACCAACTGTGGTTGCTGACGTCAATGGGCCCGCGCGCCACGCAGGCGCTGCTGGCCGTGCGCGGCCGCCTGCTGGGCGCGCGCGTGCTGTGGCGCGCCGCCGGCGGCCCCGTCGCGCGCGGCGGCAAGCTGGGCCACACGCAGGTACCGTCTCACACAAACCAGCACCAACTGTGGTTGCTGACGTCAATGGGCCCGCGCGCCACGCAGGCGCTGCTGGCCGTGCGCGGCCGCCTGCTGGGCGCGCGCGTGCTGTGGCGCGCCGCCGGCGGCCCCGTCGCGCGCGGCGGCAAGCTGGGCCACACGCAGGTACCGTCTCACACAAACCAGCACCAACTGTGGTTGCTGACGTCAATGGGCCCGCGCGCCACGCAGGCGCTGCTGGCCGTGCGCGGCCGCCTGCTGGGCGCGCGCGTGCTGTGGCGCGCCGCCGGCGGCCCCGTCGCGCGCGGCGGCAAGCTGGGCCACACGCAGGTACCGTCTCACACAAACCAGCACCAACTGTGGTTGCTGACGTCAATGGGCCCGCGCGCCACGCAGGCGCTGCTGGCCGTGCGCGGCCGCCTGCTGGGCGCGCGCGTGCTGTGGCGCGCCGCCGGCGGCCCCGTCGCGCGCGGCGGCAAGCTGGGCCACACGCAGGTACCGTCTCACACAAACCAGCACCAACTGTGGTTGCTGACGTCAATGCTGCCCTCACACGGAGAAAAGGCGCAAGTGCAATTAATTTATAGAAGCATATTAAACTCTTAAACACTAAAATAAGGTTGGAAATGCGATACAATTCATATGGGAGATGTGCCTTTTTTCCGTAGAATGGCAGAATGTCTGACATTCTATGGGGAACTAGATAAGTGATAAAACTATTATTCTCATTGTGTTCATTACCTGCAATTTTCTTGTTATTAGTGGGGTTAGGACTTTTGGTAGCATGCCGTGGTTCTAGAATCCATGACGTCGCTATTTCTTAAGTAGTATTATAAATTACAACGTTTCATTCGATTTTGAACTCAAAAACAAGGTCCATAGAGTATAAAATGTATTTTATCAATCCCAATGTACTAATCAACATTAGACATTGATCATTCGTAGAATGAAACATATAAAACAATTCTAAATTTGATTTTAACGTTTGACGTGCTGTTTTGCGGCAGACGACGCGAGCAAGTGTGCAACCCCGTCCTACAGATAATTATAGTTAATCCCTTCCCATCGTTTTTTGTCGAATAAGTTTGTATTAGAATCGAACTCTGGGAGAAGACATAAATCCAAGTAGTTTTATAATGCATAACTTATAGTAATAAATATTTATTGGTTAATTAAGGACGCTCCTCCCGAACCGGATGGCGAGCGCCGAGCTGAGCTAGCCGGAGGCCGCTGCGCCCACGGCACCGCTTCCCTGGACTCTCGTCTTCTGGTCTGCGGAGGCTACGACCGCGCCCGCGTCCTCCGCAACTGCGAAGCATACGACCCAGAAAGCAACGCCTGGTCCCCCCTCCCCGATATGAAAAACGCTAGGGCCCGCTTCCCAGCCGTCAAGCTGGGCGCTCACATATACGCCTTAGGCGGCAGCGATGGACACAATGAGCTGGACAGCGTAGATGCCTTCTCAGACGGAGCTTGGAGGGCGCGAGCGCGTCTACCCGGAGCCAGGGAACACGCCGCGGCAGCCGCTGACGAATCGCAGAACGTTTTGTATGTCCTCGGAGGCTGGGCGGGCGGGCGCAGCTTGAAAGCGGTGCACCGGTACGACCCGAAGTTGGACGTCTGGAGCGATGCGGCGCCGCTGGCGACTGCGCGCTCGCAGTGCGCGGCGGTGGCGTGGCGCGGGGCGTTGTGGGCCATCGGCGGGTGTGACGCGTGGCGCTGTCTGGCCTCCACAGAGCTGATGAATTTAGGTGATCCGGATGCTACTTGGACGCCTGGTGAGTGTTTTGAATCTAGTTATGTAGCGTGTTTTGTTAGCGATGTTGTTGTCTATGAGTCTAGAGAAACTGGTTCTGTATGTCATTTTTTTTTATAAAACAAAAGAAAACAAAAACTTTTCCTGAGTCGTATTGGTATGGTCGCTTTTCTTTGACAAAAATAACATTGTCGTCAAATCGGGTGAGCGTGCTGGCCAGTTAAAAATAGGTTGTGAACTTCATGTACCTAATTCGTATCAAAATGAAATTTGATTATGGAATAATTGATCACAAAAACGCTTAACAAAATTCTACTCGTCTCCTATCCTATTTTATCCAATTTACTCTGTATTTGTTTTTACTGATTTTCGGTGATATAAATCTTTTTTTAAACGAGAAAAATGCATAAACATCACATTATCACTCTAGTAACTTATCAATAAATTAATGTCTATTGTTGACCTAAACTAAGTGTCCCCTTGTTATGCAGGCCCGCCGCTGCCGACGGCGCGGCGCTCCATGGGCGGCTGCGCGTGGCGCGGCCGGCTGGTGCTGGCGGGCGGCTCGGACGGCGCCGCCTCGCTGCGCCGCGTCGACTGGCTGCTGCCCGACCACGAGGCCGGCGGCACCTGGCAGGTGTGTATACTCGTAAACGAGGGAACCACACTGACACTGACAACTGACACTTTATAGATATACAATGTTTAACCGCCTTTACGAGATTTACGAGAAACTGAATATTGCCAACCAATTGTTTGACGTGTGTGTTGCAGGCGGGCCCGCCGCTGCGCCGCGCGCGCGCCGGGCTGGGGCTGGCCGAGCTGTGCGGCGCGCTGTGCGCGGCGGGCGGGTTCTCGGGGCGCGAGTTCCTGGCGTGCGTGGAGTGGCTGCCCGCGCCCGACGCCGAGTGGACCTCGCTCGCCGCGCCGCGCCGCCCCGCGCCGCCGCTGCGCAGCCCGCCCGAGGACGAGGTAGCCCGGTCGCCGCTGTCGACCTTGTCGTCAGGAACATCATCACTACCGCTCTTGCGACCATCACAAACATTATTAGCTCTACCGTCATCTTTGTTGTTATCATAGTCATCCAGTTCATTCTTGACAGTATCGTGATCGAAGTTGTCGTCGAGAACATCATCCTCTTGTAATTATTGTTACGATCACTATAATTTACCAGTATTGCCATCATCCCAAACATTATTAGCGCTACCATCACCTTTGTTGTTATCATTGGAATTATCGTTACCACCAATATCATCGTCATCTTGTTCATTGTTGTCAGTGTCATCATTGAAGTTGTCGTCAAGAAAATCATCGTCATTGTTGTTATCAGTCTTAAAATATTATTACCGCCATCATCATTGTTTTTTTTTTTATTCTTAGATTATTATTAGTACCACAATTATTATCTTGGTGTTTGTTGTTATAATCATTGCCTGCAGCACTCAGCAATATAATTCATTATTTTTGTTAGTTCTAGCATTGTCGTAGTCTTATCTATCATCGTTATCGCCAGCATCATAACCATCATCCTTGTTATCACTAGCATTATCACAGCCATTATCAAAATCGTCATGTTCATCGTCGTTGCTTTTAGTATTGTCATTAGTATCGTCCTCGTCGTCGTCGAGTTCGAGGTATAGCAGGAAGTGAATTCCACGAGTACGCTGTTTCTAACCCTTCTGCCAAGAAAGTTAGGTTACATTTATTACAATATGCTTTGTATGTGGGTGAATCAACTTTTAAGGTACTCCTTTTCTTTTGCGGTATCAAAACTTTCCTGGTGACTTATCTTTAATAATAATGTATGAATATTAATATCAGACCACCAAATTTACAGACCTTACACGTTAAACACCTCAAATATTATTTAATCTTCGAAAAAACCTGGTAACTCAGTGGAAAATGCACATTTTCCATACAAAACCTAGGGACAACATCGTCCGCTGCGTTACCAACTATATTATTATTTCAAACTGTACTATTTTTAAATCAAATCATTTCAAATGCTAGCCTAATTGTCTGATTTAATAAGCGTGTAAGCTACGTCGTTGGCAAATATATAGTTTTTTTAAAAACATAATTTGTGAAACATGTCGAAAAATGGGGAGTACCTTAAAAGTTGATTCACCCATGTAAGGGTCAAATCTTGCAAGTTAAATTTTGTCCCACTTCCCGGTTTCCGATGTAGCAAAAAAATTTCCTACACCATTAGTTCTGATGTGATGACAATACAATAATATAGTACCATCGAACTGGATGATCATGGAGACTCAGGGTGGTCATAGGAACTCCTAAATTACACATGATAAACCCGTCGTGTTAGAGCTCGATAGAATTGTCTAAACGAGTATATGACGACTATGCAAAAAAGTACAGTCGGCAACAAAAGCTTGTCCCAAAAATGAATTTTTTGACGGAACGTTACTTTTCTTTAAAAAAAAATTTAACTATTTATTTGTTTTGCAGACGCAGTGATAACGACAACACGCTGTAACCATACGAAGCTTCTGCACCACAAGCAATGAGTATTATTAATATTTTAGAGTAATTTATTGTGATCGCGTTTACATAGTAAAATTGATGAAAATTCTACCTCGTTACGTCGTGTATGCGATCGCCTTAGCGCCTCGGTATGCTGCTGGTGGAACTTGCTTTGTCTTTGTCGCTTAGAACACCTGCCATCCATAGAAACAATAAATATATAAAACCTTTCAAATAATTCCGACATGCGAGCTGTTAACTCTAACAACCAAACCAATCAATGTCGAATTTCGCCAACCACTTAACAGATAATTAGAGTGCTGACAAAAAATACACGTAACTATGCAGTTCATTTTATGGCGAGCGTAAAGGACAGAGCTATAGCAGCTATATAGTTCCGTCCTTTTCTCTGAGCGTAAACGGAACCGCATAGCTATGTCATAATCAGGGATCGGAAATTCGGATCGATATTTACCTAAAGTTGGCAAAATCCCGGAAAAAGATAGGCAAACATGACGTCGGCTTCTTAAAAATATTATTTTAATAATTTAAGTTCTGGGATTCTGGGATTCTACAAAATGTTAATATAATAATTACTTTACATGTAGGATTCATTTAAGAACATTCTGTTTTGCTCCTATAAATTCGTACATTACAGGTAAATTAAATAACATTTGGTTAAACATATACATGGAAAATAACTTCAAACAGTTAATATAAATAAATAATTATGAATTAATGCCGGTGTAATATATTATTTTGAAGTCCCGGAAATTTTATTATGAATTATATGATTGAGTCCACCTCCATACAACTGAACAACAAAGCCGGCGCGAAAGTATAGGTAAATATCGATCCGAATTTCCGATCCCTGGTCATAATAACCCCGCAGTACCTTAGTTTATAAAGCATGGCTCTGGTTAATGTTTCTAGATTCAACCCCCTGCAGTGACATTGCCGTTTTCCTTTTTTTTGGCGTGTGTCATTTTTCAAAATGTTATGTTGTGATAATCTATGAAATGGTTATAAAGACGCGACACAATAGGCAAAGCACGTTTTGCCGGCCCCCTTGTAACGTAAATCGGCCTTCTGTACGCGTGCGTATAATTTTATAAGTTTTATAACGTATGGGTTAGATGGCCATCGCAGATGATATTGTGGACAGATAAAGGGACCGTTTGGCCATGACTTAGGGCAGCAGCGGTGATTCCGAGCGGCGAATTGAAATGCTTAGAGATATATGAAGCTTGCCATACACGAGGCGGTTTCTGTGAGTTTCTGCCGCTTTTGTTAGGTCCTTTTGTTTTGGATTACCAATATTAAAAAATAATGGAGGCTTCTCTATACGTATGCTCATTTTACAACGTTTTAATTAATTATGTTTTAGTAGGTTAATTTTACTGTTTGTTTAAGATATACTTGTGATTAAGTATGAATATTTGTATATTATGAAATGTATTTTAGCGTTGAAATGGTTATAAGTCCATTGCATGCTACAAAAGAATGTCACCATAGATAGACGTCCACTGTTGGACATAGACCTATCAAGGGGAATACCCCCTGCGTTTTTAGCAATACATTTGAATATTTAGTACTATTAATAGTTAATGATAACGAGCCTCCATTAATTCAAAAATATATCTGCGATTAGCCAATCCCCAGGCATTCCACAAAAGTGCACAACACTCAGTTTTCTTGTAGAATTCCTTGGGCCGTTTACCTGATTTAAAAAAAAGCCGTCGCCGATGAAAAATCACTTTGACGTCCATATTGTATTAACCCATCTTTCTACGATATTATTATAAGATATTAACGCAAGGGGGTCTAAAATAATGATTATAAAAGAATCTACCATACCCGACCTTAAAATACTGAAATTACGTTAGAATCGCTAAAGTAATTACACGACGTTGTTGTAAGCGTGACCACACCAAAACACGTCAATAACGTAAAGACTTATCTATCAGTGCGTAAGCGTTCAGTGTATTTTAAGCTTCGATGTACTCTATACATACTTTGCCAACGATCACGACCTGGTCCAATGCTCGTAGCAGATTCTCGCTACATTCCGTAAAAAAACTACGACTGGCTA
This sequence comes from Acleris emargana, assembly GCA_927399475.2. Lineage (NCBI taxonomy): Eukaryota > Metazoa > Arthropoda > Insecta > Lepidoptera > Tortricidae > Acleris > Acleris emargana. Next base: position 17,587,246 of record OV656854.1, read on the forward strand.
CAGCTAATATTGCTTTAATATTTTCTTGAAATCGAAGACGTAAAAATACTATTTGTAGGTTATAATATAGAGTGGTTACAACCGGATATTTTTTTTTTTTTTCTGTTCCGTGTATTCGATATTTATTCGGGTAATTATCGAAATGTAAAACATGACATGTTTTGTTTAAAGTACGGCATGTATAATGTTAGTTTTTAGTAAAAAGGCCTAGAGAAAAGAAGGAATGTACAAGATTTCTAAAAAGTAGTAGCAGGACTAATAATATGGGTTTTCCCACGCATTGTTTGTTTATGACTTGCAAATGGGCGTTCACATTTTCGGATTACTTATAATTTTAACTTTATGGCAGGAATGTTACCATTTTTACTACAAACTTTACAAACATTCTATAAGGGAAAGAATGTATGTTCAACATTACGGCTAGTATTCGCAGTGCCCGGATAAATATCAAATACCCGGAATCCAAAAAATATATACTTTTATCCGGTTATAACCACTCCATATTATGTCCTCTCGCAAAGAATAGGTATTTTAGCTCACCTATTTCCCATCACTGGTTATATGATAGGAATCGGATTATAGGCGTCATTATTCTCAATAATGTGGAAATGACTCCAAATATAAACAAATTAAATTACATTTGATTTCTTACCTTAACCTTAATCTTGATCCTTTGGCCTATGAGTAACTTTATGTAAATAAGGTTTTTCAACTATGCCACATATGCTTTTAAAAAAAAAGTTTAATTCGTGTAACCACAATGTTACATTATTTTGTTATTAAAAATACTAAACTAAACAAAACAAACTATTTGGTGCCGTCCTTCCTACCAAATAAGGTGGCTAACTGCAATGTAGTAGTCGAACCATTTTAAACTCTATTGGTAACCAAATTAAATTTAAAATGCTAATACCACTACTGTGCACTTAGCCGCCTTCTTTGGTAGGACGGCAGTATACCAGTTTAGTAGGTCCACGCGCGCCTCCTCAAACATCCCTGATGCGCTACAGAAGCGAGGCAGCCCGATCAACACCCGGAATGTATTATTACTAGACTGGACCCGGATATAAATTGTGTTCGTTTGTACAATAAAAAACACTTCGATCTCAAGACAATACTTAAGTTGAGGGTTACCGTCGTTTCGTCAAAAAGTTTTTGCCAAACTGATTCATTTACCAAAAATATCATTTGGACGCTTTTTTTTAAAAAACTAAATATTTCAGGATTGTTATAAAACTAACCTAACCTAACCTCCCACTTGTGGGAGGACCTTGTGCAGGGTCCGTCCGGGTTGGTACCACCATCTTATCCATTAACCTACCGCCAAGCAGCAGTGTTCGCATCGTTGTGTTCCGGTTTGGGGATAAGACAGCCGGTGAAATGACTAGCATAGAGGCATTCCATCTTAGTCCTCAGGGTAGGCAACGCATTTGCAGTCTTGTGAATGCGAATGTCTATGGGTCACAGTATCCACTTACCATCTGTGCTCGTTTGCCTTGCCATACTATAAAAAAATAAAAAAAACCTATAGAACTACACGATGGTCCTGAAATAAATTCTGAAATATTGACAGTTTCGGAAAAAAAGCAGTTTGGTCAAATGATATGTTTGGGAAATGAATCGGTTTGGCAAACACATTTTGACGAAACGAAAGGCTCGCTTAAGTTTATTAGAATTTGTACATCTGGCGTATGCTTAGCGGAGTAATAACATGGTAAAAACGCCTTTGAAAATCCTAAAGAAAAATGAGTCTTGTGAAGAATTACTTCTATAAATATAGGTAGTGGATGTCTTATTGTTTAGGATAGATATGTATATCGTCCATGCGTAGAACCTAGCCGTGCTAGCGGTGCACTCAGCCGGTGCAGATTTTAACGTCGCCAGAAAAGACATTAATATAAGTTTTTTTTTTACCGAGTATGGGGAATTAATACTGGTTATTCTTATATAAAATGAAACTATTTTTCCTGCATTTTTCACCCCGTCAGTTCAGACGTATTTCGCATTTTATTGTTATTCAGAATAATACTGGTTTTTGGTCCCCTACTCCTAGTTTAAGGGGTCGGCATGGTGGGGGGAGGCCTAGGAGGGGCGAAGGAGTATTATTTTTGTTTCCGTTTAACTAAATAAACTGCATTTAAGAGCATTATTATATTTGGGTTTCATTGCCTTTTTCCCTATCCTGTAAAGAGGTTATCAAATATACTATCAATACTTTACATCAGAGTATTAATGGTACTCATCTATCTATCGCTGTCTCTCTCTCTCTTTGGCGTCTGTCAGTATAAATGTTATGCCAGAAAGAGCGTGAAAGAGATATATAGCACAGTGCTATTCTCTGGTTTTTCTGTATGATGTTTATTATCCAGAGATGGGCAAAAATTATGCAAATGACGAATAACGAATAAGAGTAACCAAATTATTCGCGAATAATGAATGAAGTTCTAGAAAGATTATTCTTATTCGAATAAATTATCTGTCGAATAATTTATTTGCGAATAATTTATTTTTGAATGAATGAATTCCCAAGAATTATTTTGTTTACTTTACTACCTGGGTTTATCCATTAACCTTATTGTCAATCTTTAAGGTGTTGAAATATGCAGTGCCTACTTATAAACGAGTCACTTTATTTCTTAATCGTGTAATAAAATAACGAAAAAGTAGTATTATGATTCATTCATGGAGAATTTATTCGCAAAGAAATTATTCGAAGAATAAATCATTCGAAAATAATTTATTTGACGAATAAATCATTCGAAAATAAATTATTCGATGAATCAATTATTCGCGAATAAATACACTCGCGAGCAAAAAAATCGACTCAAGCTGCACGTTTGGGTGCTCCGCCCAGTATCTCTTGACCTATTCAGAATATCTTTAAAAAAAATGATACCAAACGAAAGCTGATAATGTAACAATTTAAAAAAAAACAAGAACCCTGGGAATCCGCCCAGGACTTTCCAAGTTATGTCTCATTTCCCGATATGTGGATGATTTACTCGTTCCGAAACGTACAAGGAGTGCCCCTTTTGACCCCTATAAATATGGGTAGGAGGGAGAAATGTCATCAGTCACTTATCAGAAGTTGACCGGTACACATCTCTACTAACGACCTTACTCGGAAACCCTGAAGAAAATGGATACCACCATGACTGAAGCCGCCCAAGTCGTGGCCTTGCTGGAAGAGGGACACAACCAACGCTTCGTGGCTGACCAGCTGAATTTAAGCCAGTTAGCAGTAACCCGAGTTTACCGACTGTTTCGGGAGACTGGGGCCTTGGTACGAAGACCAGGTTCTGGCCGCCGGAGGTGCACATCTGAGAGGGATGACCGCTTTATCGTCACTTCCTCTCTCAGAAATCGGCACCAGACCGCCGTTACTGTCAATCAGCATCTTCGGGATGTACGAGGGGTTACTGCCAGTGAGTGGACAGTAAGACGAAGACTCGAGGAAGCTAACCTGACCCCAAATCGGCCCGCCACGGGCCCCAGACTGCTCCCGCGTCACCGCCAAGCACGCCTGGAATTTGCTCGTCAACACGAAAATTGGACCATTGAGCAATGGACCAGAGTTCTTTTTTGTGATGAGTCCAGGGTGTGCTTGTATGGCTGTGACAGACGAGGAAGAGTCTACAGGAGGCCAGGAAAACGGTATGCACAATGCTGTTTCAAGGAAACAGTTGCCTATGGCGGAGGTTTCGTCAGAGTGTGGGCGGGCATTTCCATCGAAGGGCGTACAGAGCTCGTTTTCGTACCTGGTGGGGGCCGTGGCGGTGGTTTGACCGCTGCCAGGTACATCACTGACATCCTTGAGGAGCATGTTGTTCCTTACGCCCGTTTTTATGACGAGGGGTTCGTCCTGGTGCAGGATAATGCCACTTGTCATACCGCAAGGATCACTCGGGCCTACCTTGCCGAGGTCGGCATTCCCACCATGAACTGGCCAGCCGTCAGCCCGGACCTGAATCCCATTGAACATCTCTGGGACTACCTGAAAAGGCAGATTCGGAAGAGGGATCCAGCTCCTTCAAATGTTACGGAGCTGAGGACAGCTCTGCAGGAGGTGTGGGATGCCATCCCCCAGGAGCTTATCAAAAAGCTGATAAGATCCATGAAAAACCGCCTGAATGCTGTGATAAGGGCCAGGGGTGGAAAAACGAAGTATTAATGAATATATAAAACCTTATTTTCCTTAAAATGCCTTTTATTTTACGATTTCGCTTTTCTTTCTTTTTGTTTTTTTCATGCATCTCTGCAAAACCTGGCTCCTGTCACTTGTGGAAAATGGCATGACTGAAAATTATTATTTTTTAAATCGTTACATTATCAGCGTTCATTTGATACCATTTTTTTAAAGATATTCTGAATAGGTCAAGATATACTGGGCGGAGAACCTAAACGTGCAGCTTAAGTCGATTTTTTTGCTCGTGAGTGTATATTACGAATTATTTTATATTGAATAATTATTCGAATAATGCCCATCTCTGGTATCATCAGATTATAGGCTTGAGAAATATTAAATTATTTTAGTATGATTGACGGCAACGAACAGTTATTTGATATCTATAGCCGAATTTTTCAGTTCATTAATGATAACCAATATCTCTAATAGATATTGGTTTTTATTAATGGAAATTATACCATACCAATTCATCAAAGTCAAAGACCTTAAACTAACAAGATGTCACTGTTGATAGCGTTACACGTCCAAGCAAACATCGCAGCGGGTTTCTCATCAATTTATCGACTTCGAGCTTATTTTAGTTCGAGCCCTGGCTTGTTGACGAGACGATGAAATTTATAAAGCTACCAATTTCGAGATCAAAAAGAAAATACACTTTGGACAACGAAATCAAATCAATCCTACGCCCATTCTATTTATTCCACACGATTTTTTCTATCCGCAAATTCAGGATCAACAAAAAAAATATAACAACCATGTCCGCCAAAGACATTCTGTTAACTTTAGCTATTAATATAATAAACATCAGCATAATGATTTTCGAAACTGTGTCGATCCTTCCGTATTTTAACTCGGCGTTGTTTCAATGTTTCTTCGTGATTACATACAGTCAATATGTCTTTAATTTCTTTGTGGTGAGCGTAGTCAACCTCTACCACAGCCAGACTAATGTGAGACTAATCCTGAAACTTCAAAGTATCAATAGACTTCTTTATCATCAGGATGACATACCTAAATTAAAAATCATAACCTGGGTGTCATTTGCCGTGTTCATTACTCTTCACTGCTCCGTCATCGTCGCTAAGTACTATCTCGATTCCCTTTGGAACTTCTCTCGGATATTTCTCTATATCTTCACCCTGACGCTGGACATTGAGATGGTATATATCAACGTATTAGCTTATTATTTAGCGTGTAAAATGAAAAGGTGGAACAAATTTATGAAAACAACTAGGTACTTTAATGAGGGTGTGGAAGAACCAGAAGAAACTATCGTCGCTGATATAATGTTCAAGGCTTATTATGACTTGATCGACGGATGCTTTTTGATGCAACAAGTGTTTAAATTCAGGGTATGTATTGAAGAATTCGTCGGCACTTTTTTAAGGTTTTTGTTCTTTGTTATATTGTTTTAAATTAACGAGTAGTTTAGTGACAGTTAGAGGTAAGGTACCTGCCTCGTAAAAAATCTTGTGTCCGCCAGAGAAAAAAAAATTGTGTACCACACGGTAACGTGGGTGGTGGGTGGGTATTTTCACTTTCTCATCTACCCCATAGTGTGGGGTGTCTTTAGATAGGTCATTCAAAAATATTGCGGTATTCTTTGATTATTAGTATTTATGTTGACAATCTCAATGTAGGTAATTTCGTACTTTATGATATGCAATGCATATTGTAATTTTACATTGATGAATAACTAAACTATATTACTGAACCAAACAAAAGCAGTGCCCATTACATTCCAACCTACATTCACGTAACCTTGCATCGTCATTATGAGTGGTGGGGCGCGGCGTCGTGGGTTGGAATCAATTTAGTACGGCATCGAGCTATAATTTGTAAGCAACTCTAGAACCTTTTCTTTAGGACGTAGACCCACAGAGTTTAAACTTTAAAATGGTCCCGTCTCTCGTCTCGATGAAGATATTCATTGATTTAAAAAAATATTACTTTATTCTTTGCTTTCCAGATTTTGTTCCACGTGATCACGATATTTATACAATGTATGATCTCAATCTCCATTGCAATACTTCGGACGAATATAAAAGGCGTAAGTACCTACTTACCTCTTGCAGCTTCAGAACTTGATAACTCCTGTAAAAATGGGGTAATTTCCTCTGAGCCAATATTATATGTACCTTCATTGTCACCCAACCTTCACTCTGGTCTGTTATTTTTTCCCCTGTGAGAATAAAAATCATTGCAGAGAAAGACAGTCGCGAATTCGCTTGTTCTAGGGGGCTATCTATGAAAAGGTACCGTCTATCATGTGAGGACCACAAATGTTTCATAAGCTATAAGAGCACCATCGAAATATACTGATAGAAGTACCTTTTCTTACTAAAGTCTACCCTGGAAATAAACATTTTACTACAGATAATTCTGGGAACCTAGGGAAAAAGGCTATAAGTCCATTTAACTCGTTATAAAAAGGGTATACATAAAGAGTAAAGTAGACTTATACCCTTTTTCACTTGATCTTGAGGTGACTTATACCCTTTTCACTAGGAGCCCAGAATTACTTCTGGTTTTAATATCCTCAATTAACAGCCGTTTCGAAGAACCCTCTAATTAATTTATTTAACAAAAACTAGTCCCTAAAATGGTTTTAACCTAGTTTAGGGATCGGAAAATTTGACCAATCCAAGGACAACCAATTTAAAAACCTTTCCTTCATGTAGCCACTTAAATAGATTCTGTAAGTAACTTATGAACCGTAACTGTTGCTTCATTTCAATATGCGAGCCAACTCATCGTTAGCAGCCTTAATGACAGTATCGAGAAAACGCCCTGAGAATAAATTTGTAGCTATAGGTAGATCGTCGACATAAAGGTGACGTGAAGGTTAAGTATGTATAAAGAGTTAATAAATATAGAAAATAGTAGTGGCCACAGCATGCTGCCTGGCGGAACGCCAGCTAGTGTACTGCACCATGAAGATCGAGAAGTTTCCATCTCTATATTCTGCTGAGGACCCACTATATAACTGTGAAACCATTTCAATTACCCCAAGAGATGTTAAGAGAGCGCAAAATTCCAAGCATAACTTCAAATTCTACCGTATCAAAAGCATTGCTAAAGTCTGGAGTGCTTGTGAGTGGCAATGTATACCTATTATTACAGCTGATTACTGCGCGCGTATTTTTTTAATTTTTTATCCATAATGGGTTTGCGTTTGACCTCAGTCTCACCTGATGTTATGTGACGAAGAGGTCGAAGGTGGTACACGCTTACCCAGAAAATGCCTATTCACTCTTGCCTTGAAAAAACCAAGGTTATATGATTCCGGGAATACAGACGCAGGGAGAGCGTTCCACTCCCTAACAGTGCGAATAAGAAACGACGCAGCAAACCGCTTCGTGCGAATCATTGGGTATTCTACTAAATGTGGATGGAAGCCCTCCCGGCGTCTAAAAGACTGATGTGAGATTTTGTCCCAAATCAACGTTGTGCTGTTTTTACCTAGTAGGTACATCCAACCTTTTTTACTTGTGGGAGGACCTTGTGCAGAGTCCGTCCGGGTTGGTACCACCATCTTATCTGTTAACCTACCGCCAAGCAGCAGTGTTTGCATTGTTGTGTTCCGGTTTGGGGATAAGACAGCCGGTGAAATGACTAGCATAGAGGCATTCCATCTTGGTCCTCAGGGTTGGCAACGCATTTGCAGTCTTAGGATTGCGGTCTTGTGAATGCGAATGTCTATGGGTCACAGTTTCCACTTACCATCAGGTGGCCTGTGTGCTCGTTTGTCTTCCTATGCCATACAAGATACAAGACAAGACAAGACCTCTTACATCAAGTTATTCCTATTAATCCCTAAAGGGATCTGCGGGCCTAGTATGGTCGCGTTTATCGCGTGACAAAATGTGGATAATGCATCCGTCACTCTCGTGTACACGTGACAAAAGGTGACGGGTGTTCTATCCGGGTGTGTAATGTTTAGCATAAAAACAAAATAAATGGTCTAATGATTTTACATAATTTCAAGAACTAGTGTTTATAGGCCTATGTCCAGCAGTGGACGTCTTTCGGCTGAGATGATGATGATGATGATGATGTCATGATGAGTGTTTATAAATAATAAAATATATATTTCTAACGGTGTTCGGCCTTTGGTGGATTTAAGAATGAACACTTTCAATTTGTAAAACTCGTATAATTTGGAAATAAACATTCAAAATATAGGACACAGTGTGACTTCTGTTTTTCTACCTTGACAACTAACTTTTTTGCATCGCACTTGAGTAAAATGAGAAGCTGAACGTACAGCGGCCCCTACCAGTTACTTTAACAAAACTTAGGATAAGAATTTAAACTAACCATTGAGCGAACAAACGGCTTTCATTATCATTACACACAGTTCTATCCTAACCTAGTTAGAAAAAAATTACTTAAAATGCATAGTAACAAGAAAATGACGGTAATACTAAATGAGTGTTATGTTATTCGATCGTATGCCAGATAGAATTTTACAATTGGTTTTATGCTAAAAGTTTATCATGCTTTTCGTGATTAGTTAAAAATCATACAAAATGCTTTTATACTGATCGAAGCGCACCCGTTTTATCCACATTTTGTCACGCGATATACGCAGCAATATTAGCCCTGTCTACTTCCAGTCAATGTCGGTTTATACTGAGCCCAGTCAGCTGTGGAACGTCACTTTGAGCCACATCATCGGATTGGGAGCTGTCATCAGTAAAGGGTTGGTTTTGTTGACGACCCTGTGCGTATCTTGCGAGAGTATCAGTCTTGGCGTCCGGGACGCGAAGACCACCGTCACAGTGGGACTTAGTTTACGGAAATCAAGTAAGTATGATCCCAAGTGTAACTATAGTCAGTCTTTAGGCGCGAATATACAAGTAGGTCAGTCACAACACAACATGGAAATGAAAAGCCATTTGCTACTCTTCGTAATTTAGCCGCGTATACTGGATATACGAGTATAATAAATAGAGGGCTATTGTCTAACGCACTGGCAATCGCATCCGGCTTCAAAGTGAGGCAATTGTTTTTATTTTGTATGCAGACACGCCTTCGATTTTCAAAATGAAAAGTATTGCGATTGAGAGTGCGTTAGATAATTAATAGCCCCTCAGGATACGGACAGTGGCAAGTGCATATGCGATAGAAAGGGAAGCACAAATTAGGTAGGTACCTACGTTCGAGATAGCCAAAGGCTGTTTTCTTAGTAGGACTTCAGTATTTGTACAGACATCTCCAGAGAGAAGTACCTAAACTTCTCTCCTTTTTGTCTGCAGCTGACATATCAATGTATAGTATGAATCTTCCCAGGTGAATTTTTGCTTCGAGCCCTAATCTTTCAAACAAAGGTCTTTGTCTCTATTATCCCAAAGCCGCTAGCTACCGAGTTAGCACGTGCCACTACAACATTCATATTGAAAAACAAACGGTATCGTCATAGCATTAAGGTTCAAATTTAATGTCACTGATATTTTAGATATTACATTTTGGTAGTGTAGGACGATAGACCACCCCGAGGCATTTATGGCACTCATGTCTATGACCGTTTGTTTTTCAATATGATTGTTGTAGTGGCACGTGCTAACTCGGTAGCTAGCGGTTTTGGGATAATAGAGACAATGGCCTTTGTTTGAAAGATTAGGGCTCGAAGCGAAAATTCAACTGGGAAGATTCATACTATACCTAGGTACTAAAAATGATAGAACCAGCAAGTTGAGTCCAACTGTCGTACAAAGAGTTAAAATAAGTAATTGTACAAAAAGAGGAATAATACTGGGAAAAGTATATTATTCTTGAAAAAAAATTGCTTTGTATGTTTTTTCCTGTAATTGCTTATTTGAGACACTTAATTATCTCCGAAGTGAAGTTTTTTTTTTGCCACAACACATAAATAACCTTTTATTCTAGTAAAAACGCGAACAATCGCGAAGAATCTGCGACGCGTGAGCGCGACGGGCTTCAGCGCTCTAAGCGCTTGCGGCGTGTTCACCGTGGACGCGGCGTTACCGCTGCGTGTCGGCGCGTTACTCGCCACTTACACCATCGTGATTCTGCAGTTCGCCTTCCTCTAGAACCAACCTTTACCATAAGGGCACACGGGGCCCGTGTCCAGGGCCACCGTTGATTCTCAGAGGCCCCGAAGGACTGACAAATTCTCTAACGATATCATAGTAGAAAAATGGTCATCATCATCATCATGTGAGCCGAAAGACGTCCGCTGCTGGACATAGGCCTCCCCCAAGGCTCTCCACTCAGACCGGTCTTGTGCTTTTCGCATCCACCGCGTTCCCACGATGCCTATCTACAGCTCGTCACCCTCGCTGTCGTCGTAAATGTTACTAAGTATAATTTGCCAATGGTTGCTAATTTGCGAAACTATGCTGGTATGCCCCAGCATAGTTTAAAACGGCGTTGTCTAGAACCACCTCCAACAAATATATTTTTTAGCTGAAAATACACTATAAAAACTTAAGGTGTAATTTATTTGGCAGCGTCTAGTTGAGGAGAGGCAAGTATACGCCCTTACTAGATGTACGATAAAAAACCTTAGTTTATACAGGGTGTCCGGTAAATAGTGGACTATCTTACACGGCTGGATAGCTCAGCTCAGGAGTGGCCAAAATATGATAAATTATGTTTAGTAAAAATCGCACCAGAAACGAGATATCTCAACTTTTCAAAATTTTGGATATGCGGTACCCTGGTTCACCATTTTTGATGCCGCGGCCACATTTATTAGAATGTTTCAGTTTCGTTTACTGTGTAAGATAGCTGTTTAAATTTGCTATAAGACCCTATCAACGGAATTAATAAAAATATAGCAGTTTTTTGAATTTTTCAAATCAAATTTAAAGTTTAGGAATCTGAGTTTAATTTGCGGCAAGTTTAACATCGCACGGTGTAAAAAAAAAGTACTAAGACTTGTAGTGCTGCTTTCCTAAAAATTGGCCTGGTTAATGGAGATTCTAAAATGATATAACAATTGGGTTTATTGGTTACAGCAGCTAAGTTATTATTAAGTTTGTCCAACAAAGACTGAATTTTATCAAACTAGCGAATTTAATAAACGACTTTTGCTTCCGTTTAAAATCAGGTTAGCTGGTTCTAAATGTTTTAAAAGACAGTTTACATTAATGTGAAATACAACGACACTATGGTAAAAGGTAATAACATACATTTTCTTAAATTTAAAGCAAGTGTACGAATTGCTTGCCGCCAGCCCTAATGCAAGCTCGGCAGCGTTTCATGAACGACCTCTTGAGTTCGGAGGCATATTGTCGCTCACCAATTTGTCGGCTAGCTTCTGCGACGCAACTACGCAGCTCTTCCACTTTTTTGGGCTCCTCGTTCACTGGATTTGAACCCTCTAGACTATTTTTATTGGGGTTGTTTAAAAGAAAGAGTGTACGGCAAACCTATTGCCTCTTTGAAAGAGCTGCGTAGTCACGTCGCAGAAGCTAGCCGACAAATTGGTGAGCGACGATATGCCTCGTTGATTGATTGCATGCGAATGTCTATGGGTCACAGTTTCCACTTACCATCAGGTGACCTGTGTGCTCGTTTGTCTTCCCAAGCTATAAAAAAATAAAAAATCGTATGTCATTTTTACCCGACTGCCAAAGGAAGAGGCTAATGTGCTTATCAGTCTATATATGTATATTTTTCCTTTGTGGCGCTCTAAAAACTAAACGAGTTTACTACGCGTTATTCTAGTTTTCTATTTTTATCCATTCTTCTAGGCATTGGAAACTCGGCCCTTAGCTTAGTAAAACACACGACAAACAGTTATTTAAGACATTTATTTCTTTGTCGTGACACTAAAGGAGTGCAAATTGCAACAAGACGACAGTGTAGGCGGCAACGAGCGAAGCGAGCCGCAGCGGCAGCGCAGCGTCGACCGCGAGCGCCCCGCATGCGTAGAACCGGCCGGAGCGCGCGCTAGCCAGCCGGATCACGTTTTTAGCGTGCCGGGTTGTTGTTGCTAGACAAATCATGATCATCATCGTCATTAGCATAATAATCAGCGATAATTATGATAACAGTTAAGATAATCGTAATAATTCATAATTTCATCATATCACCATAATTTTCGCTGTCGTTGTCATCATCATCAATTCATCACTGCACCATTATCATAGCATTTGTTCATTTGGCAACGTATCATTTTACAAATTTTAATTGTGTGCCTTACCCGTTACCTTCTACTTAATAACTAAGTATTAGGTAGGGACAGTTGGGGTACAATGGAACGAAAAAGTCATTTCTATTTTTAAAAAAATCTGTGCTTTATATTTTTCTAATTTTCGTTTTTAACAATCAACAACGGTTCTTAAACTATCGATTAACAACAAAATTGAGATCAAATTTGTTTCTTAAACCTATGAAAAATCACTGTTTGCAGAACAATTTATTTGTTCCAATGTGCCCCAGGTCTGGGGTACAATGGAACGGTATCTGGGGTACATTGGAACAAGACTAATAAATCGTGAAATATATAAAAAATATACCTTAACCAAGCTTATACTTGCTTAATATCTTTTCGGGAAAAGAACTGATATTACTTTGCCGCTTTGTCTTGCCTGACAAGCTAGGACTTGGTAGTACCCGTTCTATGTCCAGAACTGACACCGCTGCCATATCTGGTTCCAATGGAAAATAGAAGCTGTTGTCAATTTTCGCAACTTCGACGCATATAATTTATATCATGTTCGTTGTTTTCGTCGATATCTGATAATAGTTCGCCAACAAAATATTTGATATGCTTGGCTTGAGAAAATTTTACCAAGACAAAGTCCTTAGATTTTGGAGTTTTAAAAGTGCACAATGGTAAGTTCATCTCGACATCGCTTGACTCATCATCTGTAGAACGGGAAACCTCTGTATCTTTAGTCACTTTCTCTGTCTTGAGTCTCTTTGTGTTATTAGTATTCTCAGTCATCTCATTACTATGGAACAGAACGGGGTACAATGGAACGCTGTTCCATAGAACCCCATTCCATTGTGCCCCATAGGGAAACGGAAATTTAAAATAACCATTTAAAAAAATTAGGTTATGATTTCCAGTGCACACTTTACTGTATTTGATTGCGAAGATTATTAATATTTATGCAAAAAATAAACACATACCTGCTATTTATACTTTTTATGTAAAAACGAAAGTTTTCCTGTGCGAAATTACAACTTTTCACAGTGTAAAACCACTTTTTTCATCTCACACCTCTGTTGTCTTAAGCCGGCCATTTTGCACTGCGTCAACACATGGCGCATCAGACGCTCTAACTGGTCGACGAGAAAGCGCGCGAATTTGTTTAAAATTTGAATAGTTTTCGCTCGTTGTTCCATTGTACCCTTTGTCCCATTGTACCCCCACTGTCCCTACATATTCATACATTGCTATTAGATTTGTATTTATTATTTACATTATTGTAAAACGATATCATTTGCCAAATTATACTTTGTCAAACATAAGTGAACCCATTACCATCAACGGCATCAATATCATGATCAAAATAATAGTTGTCATCATCAGTATCCTCAACATCATCACCATTGATAACATTAGGTCCAGACCAATAAACCTGATATTTCTGAAATACTGAAAGGGCCCAAAGTCACTATAAAATATTATCGGACGACGGTCCCCAGCATAAAACGTGGCAGGCGTATTACAAACGAACTTGCGCATGTAGCTTGCGCCGCTGTAAAATTAGATGTATTTTTATGTCAAAATCATCCTCATTTTGTTATACAGTGAGTAAGTCTTACGTGAGTGTTGTTGACTGATTAGCACACAGGCAGCCGTCTGCGCAGCCCTGCCTCCTGCGCTCAGGGCTTCAGTCGCTCTGCCCAGCATCGTCTGCAGCATCAGAGCTTTCCCCATCCACAGCGCCACCCCTATCGAGTGGCTCGTCACTATATCCGTCTCTACGTGCCTGTTGAACTGAGAGAAACAATATATTCCTACTATTCTATTTAGTTATGGCTTTCGACGTAGTGACTTAATCATGATGTTCATCCAAATCGTTAATTTTAACTTAATGTTACTTTATATTTTGACAAGCATAACACGTAGCAGTTCTGTCTGTAGTCAAATGTGTCAAATTGCAAAATTACCTAAAACGCAGAAAAGGCATTGTTCGATTTTTATATTGAAATCTTTCAAACTCTTACCGTTGTGTGCTTGATCCACAGTAAAAGAACCCCCAAGTTTACAATTGATTGCAGAAATATCGATGCCGCGTGAAAGAAAATCTGTAATTACAAGATCAAACATATAACGCGTTATCTTAATTTTAGTACCTACTTCAAAATAATACAGAATTAAGTTATACCTACCATAAACTGGAAAGCTTTCCGCATTAGAGACGAACCATCTATAATTTCTGTATAAACTGCAAAGAACGCTTTCACGTTTGCATTTCCCGATGCGTCATCGGTTTCATTATTTAATTCATTAAATATATCATATTCGTTTAATTCTGTTATTTCATCCATAGTAGCATCATTTTGGACATTGAACTGGGAGTTGGTTTTAGCTTTTCCAAGTTCAGCGGCCGCTTGAGACCAGGCACTTTTCTTCAATGCTAAAAAATCCGTGACGAATATTGCAAAGAGCATTTCAATGTCTACAACCACAGTTAATGATAAAAATGCCGCTCTAGCCCAGTTCCAATAAGGATCCAATACCAACTTCGGCACAATAACTGTAATATATACAGAAACAAGAATCATACACGAAATGCGTAATTTTCTTTGCAGTTTATTGAATGTCTCCAAATTATCTTCAAATTTGTTGATGACATGGATTTTTTGGATCAGATCAACATAAGTTTTACTCAAACCAAAACTGTAGCAGCTAATTATCATAAAATTAATCAAGTGATGACCGTATATAAGTACGTAGTAAAATGTAAAAGAATATCCATCTATATACTGGATTTCTGTAAATGTTCTGTACATTAAACACACCAGTAAAATATTTACACATAAAGATCTTGATACTTCTCCGTAACCTATTTTGAACACCATGTTTTTATGTAAAGTGTATTTACGAACGCAAAATATGGTACTTAAAAAGTACAGTGGCTTGAGAAGGATTTGGAAATCCTTGTCCAATTCCATTATGTTACTTTTTACGTTTTTATTTCGAGTTTAAGAGTGTTTCCACAATATTCGGTAATATTATTGGTGATTATAATTTGGTTGGTGCCTGGTGTACCTTGAAATTGCGACTGAAGTTGAAAGATAACGAAGTTAAGAAAGAAAGTTAATAATTTGAACTTTAAAGTGCTTTCAATATTGAAGTAGGCAAATATTGACAATTCAGTTTCCGTCCAGTTCAAGTTAAAACTCGATTTGCATAAAATAACCAGTTTTAATGAATGTTGATATTATTTAATTAATTTAACTTACCTATGCAATTATATTTAAGAACAAGCTTCTGCTCGCGACTTCGCCCACGTATCTTTCGATTATCGTTATTCCCAAGGAAACTTTTAAATTTTCCGGGATGAAATGTAGCCAACCTATGAGTTACTCGAGGGACAGGTTATAAGCTGTCTCCGATTTCATCAAAATCCGTCCAGCCATTGCAGTGTGAAGGAGTAACAAACTAACACACACCCACACACACAAACTTTCGCATTTATAATATTAGTAGGATAATTTGATCGGATGGTACTTTATAATATTTATTGCCACTATAATAGATAGAAAAAAAAACTGTGGGCTCCACTACAAAAAATGAGATTTCAGCTAACCCTTATTTATCTTAAGTGGGGGAGAGGTATATACCCTAAAACTATACTGCGACATTAAATAAAAGAAGGAAAACTAGTAATAAACCCGGTATCGGTGTCTCCGCTCAGGCTCCAGCCAGGCACCTGCGGCCAAACCGGCACCACACGTACTGACTCGTCATTCCTGTGGGTACTGCCGGGGAGGAGGAGAGGGTGGCATGGGTTTTTGGGCAAGCCCGTGTTGCCATAAAGTCGTATGTCCCAGGCGTGGTAGCATCCGTGGAGAGGACACTTCGCCCACCTGCTTCGCAGGTGGAAAACAACACGGGTTTTTTTTTATTATTAATCGCTATAATATACGGATTTAGTTCTGGATTATTTATCGATATTTCGTGAACCATTTTGTAATACGCTTCAGAGATGATACTTTCGTTAATATGATATTTACTTTGGAGTTATCTAATACTGTCATTTCTAGACATCGGTTCATTATTTCGGCCCATACACCCTAAAACTTGAGGTTGTATGAAAGCTTCCGACTACGGTATGCAAACATCACAATGTGTTTGTGTATAAGGCTTCCATTTGTGGCATTTCTCTACAGGTTTTTTTTTTATGGCATAGGAAGGCAAACGAGCACACAGGCCACCTGATGGTAAGTGGAAACTGTGAACCATAGACATTCGCATTCACAAGACTGCAAACGCACTGCCAACCCTGAGGACAAAGATGGAATGCCTCTATGCTAGTAATTTTAAGAACACAACAATGCGAACACTGCTGCTTGGCGGTAGGTTAATGGATAAGATGGTGGTACCAATCCGGACGGACCCTGCACAAGGTCCTCCCACAAGTAAAAACCTATGCAACCTATGCAAACATCACAATATGTTTGTGTATAAGGCTTCCATTTGTGGCATTTCTCTGCAGGATCCTAAAAAAATAAAATTTAGCAATAGATAAATGCTATGCCGTCGTACAACGTATTTGTCTGTTGAAGAAAGTAATGGACTTGTCCACCACTGAATCAACAAACGAGCTCGATTGACAAATACACTTAAACATGAACTCTAGATAATTCGATAAAAGTGGTTTCGATGACAAACATATAAGAAAAACATATTTTCTATTTGGATCCTGGTTTTAAATATAAAAATATCATAAAAATAAAAATATTAGCAGCTTTTTATGCGATAATGTGCCAGATATTTCTATAAACAAAGACTTTCAAAGGATATTTTGACCTCTTAATCTATTGCTTACTGTTATGTTGCAACAGAAACATTATCCTTGGTTCTATTACTCTAAACCTAACGACTCACTTGGGCTTGGTATTTTAGGAGTTTTTAATGATTCACAGTAATATGTCGATTAGTACTTTTTTCTTTTGATGCTATGTGCATAACCGATGGCATTTTTAGGGTTCCGTAGTCAAACTAGGACCCCTTATAGTTTCGCCATGTCCGTCCGTCCGTCCGTACGCAGTCTACTCGTAGCTCAGATACTCTTAGTACTAGAAAGCTGTAATATGGCATGTATATCGTCCCCGTAGAGCGAAAAGTCACCAAGTTCCAAAATGTCGAAATCGACTTTTTAATGCCACCGATATTGCATTTATTTTCTGCAAATTTCAGTCTTATTGCAGCTTATTTTGCAATTGATAAGCGATAATTACTATTATCTTTTAAATTATGGACCTAAATTTCAGTTAGTGATTTTAAGACTAGAGTTAGTGAATCATTCATTTTTAAAGTATTAATTAAGAAAATAAGATGATCGAAAGTTCACTAAAAATACTTAGTTAATTTTAGCTTTCATATTTTGTAGCAAGCTTTGCAATTGTCAGGTAACTAAGTTGATTTAGTGAATTTGGGAATAAAATTGTGCTCGGTTAGAAGCATAACTGAATAAGGCAAAAATAACTAAAATGAAAAATTTGGATTCTTTCACAAAAAAATCTGATATAAGTACATAATTTAAATACTAGAAATAAAAATAAAATAGCTATTCGAAAATTCCGCGTCTGTAAAGTACATAAATCATTTGTTGGTCAATGCATTCATTTCTATAATAAATTACCTTAAAGTTACTCTTTCCAGCACTCAAAAATTACTTGAAAAAGTCGTTAATGTCAAAAGCGTATTATAGGTTCGAGGACTATATAATAGACAAAAATGCTTGGACTAAACCCGAAACTTAATCAATAATTTTTTATTTATTTTTTTAATTTAAAAGCTTTAGCTTGTCTGGGGGACACCGTTGATGTAGGAAAACATATCAATCTTATGTGGTCATCTTGCACCGTCTTATATACACATACGTAAGAGTTCTTTTTTCCTTTTCTCTCTTTCTCTCTTAAGATTTTGGTGTGTTTTCCTGCGGAAACTACGCAGGATATTTGTAATATTTTTTAATTTGCTATTTATAGATTTATATAATGCTAGATAAGTAATGTACCATTGTAATATTAAATATATTTAAAAATATGACTGACTGCTGAGTTTCTTGCGGCGCTTCTTCTCAGCAGTGGTCTCCTCTTCTGAAGCGCTGGTAGATTCTTGACGTGTAAAAGTGCCCGATCGGCCTACTTACTGAATAAATGAAAAACATCACTACTAAGGCAGACTTCAGTGGTTCTTTCATACCTACCGAAAACTTATTAGCGGTATTGGTAATTGGACCGCGACCTATGTCGATGTATGGGGATAACAGTTTTCCAACGGCAAAGTTAAAATTATCGCGAGGTCTAATTTGTTTGTAATAACGGCTTCGGAACCCTACACTGAGCATGGTCCGACATGCTCTGGCCCGGTTTTTTTAAATTTAAATTACTTGACTAGACTTCAGTACCTATATCGTTTTAATTTCAACTCGATACATTTACGCGTTCCAGAAATGAAGGGTCGTGACAGACAAACAGACGGACGGACGGACAGACAGACGGACAACCAAGTGATCCTACAAGGGGTCCGTTTTTATCTTTTGACGTACGGAACCCAAAAAAGAACAAGAAGTATAAACGAATTTTCTGTTTGCTATTATTTGATGCGTAGTAGTATGTGCATAGAAACCAATCGCCTGTATTTCAGAAACCAATAAATTTTCGAGTTCAATATTTCCTATTCATCATTGATGTATTGCGCGCTGTATATATATATACACCCATGTGTACAAAATTCCAGTGTTGTAACTTTTATAAGAAAGTATTTGAGAAAAACTGAGAGTAACATACATACAGACAGACATGGCGAAACTATAAGGGCAGGACAGCCACATACACTCGGGATTCCGAAGGCAGCTAATCCATACAAAATCTATGACCCTACATACAGTAGTTTTTCGGTATTCCGAAACAGAATTCCAAATGTATATGGCCGCCCTCAGAGTTCCTTGTTTGACTTTGGAGCTCAAGAAACGTGTATTGCAATGGCAGTAAATATTTAATCGCTTATTGAGTTAAAGATATCAAAAAGCAGTAAAACATTGCAAAATTTCAATTTCCGTCAGAAATAAAACAAAACATAAAGGATATCAACTTTAAAGCATTTCACAAATCATTTGATTCTCTAGAAGCTTGCGTTATCTTGATCGATTCGAAAAGTGCCGATTCCATCATGCTGTCTTCAAGAGTAGTCATCCATTTTGCCATCGCTTGTTTTGTTAACCCAAATTACGGGCTTGAGCGATCCCAAGAGATCTCAGCGACGACGAATGCATTACGACACGTGGTAAACGATATATTCTCTAGTCTTAGTGTAAAAATGAATAAAAGTAACAAAATAAATAAATATTCGGCTATCCACAAACACTTCGCCAAACTTACTCGGCACGAAAACGACAATTGGAATGAAATAATAAAATCATCGAGGCTCGATGTTAAAATCGACAATGGAAGTGCAGATTTTACGACCGTAATAAACGAGGTATTGAATGATGAAAATAAAGCTGAAGGAGCTAGTGATTTACTTAATGAAGATAACACAAATATGTGCATTGAATACTTTCTTAGCACACTCAAAAAACTAAGAGAAAACTATATTTTTAATCATTCAGATAGTACCGAAAATAATGAAGTGTTGCAGTTTTACTATAGGGAACGTAACAACACAGAGGATAACGCAAAAGCCTCGTCCGAAAACCGTGTTAATGATAGTGACGTATGGGGTGAGTTGGATGTTGCAGTTGCATATATAAAGTGAATAACCATTTAAAATAATATCAATTTACATTTCATGGTACAATTAATATTTCCTTTCATAAGTTAGTAAGTAAATCGTCGGTGAAACTGCATGACCGCGTAAGTAACATTTATAATAAGGAGAAAATTGTCTTTAGTCCCATCTCGTAGCCGGATTTTGTAGCTGGCTTCCAAATGGGAAATGCGGTTTCCCGCCTAGTAGCCAGCTATGAAATGGAAATGACTTTCCCATCTCGTAGCCGAATTTGGTGGCTGGCTTCCAAATGGGAAATGTGGTTTCCCGCCTAGTAGCCAGCTATGAAATGGGAATGACTTTCCCATCTCACAGCCGGATTTGGTAGCTGGCTTCCAAATAAAAATTCTCATCTTGTAAGCAACCATAATATTAAGAATATATTCTGAATATATTCTGCGAGACATTTCGAAGTTCTCTATATTTGCCTCTATGAGGGTAGGTTACTAGGTTACGGGTTATAGGTTAAGAGGGTAGGACTTTAAAACTCCCGTTTCGTAGCCAGCTTCGAATCGGGAGTATCTCTCCCATTTGGAAGCCAGCTTTAAAACCTAGCTACGAGAAGGGACCTTAAGATTCCCGTTTCGTAGCCAGCTTCGAATCGGGAGTATCTCTCCCATTTGGAAGCCAGCTTTAAAACCTAGCTACGAGATGGGACTTTAAAATTCTCGTTTCGTAGCCAGCTTCGAATCGGGACTATCTCTCCCATTTCGTAGCTAGCTACCAAATCTGGGTACAAGAAAATTTGACCTTTTTAATAAGTCTGTAAGGTTTGTTTTGCTCTATCACAAATTTGTTAGTTTTTGCAGTAAAGCTTGAACACAGTAAAACATGGGCACATAAAGTAACAAAAATAAAAATGTTATGGAACATATTTCAAGGAATTTTTTATTGCATTTATTTACTAGACTAATAACCATTTTTACAAATATATACAATTATTTAATTTGCTTTCTATATGCCATACTGCGTGCTTTGCGTCGAATCCGGCTCATTAAGTCTTGCACAGCACTGTCAGGATATCTTTTGCAAGCCCATTTCCATTTGTTTTGCAATTCAGCTGCCGATTTAACTTCTCCGCCTCCTTTTTTTAGAATCCCTTTCATAATTGCCCAATATTCTTCAATCGGCCTCAGTTCAGGACAATTTGGAGGATTGCACTCTTTAGGTACCACTGCGACATCGTTATGTTTATACCACTCAACTACTGCTTTAGAGTAGTGACAGCTCGCAAGGTCTGGCCAAAATAATGGCTGTGAGCTATGTTTGCGTAAAAAGGGCAGTAGACGCTTTTGCAAACATTCTTTTTTGTAGATTTCACCGTTTACTGTGCCTGTTGTTACGAATGAACGACTTCTTTTACCACAACTACAAATAGCTTGCCATAAAAGATATTTTTTTGGAAACTTCGATCTCTTTTTTATCTTGCAATCTTCTGGGGCATCCTTACGATTCTTAGAAGTATAAAATTCTTGCCCCGGTATCTGCTGGAAGTCTGCTTTGATGTATGTTTCATCATCCAATACAACGCATCCAAATTTTGTCAAGTAATTGTCGTACAACTTTCGTGATCTCTGTTTTGCAGACAGATTTTGCTTAGCGTCGCGATTGGGTGCAGCTTGTGCTTTGAACGACTTTAATCCAGCTCTAGACTTAGTTTTCTGTACATATGACTGCGACATTTTGACCTTTTTTGCGACATCACGGGACGATAACTTCGGATTCGCTGTAAAAAGCCGCAAGACATGGGCTTCTTTTTTTTTATCCTTTGCGCCTTGCTTACCTGCACTTCCCGGCTTGCGATCTACTGTCAATCGTTCTCGGAACCTTTTTAAAACTAAACATACGGAAGATTGCGGTAATTTTAAAAGTTTTGCTAATGCCCTATAACTTAAATGGGGATTTTCAGTATGTTTGCGCAAAATAATTTCACGTTTCTTGTGTTCATAACTCGCCATCGTGAAAACAAATGATCAAAGTGGAACGCTGTCATAAAAGTTTTTATTCATGATATCAAATAGTTTTTATTTATAATACTAAGAAGTTTCCATATTATATAAATAAAAATATATAATCATTTACTTGTGCCCACATTTTACTGTGTTCAAGCTTTATCACCGACGAAATCAACATTCAAAAAGTATTACGATGACAGTGATGAACAGAGATCGGACCAATGGGTGTCATTACTCGCAATAATGAGGACATGAAACCAAAGATTTTAAATTAAATTACATTATATGATTTCTTATGAGCCGTGTGTGTGCCGGCTGAGAATAGCACCACCCCTTCTCTTTCCGTGGGTGTCGTAAGAGGCGACTACTGGATAAACCGGAAGATGGGCAGCAGCGTCCACCGCGGACTACATGGTATAACTGCGGTCGCCAACCCGCTTGCCAAACGTGGCAACTACGGCATTTTCCCCCCCAACGGTTCTAGATCAAACCAACATGAATATACAACAACAGCCAAAACCCCTAGTCCCCGGCGGCGCCGCTATTCCTGGCTCCGGTAGCGGCCATGGTAACGGCGAGGCAGGGGGTGCTTTAGGTAATCTCCGGCAGAGACCCGGCTACCAGAAACGACGGAGTGACGACCTTGTAAGGATCGCGGGAAAGCGGTGAATGCGAAAAGCACAAGACCGGTCTAAGTGGAGAGCCTTGGGGGAGGCCTATGTCCAGCAGTGGACGTCTTTCGGCTGACATGAATGATGATGATAATATGATTTCTTACCTGAAACCTAATCTTGGTTCTTTTGCAAGACAGTAATAAATAAAGAATAGTCTTTCAAAGGATCAAAATATTTTTCAGGGTAAGTGATCAAAGAATGTAATTCAATTTGTTTAATTAAAATCTTCGGAGTCATGTCCACATTATTGAGAAGAGGTAATGACACCCATTTGTCCGATCTCTGGTGATGAAATATGGAGCTTGCCGTTTGGCCGAAATATGTTTGCAAAATTGTATTGTTTCCCAACCGTTTCATTTGCCAACCCATTTTGTTCCTGTAAATGTAGGTACTATCCTGTAGAACCGTATCGGTTAGGTAAGTTTTTATAGAATCTTGAAATATTAACGGTTACAGAAAACAAAGCGGGTTGGCAAATGAAAAGGGTGGGAAACCTTTTTTGGGTAATTTGGCAAATGTACCGTGTGGCTGCCGGCTTAGAATTGTGCCACTCCGTGTCTTCCCGTGGAAGTCGTCGTGGAAGAGGCGACTAGGGGAATAAAGGCTTGCAGCACTGTTAGGCGATGGGCTTTCTACCTGTCACTAATATACACTGTTAATCATCTTAGCCTAATTGTGCAAATTGTGGTTACAGAGTTATCAACAAGTTTTTAGAGTTGTTGCTAATTCTGTAGCTCTGTCTACCCCACTCTGGGAATGAAGGCGTGAAGGTATGTAATGTATGTTGGCAAATTTATTTCGCCAAAACAAAGGTAACCTGATGAAATAGTACAAGAGACAACCCGGCCGCATATGACCCTAACTCCCGCTAAAACACTGGGTCACGTCTTCACGGGTACCCACGGTGGTCGTCGATATTAAATATATATAAAAAAACAAAAAAAAAAAAACAGGGGACTATGTCACACCAATTCACCTAGTCCCAAACTAAGCTCTAGGCTTGTACTATGGGTACTAGACAACGATATAAATACTTATACAAGAGAAATATATACTTAAATACATAGTAAACATCCATGACTCAGGAACAAATATTCGCGTTCATCACACAAATATATGCTCTTACCGGGATTTGAACAAAGGACCGCTAGCTTCGTAGGCAGGGTCACTACCAGCATGGTTTAGTCAGTCTTGTAAACTATTCTTTATTTCCCAGTGCCCAGCGAGACTCGGCGCATCTTCCACGGCGAGGCGACGAAGATCCAAAACTATCCCTTTGTGGTCAGCGTGCACTTGTTCAATGAGTTCACATGCGCCGGCTCCATTATCCACAAGGACCTGGTCATCACGGCTGCATCATGCCTGCAATTGTAAATAGGAATTATATATTTATATATATATATATATATATATATATATATATATATATAATAAAAATAAACCGGACCGGGAGACGAGCTGTAGGTAGGCCTCCAACAAGATGGAGTGACGACCTTGTAAGTATCGCGGGAGCGCGGTAGATGCGAGGGGCGCAGGACCGGTCTGAGTGGAGAGCCTTGAGGGAGGCCTATGTCCGGCAGTGGACGTTTTTCGGCTGACATGATGAATAAAAATAAATCGCTAAATGTGTTGGTAAGCGCAAAACTCGAGAACGGCTGAACCGATTTGGCTGTTTTTTTGTTGTGTTTGTCAATGTCAGGACCAGGTTTTCATGCCAAAAAATATTGAAAAATCTACCGGCCAAAGTCAGGAATTTGCAGCGGGGCGAAGCCGCTGGCGGGCCGCTAGTTTATGATAAAAATATCTAAAAAGTGCCCGTGGCAATGTGCTTAATGAACTGTTAGTATTTCCTCTTTAAAGATAAGATAAAGACATTTATTCAGTAAGAAGCTGCAAGGGCACTTTTACACGTCAAGAATCTACCAGCGCTTCACAAGAGGAGACCACTGCTGAGAAGAAACGCCGCAAGAAACTCAGCAGTCAGTCTTTTTTTAAATGTATTTAATATTGCAATTGTATATTAAATTAAAAAATATATCAAATAACCTGCGTAGTTTCCGCAGAAAAACACACCAAAATCTTGCGAGAGAGATAGAGAGAGAAAAGGAAAAAAGAACACCTACTTATGTGTATATAAGATGGTGTAAGACGACTACATAATATTGATATGTTTTCCTACATCTACGGTGTCCCCTATACAAGATAAAGCTATTGAATCTGAAAAAAAAAAGATCAAGTTTCGGGTTTAGGCCAAGCAATGTGCTTAATAAACTGTTAGTATTTCCTCTTTAAGTAGCTTATAAGCTGAAAGAGGAAGCTGCTAGTTTGGAAATTGGAATATGTATATTTTACTTTATCAGACCATTGTCATGTTTTATTGACTTCTTGGTAAATCTTGTATATCACATTTTCCAATTTCGTTTTCACTTTTGTATACCTAAAATTGTGTATTGTGAATTGCGTGTTCGTTCTAGTAGTTATAAAGTTACATTTGGTGGTTAATTCGATGACACCGTCGTCTGTTTAAAAAATAATTATTATTAACCTTGATGTCTCTTGTCACAATAGCTTTTGTTTTGCTGCCAGTACGCACAAATAGCTAAAAAAAAAAGAAACAAAAAAACAATAATAATTGTACACTTCCCTTTTGTTCACCTTTGTAAATATTTTTATATTAATTGATTTTTCTTTTGTACAATAAAGTGTTTACGTCATATCTTATATGTTTAAGCCTCACCGGGACGCCATGGCAACGTCGCTGGCCACGTATCCCATACAAATTAACGTAGCCAAACCATCGCCAAGTGAGTGAGGCCGTCTACTTTTCAATATGAATTATTTGGCTACGGTGGCCGGCGACGTCGCCATGGCGTCTCGGTGAGGCAGGGGACTTTAGCATTAGGGTGGCCCACGATTGTATGGAAAAAAAACAAAGTGCAGTTAAAAGTCACGGCACCCGCTTATTTGGTTACTTATGTTTCAAAACGAATCTATGTGAACTTTCAGTTCTCTAAACCAAAAAAAAAGCGGTGCTCAACGACCTCAAAGTTTGCATATCCGGATTGCGAATATTCAAAAACCAATGTATCCGGAAATTAGTTACTGAACATTATCTATTATAGTTTTTAATCATATTTAATATAAATAATTTCGAAATACTAGTTTTTTTCATGTAAGAAACTTACTCATTCATTTTGGCACTCACTAGTAATTAAACTCTTAATCCTAGTCTGATGTTAAAAATGCTTTTAAGGCTTTTAATTCAATAGTCCTCTTTACGTTTGGAATTAATATTTTAACTCTATAAAAAAAATATTTTTGATAATTTTGTATGAAAATGCAAATTTTAATAAATTTTAATGTCCTTTGAGCACCGTTTCGCACTTAAACTAGGAAGTAATAAATTACCGGGGTGCCCTGGTCAAAAAACAACAGAAATGATTTTTGGGCCACCCTATTAAGCATGATAAGATCTTCGTCCTCAGACTCTACAACAACCGCTTCTTCCGCGAGAACCCTTTATCCCTGACCGTGCGCGTGGGCAGCAGCTACTTCAACGTCGGCGGGGACGTGATCCCCGTGGTGGAGGTCTACTTCCACCCCTTGTACGATCCCCCGACCCTCCGCAATAACCTGGCTATCATGAGGCTTCGCAGACGCATCAAGTTTCGCAAAAAGGAACGGAAGATAAAAAGGATAGAAATCGATCACAACAATTGGGCCCTACCACCGAATACCGCTAGCATTACTTTGCTTGGGTGGGGCGCCAAGAACGTGAGTACATGATGAATACTAAAAGCAGAGTATTAACTGTACTCGTCTGTCTATCGCTGTCACACTCTATTTGGCATCTCGTCGGTGAAACTGCAAAACCGCGTAAGTAACCTTTTTAATACGGAGCAAAATGCACCTTTTTCATAGCATGTTAAGGTTTATTTTTCTCTATCATAAATTTGTTAGTTACGTGGTTTAGCAGTATCACCGACGATCTGTCCGGATTTACTGCACAGAACATTACGTTATAATTTTATTCTAATCTGGTTAAATATTGTCTTATTTCCTACCATTATTTGATTGTAGCAAAATTACGACTTTTTTGGTCCTTTTTTTAGAAAAAATCGTTTAAATTCAAAACACATTTATTTGTCAGAATACACGGTCTTAGTTATAAAATTAAAGCACTTGTATTCAGCATGCAAGCAAGCGTACACATATTGTAAATATTCTATTTCCAAAATACATACATACATACCTTCACGCCTTCATTCCCAGAGTGGGGTAGGCAGAGCTACAGAATTACCAACAACTCCAAAAACTTGTTGATAATTCTGTAACCACAATTTGCACAATTAGGCTAAGATGTTTAACAGCGCATTAGTGACAGGTTGCAAGCCCATCGCCTAACAGTACTACAAGCCTTTATTCCCTTAGTCGCCTCGTACGACATCCACGGGAAGACATGGAGTGGCACTATTCTACCCCGGCAACCATACAAAATACCAAATACAAAATACTTTCCAATTATATAAATTCTAGTCAATAATAATACAAATTTAAGCGTCTACATAGGTATTCCTAGACACTAATATATTTTTTTGAATATGTATTATGATCAGGGATCGGAAATTCGGATCGATATTTACCTAAAGTTGGCAAAATCCTGGAAAAAGAAAGGCAAACATGGCGTCGGCTTCTTAAAAATATTATTTTAATAATATAAGTTCCGGGATTCTGGGATTCTACAAAATGTTAATATAATAGTTACTTTAAGCTTACATGTAGGATAAAACATTCATTTTTGCTCCTATAAATTCGTTAGGTTAATGAGTAACAGGTAAATTAAATAACATTTGGTAAATCTATACATGAAAAATAACTTCAAACAGTTAATATAAATAATTGATTATGAATTAATGCCGGTGCAATTTATTATTTTGAAATCCCAGAAATTTTTGAGTCCGCCTCCATACAACTGAACAACAAAGCCGGTGCGAAAGTATAGGTAAATATCGATCCGAATTTCCGATCCCTGATTATGATTTATGACCTGATCCACATCGTGGATGAAAAGTGTTTTTGATAAATTTAACCTCTTAGTTTGAAATTGACTAATAGTTTGAAACTACTTAAAAACCATCTATTACTTATACTAAAATATAAAATCTATGAAATAAAGAAAAAATGTTTGGTTGATGTGTGCGCTTTTTTTTTCTTATTTTTAGATCATTATCTGCAACAACGCCATCTAGTAAGATCTTGTTGAACTACTAAAAGCAGATAGATGGCGTCAGTTTGCCTCAGAGCATTATCTTTCCGAACTGTCCATGCACTTTTGCAGCCTACTGTACCTCCTTGGGTACCTCCTTGGGTAGTCCTCTCCCAGGGGGAGGATATACAAAGGAGTAAAAGCGGGAAACTAATTTGACCTATAAAAAGTCGCGGGCGTCGCACATGTCGCAGGGGTATTTGATAGATCTACGCGGCCATAAGTCGAAATTTTGACGAATTTGAATTTGACGAAATCCAGGACAGGTACAAAATACGACTTCCTGGCGTAAGAGTGCTAATTGGAGAATAACACCTATCCCCTCCTATCGTTCTCGTGCGGACCCTGTATCCTAGAAAGCAGTCGGTTTATTTTTATTTTAAGATAACCAGTATTGAAGTTATTTCAGAAAATTGACCCCCCCCCCATAAATCTATAAGAAGTTTAGCGTATTTATTTACGCGCACGGAACCCTCAGTGTGCGAGTCCGACGGACGGATAAATAAAAATTGTATAATAAACCTTTGTTTTCATTTTTAAAAATTGTCTAGAACTGGTTCAGATCAAAAATAATTTTGGCCGCGTAGATCGTTCAAATACCCCTATGTGCGTCGTCTAGTCGATTATGATCGATTAATATATAAAAGATGCACAGTAGGTACGGTTCCTTTTATATACTGTTGTCCGGGACAGTAAAATAGCGAAAATCACATCCATAACCAGTACAGAAACAGTTCTGCTATTATTGTTTTTTTTCAGACACATAATAAGGCCAAAGTTGCGTGGCAAGACAAGTTGTCCGAAGCGCAACTAGACTACTACCCGATATATGAATGCCAGAAGATCTACCCCAAGTAAGCACCAAGTACTCACCTCTCCTGCTCCAACGCGAGCGTTTCTCTGGTATGGTTGGTTGTTGATGCCATCGGTGATAGCTTGCACATTTCCCTCATTATTATCACTATCATCAGCTCCTGGGAGCCCACTGCTGGACATAGGCCTCTTGCACACCACTAGACTAGTCTAGTCCTCTGGTCGCTGCCAGGAACTCCCCCCACCCTCCTCTGCTCCGTCGCTCCACCTAGTTACAAGGCGCCCTACATGACGTTTTCCGATTCGCGTCATACTTCTATACCCTTAAAAAGATCTTGGAAACTTTTGTATGAAGTCTGGTCCAAGGACAAATAGAGCCGAGTGTAACGTCATTCAGGATTTGCATATGCAGAACTTCATTTTGTTTAGGCTCCAGTTGAATCCCATTACATATGCAAATTTAAATTGAATGTTTTTTTTAAGGTGCAATCCCGTTTTGCTTCGGACCTAAAATATGTATCAGTAATGGCAATCAACTCGGGTTCTGTAGTAGAAAATGAAGTACCAATATGCAGACTGAAAATCTTTCTCATTTTAGTCCTTAAAGCTAAAACTTGATTTGAAAAACGATTACAACATCGATGTTTATTATCATTCAGTATAAAGGTGTATACTAGAAGTACATATAATAATATTCTGGTGTATTCAGTAGAGAGCCTTGGGGGAGGCCTCTGTCCAGCAGTGGACGTCTTTCGGCTGACATGACGATATTCAATACCGCAGTGTTTGAAGTCAAAATTCTTTGACCAGTGATGACTTACGGATTTGAGACGTGGGCGCTAACAATGGGCCTCATAAGGAAGCTCAAAGTCACTCAGAGGGCTATGTAGAGGGCTATGCTCGGGGTTTTTCTGCGTGATAGAATCAGAAATGATGATATCCGCAGTAGAACAAAGGTTACCGACATAGCCCGAAGAATAGCTAACTTAAGTGGCAGTGGGCGGGGCACATCGCTCGCAGGACTGATTTCCGATCGGAAGGTTCTTGAGAGACGAGCTGTAGGTAGGCCTCCAACAAGATGGACTGACGACCTTGTAAGGCTCGCGGGAACGCGGTGGATGCGAAAAGCACAAGAGCGGTCTGAGTGGAGAGCCTTGGGGGAGGCCTATGTCCAGCAGTGGACGTCTTTCGGCTGGCATGATTATGATGATATTCCATACCCTTAGTTAAGACAGACAATAGGTAACTTGATAACAATACCTTGCAGGTCGCAGGTGATGGATAAGAGCTTCTGCGCGGGATTCTTTGCGCAAGGCGGCGGTGCTTGTAATGTAAGTTTATTTATAAGTTGGCGTGAGAAACGGTTTTAATGATGATTTCGCATTGTGACAGTAGTTTACTTACGAGTAACACAGGGCCGGTATTTTAGGCGGTAAAAACGATATCGTAGTTAACCTGTCACGGTATTTTTATGACGTCAGCCGCCATTACTGTCACGTAAATAAGAGCTATCAATACCGTGACAATACGATAACAGCTCAAACACGATATGGTTTTTACCGTGTTGTATAGAGGCCCAGGAGGGTTATTATGACATAGTTATGCAGTTAAGTTTACGCTGCGAGAAACAGACGTAGCTAAAGCTTATATAGTAATAACTAAAATAAGAAAGTTTGTGAGACAATCCTCTTTAACATGATTTGTCTAAAAACATCATTTATAATAGTACATTGTGTATTAAGGTCGGTAAGTAAGGAATTACGATCGAGGCTCTAGTAGAAGCCCGAAGTCGAAGATTGAGGTCTTTCTGAGTCGAGGTACGTAATTCCCGTACCGCCCGTGAAACATACAATGTTTTTCATCACATTTGCGAGTAAATAAATACACAAGTCAGCACAACTATTATTACGAATTACTTGAACTTTTTTTAAGCGGATGGCGGGCGGACTCCACAGATTATACAAATGTTTCGTTCAGAAACGTTAAGGGCAAATACTTACGTAGGTATACATACAGCCCTGAAGGAGTGTAAAAAAAACGACGTTTTGTTACAGAAAACTATTAAAATCGATTATTAAGAATATTAATTGAGTATTTAAGTAACATGTAGCGAGATTGCAATTAAATTCCTGTTTAAATAACATTTTAAGACAATTTTACAATTGCGTGTAAACTCTTTGCTTGAACTTGCATGACCTGTGTGCTGTGCTATAAATTAAAAAAAAATTACTTACCGACCTTGGGTTTCATGGTAAGAAGAAAGGTCGAGGGTTTTATATAGGGCATTGCGGCCAAGTGAACCTGTATGTTTAGATACTGTTTACATGCAAGTGTGATGAAAAAGTTCTTGTTGTCCATTTAAAGCGCTAGCCTGTTACAAGTATCGTTTCCTCAGAAAAAGCTCGCAAAACTACTTAGAATAGAAAAGAATAGAAAACATCTGTTTCGCTTAAGTTTTACTATAAGCTATATGTCGTAAAATATATACACATACATACATGCCTTATGCCTGTAATCCTAGAGTGGGGTAGGCCAGAGCTTCAGAATTAGCTACAACTTTGAAAACATGTTGATAATTATTCTGTAAACACATTTTGCTCTACTACGCTCAGATGTATACCAGCGTATTAGTGACAGGTTACAAGTCCACTGCGTAACGGTACCACAAGCCTTTATTCCCTTAGTCGAAGTGTTAGCTGTCGTGAAATGTTTGTTTAAATTAAATACACGTCTTACAATTTTGACTTTTTTAGGAGAAAGGCGATATTTTTTGGAAGTCATTTAAAAAAAACCAAGAACGGGAAAAATCGTGTCTTGAAAAATTGCTACTCGAAATAACCGAGTTTGGGAATCAGATTGATAACCCTTATTTAGAGCTGGCACTTGTACGGGTTTATTTGGATTGAAATTAATCCCAAATACTTATCCTCCATGAACTCGTCAGTAAGATCTGTCACCTTTTAAGCCTTTATTTGTTGAACAGCACATGATCAACATTGCTGATGAGGGACAAAATATTTTCACTCAGGCGAAAATTTGTAACACGCAAACATGAATAATTTAGGAATTCTTAACTGCAAAGTTTTGTTTAAGTAAAAAATAAAAACATTAGTAAAACTAGCTCATTGCATCATCAAGATCTTGTTTTATCATGAAGATCAAACAAACAAAACAGGATGAGCCTGAGTGTTGATCATTCTGTTGTAGGTTTTAAGTGTTTTAACTGCTGTTTACGTATGTGTGGTGTATTATATTATTTCTATGTTTAGGTATGTATCTTATTAGTTATTAAGGAAGATATTTTATTTTCTTCCAATTTCTCTGTTGTATGTAGATTGTTATTTCCTGAAATTTTGTTAATTTGTTTATCCTTCGGCATTGTCCTTGCTCATTCTACTCCAAGGTTAACTGGAAGAGATCCCATATGGGATAAGTTCGCCTATGTACATTATTTATATTATACAAACATGTCTTGTAATTGTTTATGTGCAATGAAGAGTTTACATACATACATACATACAAAACGGGACTTAGTGTAGGCCCTTGAGGTATTCCCAACTCTACTATTACCCCTACAAATATATCCCTATCAACCTCGACCTGAAACACCTTGGCCTATACAGGCAGTAATATGTCGCAAAGATATAAGCAGGCCGCAAACGGTAAGCAAAAGTGGAACCGCAGTTTTAGTTATAGAGCTGACCAAATAGTAGTAGTCCTGTATACCATGAGTTACCATTACTGTTCTCGATAACGAGTCGAATGCTCTCTCCCTGGCACTCTATAAAAATACTGTGATAGAACATTCGATCACAGTATTTTTATTCGATTTGTAGGTAGGCCTCCAACAAGATGGAGTGACGACCTTGTAAAGATCGCGGGGACGCGGTGGATCCGAAAAGCACAAGACCGGTCTGAGTGGAGAGCCTTGGGGGAGGCCGATGTCCAGCAGTGGACGTGTTTCGGCTGACATGATGATGATGATGATGATGAGAGCATTCGACTCGCTAGCGATACGGTTGTGGTAAGGATACAGAGGGTGTCGATAGCCCTTCAGCCTGGTCCTGTTGGTGTTGCAGCGTGACGTGGGCGCGCCGGGCGTGGTGCAGGGCCAGCTGGCGGGCGTGGTCAGCTTCGGCGCGGCCTCCTGCGGTACCACCGCCGCGCCCACCGTCTTCACCAAAGTCGGTTTTTACGCTGACTGGATTGAAAGCATCATGGAACAGGTATTATTGATACATACAAGCTTCTGAAGTCTTAGTGTGAATGTGCGTAAGAAAAGTATCAGAGGATTACACAAATTGATCTAGGACTAATTATTTTTTTAACTTGAATTGTACCCGTGACTCATGATAGTTTCGTCGGCGGGGTCTCTACCAACTAGACTTACCGCGTCGTTTACATTCTATGCTTCTTAAACTATTTATTTTTTTCCATAACAAAAGCTTTGTGAGTGTAGTATGATTATTTTACCATTCCAGACACCAACAATATATAATGCAATACCCACGACGCGTGGACGACCTTATTTCTACCAAACCATCGAGGCCACGATGGAGTCAGTGGACAATAACTTCACGATTCAACCATTCACACCAAGTACAGACGATTCTTCTCGGGAAACAAATCTCCGAACGCTTTACGATAAAGAATTCAAAGAATTCCTTCAATACAAAGGCATAAAGTCAAACCCTCAACAAATGACTGCGAAGAAACAAGCAAAACGCGAAAATAAAAAACACGCGTCAAAGAAGACTACCGAGAATACTGAATCACTTGAAGTTCCAGTTCGGACACGTGGTTCTAGAAGCTCAACAGATAGTCCTTTTGAGTCGGATCTATTCAAATCCACTATAAGTAATAATAATATGGGCAATATAGATATTGAAGCACTTTATGGATTAGGTTTACCAGATAAAGAGTTCACAGAAAAAAGAAATAAAGTGACTACGGCAATATCTGTGCCTGCGCCTGAGCATATGAACGTAGAATTATTGTTTGATTTTAAAGAAGACGCATCAAACCAAACAGATAAAGAGCAAGCTGTTGCTAATTCTACAATAAGAAGCAAGCCTAAATTAAACAAAAATACTTCATCTAATAATTACTCTGATCTTTTAAAAAAAATGTTGCGTTTTGAATCGGAGGAACAAGCAATATCAAGTAATTCCCTTGAAGTTGAGAAAAATGCGCTGCCTGTCCCTGACCTTAATGCTTTGAAAGAATTATTGTTGGTTTTTGATCAACCAAGTATAGAAGATAGTGAAGCAATCAAAGAAAATTCTCAAAGTTTTGAACAGAAGAAACTACAAAGTTCCGAAGGATCCGAGACGAAGACACATCATAACCTCGAAGGTTTCCATCTGAAGACACAATATAGTTCCGAAGATTTCAAACCAAAGATACATCATAACCTCGAAGGTTTCCACTCGAAGACACCTCATACCCCCGCAGATTTCACAGTGAATGAACTATACAATTTTATAGGTTTTGACGAAAATAAACAACACAATTTCAGAGGTATAGACTCTAAGAAACAACACAGGTTCAGAGGTTTCACCACGAAAAAACAACAGAGTATCATAGCTTTTAAATCGAAAGAACTGCCAAATTCCGAAGGATATAAACCGAAGAAACCATTAAATTTTGAAAGTTTGGAACCGAAGAATCAACAGAATTCCAAACATTATGAATCAAAGAAACAACAAAGTTCCGATGCAAGACATGAAGTTATTAGACCCCCTAGAATAAAAGTCGAAGGAATTGGTCTTCCAATAAGTAGGCCCGTACAAACTTCCATAGTTCGACAGTTAGACAACCAAATAGATCAGATAATTCAATACATCAACGTTTATAAAGTAGTTGACGCTAAAGTGCCTGAACGAATACAAGGCTTAGATATTGCCGTTGATACAAAAATACAAGATAATCTGAAACGCCAAGAACATAAAGAAATCCCGCCAAGAAATAATGATA
The DNA here is from genome assembly GCA_927399475.2 of Acleris emargana. Taxonomy (NCBI): domain Eukaryota; kingdom Metazoa; phylum Arthropoda; class Insecta; order Lepidoptera; family Tortricidae; genus Acleris; species Acleris emargana. The sequence goes on from OV656854.1 coordinate 17,622,050, forward strand.
TATTATCCCAGTTGTACATGCCGGGGAATTCTAAAATACTTCAACCGTCTCACAATATTTTGTCTCACCTACCTGCCATTTAAAAAGTAGTTTCATTACGACTTCATATCATAATACCCAGTTTCCAATACACGTCTGTGCATAAATGACGAAATGCCTTTTTCTTGAAACACCGGATCCTTGATCACAAAAAATCTCATCACCTTTATCCCGAAATGCCTGAAATCTACAATTATTTGATCCAACATTTTTACAATTTAAAAAAGTTTATTAACCTTCTTCTATGACTACTAACCTATCGTCCCAAAAATCTGCTCTTCTGGCCTTTAATGGGCATGTAATGTCTACTATGCGATATGGTTTAATACTGTGGGGTAATTGCAGTAATATCCAAAAAGTATTTCGACTGCAAAAGAAATGCGTCAGGGCCGTCTAACACTGCTAATTTGGCGGTAGGTTAATGGATAAGATGGTGGTACCAACCCGGACGGACCCTGCACAAGGTCCTCCCACAAGTTAAGCCAATCGCTTTAGGATGGGATTACGGTACTGTTTTAGCGCCAAAACTTATCCCCCCCAATATCGGGTGCCAATTGACTCGCTTTCGAAGGGGACTTTACTAGTCCCTCGCCTTTTCCACTGAAGGCAATCTGGAACACAGCAGGGGCCTTCCAATTGAAACAACCAAAGCAACATGTCTTACCTAACTTACATAATAAATGTTTAAGATATCTTGAAAACATCATGGTTTCAACAGAAAAAAGCGTTCGATGAAATGATATTCTATGAAATGGAACTATCGATGAACAATTTCGATAAAATGATGGATTATAGCCAGAGCCGGATTTTTCATCGCAAATCAAAACACTATCGTAATCTGGCTAGTGATAGAAACATCATTTTATCGATATCGAGTATTATTTATAAAAGTTATTTATTTACTTGGTGGTATTTGGTGGTAATTGTGGTACTCCGTTTCGGCTATTTTATTTTTAATTAGTTAAATAGATTTTGTAATTTTATTTTATTTTCTCAAATGTGTGTGTATTTTTTTGTGTTTATTTAATAGCCGAATAAATGATTCTATTCTATTCTATTCTATTCTATTCAGTAATAAAAAAAATCCTTTCAGCTTTGACAAAGAGGAAGGTAAAAGTTTGAAAGAAGTGATTTATCTATACCACCTCATTGAAAATAATAAAATTTCAGTTAAGACTGCACCGAGCAAACGTCGAGCGTCCAGTGGCGCCCTCAATACTATTATTGTGTTTTCTGATAAACGAAATAATTTCCATGGAATTGGACGATGCTTTTTTGTAGCGCAAGTAAAAACACAATTTATGGGATACGTAAAAAACTTTGATAATAGTTACCCTTTGAGTAGTCAGCTTAACGGGAAAAGGTGGCCACTTTTTTCCGTTAAGTTGATAACTCGAAGGTCAATTGTTAGTAAACTATGGGATTTATCGTATAAGTTGTGTTTTTATTTGTAGTACAAAAATGCATCGTCCGAATTCAAGAAAATACTTTAGTTTATTAGAAATCTCAATAATAGTAATGAGGGCGCCACTGTACATCCGGCGTACGCTCGGCGCAGTCTTAATAGATACTCACTAATCCATAAGAGATTAGATGTCATTTCATTACGTATGACAGTGATAAAATTTATACCATTCACAATCGTATCAAAGACGTCTGATGTGACCTATTTCCTTTCCTTTAAAATATACATAGTGACATTTGCCGTAAAATAGATCGCTGTAGGTAAAAACTGGTAGAAACTGAAAAAAGTCTGAAAAATTACATACATACATACATACCTTCACGCCTGTAATCCCAGAGTGGGGTAGGCAGAGCTACAGAATTACAACTTCAAAAAGTTGTTGACAATTCACTAACCACAATTTGCACAAATAGGCTAAGATGTTTACCAGCGTATTAGTGACAGGTTGCAAGCCCATCGCCTAACAGTACTACAAGCCTATATTCCCTTAGTCGCTTCTTACGACATCCACGGGAAGACATGGAGTGTCACTATTCTAACCCGGCAACCACACGGGGTTTCCTATAATTGGGTGTAAATATTTGTGATAAGGCAATAAGAGAGCGGATTATGTTGATGTCGTTGACCGGATGTTGACATATTTTACCGGATAAGCTGATATTATTATGGGATGGAACATGACAATCATCTATCGCTTGATTGACAATATCCTGGCAACTAAGGGATAGTGTTACGAGGTCAGAGAGGCATTGATCTCTTAGAAGTAACTCGTCATCTCTTAGGGCTATTATTATTAAACTGACCTCGGACGGAAGACATGCCGTGCGATTCCGAATAAATAGAGACAGAGATTCAAAATCAATGGCTATAAATACACTTACTCTAAATTCATTTGCTATAATCATTCAGTTGCTATGAATTTAAATTCCACAATAGTCGATGTCGGTAGTTTTAATACAAGTAATTTAAATTGTTATTATTTAAGTAGCAAAATTTTGTTTTGATTTTAATACGTTTAGTTTTATGGCTCATAGCTTCTTTTTTTGGCATAGGTTGGCAAACGAGTACACAGGTCACGTGATGGTAAGTGGAAACTGTGACCCATAGACATTCGCCTTCACGAGACTGCAAATGCACTGCCAACCCTGAGGACTAAGATGGAATGCATCTATGCTATGTAACAATGCAGTTGTTACGCTGTTTACCTGTGCTGCATTTTAACATACAAACAAGCTTAATTCACTTCAATTTAACTTCATTTCACTTCATTTTCATTAAATTCGTATTGTAAACATCTTTATGAATTGTTTACTAATAACTGTCAAACAGACAGCTCAATTCCACAGATTATTTTAGTTGCTTTAACCACAAATCGATCTTTGTCAAGTGTTGACGACACTTATCCAACAGATGGCGTTACTAGCCATTCTGTGTAACTTTACTTATATTTAAATCTTTTAATAAAATTAACTTCAACATAAATATAAATAACCTTTTAATTGTCACTCGTTAATAAAATAATAAAATAATGTATTCTTACATATCTGATTCAGCGCATGTGAAAATAATGGAGGGTATGTTGGTGTCTTACCTACATGACCCGATATTTTCACTCATGACGCGAATTGGCTTTCTAACATTTCTTTGTTCGCCCTACTCATATTCAAAATTAACCGAAATGGGCGAAAGGTTATAAAAGGGCCGCGCTCATTTCATTCGTCCTCTTTACCGCCTCAGCTACTACACTTCGAACACTAGTATTAACGTTCGTATAGGTACTTAATACCTATCTATAAAATCGGTGCAAATCCCCAAATCGGGTAAGTTCAGTGCAACGAATTAACTGTCTATTCTACTTCTATATTGCTGTGTAATGTTATCGTGTTTTATATTTTCTTATTGTGTGTTCTTCTAGATTATTCCAAATTATTCTTTTAACCATTTTTATTTCCAATAACCGACCGTTACTTCATAACGGTCGTTAGTATATTAACTTGTTTAGTAAATTGTTATTTTGGCTTAGCTTCTCTTTGTTTAATGTAACTCCGTTCCGATAGTTCTTGCCACCGCCAATAATTAAAGGCGCTATTCCCTCAGGCTTCACCCAACGGCGGCTGGCATAAACTATCCCTATGCTGGACACCAGGCTCACACAGCCAATGCTTGGGTTTCCAGGGTTCACCGTTCAGGGAGCACCGTTCACCGTTCAGGGAGCAACGTTCACCTTTCACCGTTCACCGTTTATAATCACCGCTGGGAGTACACCTCCGCTGGGAGCGTTCACCGCTAAGAGTAGGTACATCAACGCTGCTACCGTCTACTCCTCCTCTACTCACCTACTTGGCCGGCGCGGCGTCTATCTCCGGGACCATGATCGTCGAGTGGGGTCCGGTGCTACGCACCGGGTGCTACCCCCCTGACGCCAGGATCCTGGCATCGTACACCGTCGGGCTGCCGACGGGTTACCTCCACCGCCGCTCCGCGTCACTCTAATTTACGAGGGAAGTGCTATCCACTTCACAGAATCAGACCACACCCTACGAACCTACTACCCTCTTCTGTTCACACTACCGGAGTTCTTTTCAATAAATTCTTTAAACTTTTATCGAGTTTTTCTTGCCACCCGGTAGGACGTGACAGCTAGTCATTTCACCGGCTGTCTTATCCCCAAACTGGAACACAACAATGAAAACACTGCTGCTTGGCGGTAGAAAATACTTAAATATAAGTAAAATAAAGGGATGAGTAAATGGGTAGTGGTCACGCTCACAGGTAGGGCAATCCATCCGAGCATAACTAGGGGGAGACTAGGTAAGGCTCCAGACGATTAGGGGCTTCCAGGCTGCCTGTTACCATTCCTATGATCTGCTGGACCCGTTTATCAGAGAAACCAACAGAAGAGGTAGACACGTGCGAGCGTACTCAGGTGATGAGGTACTCCTGGTGAGGAGCAAAACCCTCAGTGTAATGGGAGAGGTTGATCAGAGGAAACAAGATCAAGGTCAATTGTCTGCCTATTACGGTTCATGAAATACAGCCCGGTGACAGACAGAAAGACGGACATCGAAGGCTTAGTTATAGCGTCCCGTTGGTACCCTATGGGTACGGTACCCTGAAAACAGACTGCGAGTTCATGTCAAGAGGCTTTAGACGTCATTTGAACCACTTAACGTCCGAGTTCCAAATAAATTGACAAAGTTTTGGTATTACACAATTTTTCACATAGGCATATTGGGGATTCGTTTAGCTCAGTGGTTCTCGAACTTTTTTCAACAGCCGATGAAATTACTAGAATAGTGGCATTCCATCTTAGGCCTAAAGGTTGGCAGTGCATTTGCAGTCTTTTGAATGCGAATGTCTATGGGTCACAGTTTCCACTTACCATCAGGTGGTTTGTGTGCTCGTTTGCCTTCGTATGCTATAAAAAAAAACAAGGACCATTATTGATTCGTTGTTGTACAGTCAACAGCATAAATAAGTGAAAATTCATGTACCTTGTCACTTTAATGTTGTGTTTGAAATGTTGTACAAAATTGTGACAAGGTACAGAAATTATCACTTATTTATGCTGTTGACCACATAATAAGATAAATCAATCTTATTAATAGATGCACACTTTAATAACTTGTCAATTAGACAGATTACTGTAGACAAAGAACTTAAATGTGCAGATATATCTAGTCATTTATTCATTTAACTGTATGTCAGTTGACGAGTCGCTTATAAATTGAAAAACAATTATTATAAAACTATATCCAATGACTTTGCTCAGAGGGCTGCTTTCTTATTAGGTAAGTGCAGGTCTTCAGGGTTACCATTATTCTTCTGTGGTGGATAGACTGCTCCGGCGCTCCCCAGTCGTACGCAGGCGAATTACCCCACCCACACCTGGGGGGTTATTATGACATAGCAACGCAGTTTAGTTAACGCTGCGAGAAAAGGACAGAGTTTAAGAGTTATATAACTGCAATAGCTCTGTCCTTTACGCTCGCCGTAAAATGAGCTGCATAGCTATGTCATAATATCCCCTGAACATTATATTCAGCGCAGCGTCCATGCTTGGTACGAAGCCAGTTGATCTGGCAAGACAATCCCTTCTCGGGCTTTAGAATCCAAGGATATCTATTTATAAGGACGACCGTATTTTTTTTTTAGCTGGACAGTCTTTTAAAAAAAAAACTCTTTTTTTACAAGCAAAGCAGAAGCAGAGAAAAATAACAGATACATAAGTAAATTGTAGATATGAGCATAAGCTAGCGAACGGCAATTTCTCGAAATTTTGCGTAGGTAAGAAGTGACTTGGTCATGAAAACTGAGCGTACTTGAGACAATACTCAATAATTTATTTAACTTAGTAAATTGACTAAAAAGTGAGGAGATTAGTAACTATTAAGGTAACTTAAATGCTAGCTAACCAAATAAAATTTTGTTTTTTCTAAACTAAAAGTAGTTAATTTAAATAATATTTATTTATTTATCTTAATTGTATAATATCATAAGCAATATTTAAAAAACGACTGACTGTTGAGTTTCTTGCGACGTTTCTTCTCAGCAGTGGTCTCTTGCGAAGCGCTGCAGCGCTGGTAGATTTTTGACGTGTAAAAGTGAATAAACATCTTTTATCTTTTTTATCTTTTAATACGGCGATGAAAGTTATAGATTGCGTGCCCCATTCATTCAAAATTTCTTTTAAAACCTTCACTAATTTGAAATGATATTTTACGAGCGTGTTTTCTTCCATAGCTTACGTCAAATCAAAAATGTGTCACTCTTACGCCAAACATGTCAGCTGTGCTATGCAAATTACAACTTAATTCATAAGAAACAAAGTCTCTTTCAATTATTAACTTATGTCGATCATTAAAATAGCCTCCTTTTGTTTGGACCCTGTCACCGATCATTCCGTAAGCTCTCGCAGACCACCTGTGGTCCGTGGAGCAACGGTTGAGAACCACTGGTTTAAGTAATGATGTCACACGCAATAACAGGCAATTAATCATCCCTATGTCTGTTACGCTAAATTCATATACATCACGCAAACAAACACAAAGCACTCTAGAATCCATTCAAATCTGATTCCTATCATAATGGTATAAAGTTCAATATACAACTGGTTATTGTTTTGAGTTACGTTGTTTTGGTCGGGATGACTGTTCAAGTGTATATTTCGATTAATACGGGTAATTTATTATATTGTTTACTGCGTATTGGCTACGGGGTTGTACAGGCGGCTCTACGAGTATACGTAGGTAGCTTTTGTACCTTGTCTAATGCCTTTGAAAGAGTTTACTAATGTTTTACCGTAAGATGTTTCACAAATGTTCATTTCAGAATCATTTCATATACTATTAATTAAAAAAATATATTGTTTCACAAATGTATCAGATTAAAATAAGCCGTTTAACAACTCATCATATGGCAAATAGTACACTTTTAAAAGTTTTGGTCAAAAACACATCGTTAAGCAAACGGTTTACGTTAGGTACATACTGTTATTACACAAAGTAACATACATTACATCTACCTACTTTTTGCATTTGAACCGACGTGTCCCCGCTACGCGGGTCCCCTATTTCTGGTCGGTTTGCCCTTCGGGCGTATATAAAAACTAACCTAACCTATTTGAGCTCCCATATCTTAGCCAATTTTGTTTTTGTTTGTGCCCCGCTTTGAGAAAATTGAAGTACCTCATTTTTATAAATGATGCGATATAAAATAAAGAAACGTTATCTTGTATTAATTATATATTTCAGAATTGAAACGTTTTGTAATAAAAATATGTCAAAAAAAAATCATTTAAATTATGAATTATTTATTAAACCCGTAGTTGCATTGCATAACGTTGATATGCCATATCATACTTTTGCCGATCGTTGGTTGTGAAATGAAAAATTGCCAATTGATTGTCGATACAATGATAGGATACCCTTTGAGAGACTAGTGCAGCTGTTTCTAACATGATGGTAAAGTGAAACAGCATTAATAAGTGTGGAGCTGTAAGGCCGACCGTGCCTACAGTATAAGTATTATGTATTATGTTCTAGGAACTCTATTACCTCGTTAATACATACTCCTACTCGCGTATTCCGGGACGCGTCTCGTAAAATGTACACTTTTGATATAATATCATGAAAAAACTAGGCAAAAAGAACATCATCATCATCATCATCATGTCAGCTGAAAGACGTCCACTGCTGGACATAGGCCTCCCCCAAGGCTCTGCACTCAGACTGGTCTTGTGCTTTTCGTTTCCACCGCGTATATATTTTAATACGGCGAAAAAATAACATGTGTGATCTAATTTTCAATTGTGCGAAGATCCGTGGGAAAGCCTCAACCCGAGGGCAGTAAGGATCTTCACAGATGGATCCAAGACAAAGGCGGGATACGGGGCAGGTACTTTTTCGCCATTAGAAGCCCACAGCATAGTCTTCCAGGCATTATCATGGCTACAAAAGCGATCGAGTAAAGGAAGGTAAATTACCTCCCTATCCGAATACTCTTTGACAGCAGATCTGTTCTCCAAGCCCTACAGTGCTACAAGGTAACGTCCCCTCTCCAATGTAAAATCAACCCAATCGACCTACAATGGATAAAGGGACATAGAAACTCACGTGGTAATGACGCGGTAGACGTACAGTGGGCTGCAAAAGTGCATGGACAATTCGGAAAGATAATGCTCTGAGGCAAACTGACGCTATCTATCTGCTCGTAGTAGTTCAACAAGATCTTACTAGATGGCGTTGTTGCAGATAATGATCTAAAAATATGAAGAAAAAAACCGCATACATCAACCAACCATTTTTTCTTTATTTCATAGATTTTATATTTTAGTATAATAGATGATTTAAGTAGTTTCATAGTATTAGTCAATTCCAAATTAAGAGGTTAAATTTATCAAAAACATTTCATCCACGATGTGGAATCGAACCCGGGACACTCGGGGTTCTGAACGTTGGCGGCCTTATGCCATCGGGCCATCAAACCATTTATTATTGGGTCGAAATTAATAACCAGTTTATTATGATTTGCTTATTTTCGCATGACACAGAAACACGTTAAGTATTACTACTAGGAGGGTAGACTAAAGATTTATAAATACCAGACTGACTATTACAAAGACTTACGCTCGTTCGTTCGTTAGCTGCTTAATCAATTGCCTTTGTTGTGTAGATTTACTTTCGTTGAAATTTCCTTAAAAAATGACTTCTCGTTGCAATATTGACCTAGTCAAAAGATCGCAAATAATTGCTTTGCACAGTGAAGGCAGAAATTTGTCAGAAATCGCTAGAGAAACCGGTGTTAACGTAAGTAGTAATTTTTTTAGTCAACTTTTTATAAAATAATTTCGATTTAGTCTTTATTCATTTTATTTTATATCTTTAATTGTTATTATAAATGTCTGTTTTTTTTTAGAGGAAAACTGTTGTTTTATGGGTACGGTGGTTTGAAGAGGAGGGATCTTTGCTACCCCGGCAAAGAATGGGTAGACCACGACTCATAAGCACAGCCCAGCGTCAAGCCATGGTGAGGGAGTATGAGGAAGATGGATTTAAACCAACAACCCACTACGCTGGTTTATTCAATACGAGTGCGGATACTATTCGTCGTGTTCTTCACAGTGAGCGTCTGCATCATCGTATCGTAGGCATGCTGTCAAACCCTTGCTAACAGAAAGCCATAAAAGAGCAAGGTTCGCTTTGGAGTATTTAAATTTTGACTGGAGTAATGTCATCTTTACAGATGAAAAGACTTTTAAATCGAGCCAACATGGACGACTAAGCTTGTGGCGCCGAAATAATACTCGGTATAATGACAATCATGTAGCGCCTAACATGGAATCTGGTCGTATAACCGTAAATATGTGGGGATGGATGAGTGCGGCTGACCCAGGAGAACTGGTTAGACTTCGGAGTCGAGCGAACAGTGTTCATTATGTAGAAATGCTGGAGGACACCATGTTGCCCACCGTTCGCAATGTGTATCCAGAGGAGGAGTTACCGGTGATAACGTTTAGGCAAGATAACTGTCCCATACACCGTTCACGAAGTGTGAGGGAGTGGTTTGGTCAGCACAATAATATTAGGGTTATTCCCTGGCCTTCAAGGTCACCGGATTTAAATGCAATCGAAAATTTATGGGATATTATTGTCCGACGTTGGGACCACCAGAATGAGCGAATTCCGAAAGCCTTAGAAGACCACTGTTTAAACATTTGGGATAGTATTCGTGGTTCCAATCTGTGTCAGAATATTATCGGTTCAATGCGTGCTCGAATGCAAACTGTAATCGAACAGAGTGGGAGATATACTCGTTATTAAAGTTTAGTATATAAGTAATTCGAGTGGACGACTGGAGATCGGGTTAACGTAAGTAATTATTACAAAATTGAATATTATTTTCGCTCTTTTTGCGTGTCTATACTATTTTGTGACCATACATAATTGTCTTATTTTAAATATTTACGGTCAAACAAATTACACCATTTATACACGAATTTTAATTTTTTATCTATATATAAATATGACCGCCTGTTTCACAATCGGCAAGTAAAGCATATTAGACACATACATTTAGCCCTTTCTCTTTCTTGCACTTTAAATAGACAAGGAGAGACAACTTTTAATGGCGGATAAATTTACTTGTCGATTGTTTAACAGGCCCTAAGAGATCAAAACTGTATAACATAGTTAACATAATGCGTTTGACTGTTAAGGTAACCCGATCTCTAGTTTAATTTTTGTTTGGTAATAATTACTTTGTTATTGTGGTGAAACTTCAATCTCTTTCCGATTTCGGAAACGAATACTTAAGTTATTACCTCAATAATATGTTAGGTAGACTAAATTAAAATGTTATTATGAGAAATAAAGTTTTTTCATTTCAAATAACAAAAGTTGTTTCATTTCTTGAAAATGATAATTATTTAAAAAGATAATACATTAGTATATTATTATTATGTGAAACAAAATTAATTAAAAAAAGAAACAGGTGGCAATAGGCAGAACCGATCTCCCGACCTACGGAGTAGCCCCGTTTCTAAGCAAGTTGTCAACTAACGCGGCCAACGATCCTTTAAATTAACTGGCGAAATTATCGATTGTAATACTGAAACGTCATAAAGTTGTAGCAAACAACATTTGAACTAGCTCAGATAACAACGCCATCTAGGTGGTTTCTTACGAACATCAGCTCACGTGTTCACAGGATTATAGACATTAAGGTGTCCATGCAATTTTGCAGCTGACCGTACTTGCGAGAAGAGGGCCAGAAACAGAATTGAAAGGTCCTGAATCTATTCTGCCCCTGTCATCCAGCTAGCTGCGGAATAAACTGAGATGAATCATCGAGGTAATGCACCAACACTACTGGTGCAAGCTAAGCACCTGCGTGCAGACCAAAGAAGTTCCGATAGTCAATCCCAGATTGGCGCGTAAGCTAAGGCTACTAAAAAGGGACAAACTCCGACAATTGACTGGAGCCATAACTGGTCATGCCTTGTTTATTAAAAACTTGCTCACATTAGGTGTTGCAGACACCCCCGTGCGCAGAGCTAGTATGACGGTGGAGAAAACCGCAGCCCACGTCATCATGGAGGGCAACATATCGGGTACGTCACCTTCGAACGCCGAGGTCGCTACCAGAAGCCGTCGGCAACATCAAGGCCAACATACTGAACATATAGAACTGGGTTGGCAAGAGTAGTGCCAACAACCCAACACGCAAAAAAGGCGCATAAAATTTGCCCGAAGCCTATAACCTACAAACTCCCCTGATTTTTCTCAGTGAGTGCTCGTATGGCAAACAACGCCCTTTATTTATGGAGGTAAGATAAGTTATTTTTAAACTAACTGACCCGACCGACATTTTCTAATCAAACTTTTTTACCTGACAACTTTTCCTATTTCTCTTTCCATAAAAAGTTTTTTGTGTTTTGACTTTTGATAAACTAGTTATTTGTAAACTATAATACTGATAACCTTAGCAAGTTCACTCTGTAAACTCTCTCTTCTCTCTTCGCCACTAGATCCAATGGAGTAAATCAAAAACCGGAGTAAAATTACATAATTTATTTAGCCAGTTAAAACTTTGTATTAAGCGTTGGAGACGATCCAGTCAGTGTATTTGGAGACGCGAGCGTTGACGCCAGGAAATTCGGGGTGGGCGCAGCTGTAACCCCAGGAGGTGATGCCGACGACGACGTCACGGTTGTGGATGAGCGGGCCACCGGAGTCACCCTGGCAGGCATCCTTGCCGCCGATGAACTGAATACCGGAGCAGATCATGTTGTCTGTGACATCAGGCCAGTCCTCAAAACCTGGCAGGGTCTTCAGGTAAGCGTAGCGCTCGGCGCAGTAAGCCTGGTTGATGATATTGATGTCCACGCGTTGGAGCTGCTCAGGGTATGAACCACCAGACTGGAAAAGAGGGTGGTGTTTAATACGAGGCCGCCTTAAGCCTAGTTGAAGGCCCGTCCATGAAGCTAGTGAATATTTATGTGACAAGAGCTTTATTCGCGTTAAAAACACAACATGGCGGATTTTATGCGCTTTAATGTTTTAAACATGGGAAGAGCATGTCGAACCATGATCAGTGTAGGGTTCCGAAGCCGTTACTACAAACAAAGTAGACTTCGCGATAAACTTAACTTTGCCGTTGGAAAACTGTTATTCCCATACATCGACATAGGTCAGTTTACCAACACCGCAAATATGTTTTCGGTAGGTATAAACATTTTACCCTTTGTAACTCAAGAACCACTGAATTCTACCTAATTATTTGTGCTTTCATTTTAAATATTTTTCCGATTATTAGGTATAGGTATTCCGGTTTGACTCTAACTAAAATTAGCGGTTTAAAGCTTAATATTTCATAAGCGGATACCTTAATCGAAAAATTGTTTTTACAAACCCACAATATTTTTGAAAGACCTATCCATAAAAGGAAAGGTGTCAACCTTAAACAATGAGGTAAACGAGAAAAAAAATACATCCTCAAGTTACGTACACAATTATTTTTTTTGAAGATTTTGTTTTTTGTTGGCGTGACTAATACGTATATTTATGCCAAATTACAGCTTTCTATTACTAAGAGTCTCTGGGCTAGGCTGCGGACGGACGGACGGACGGACGGACATGGCGAAACTATAAGGATTCCTAGTTTGACTACGGAACCCTAAAAAGCGCAGTCAAGTATTTCCACATTCCATTAAATTCAACAAAATAACTTAAGAGAGATGGGAATTCCCTAAAACAACTAGGTACGCTAAAGGACTTTTGTAGCATTTATACTTCAAACAAGTGGTTACTTACAGCGAGAGAACCCCATCCGATAGCGGTGACTAAGGCACCATCAGGGGCAATGTAGTTGGGACCCGCAATGCCCACAGATGCAACGGTATTGCTGAACGTCGCCGGGACGGCCAGACGGACCAAGGCCACGTCGTGGTCACGAGTTTCAGCGTCGTATCCTGGGTGGAGGATCAGCGCTGATGCTGGGTGGATGCTACCACCACTGGAAGAGAAGGATGTACCCAGCAGAACACGCCAGGATGAAGCGGTGTCGCCACTAAAAAAGATCGCCGAATATAATTATTATTAGGCCAAGTCTGCAATAGACAGACCTAGAACAATCAGACCTAGGAATATGCGGGGCAAAATTAAATGACAGCTAGGGATCGCCTACATCGATAAACTCAATTATCGATGCTTTTCCCATATACTAGTTCTCGCCCCCAGCATTGTTTGTAAGTGTGTATTTTTTTAACTTGCCCCCTACCACTTCCACAGAAATTGATTGTCTTTTAGCCACTTGAAATGCATTCATCATTCGAGACGGAGAAAATAAACGCCCGAAAAATTGGAACAAATTCTGATCGTTTACTTTAACAATAGTAAATGGGACAGTAATTCTGAAATACACAATGGGGAAAAAAAATAGATGATTATGAGTGAAGGTTCTAAAATCCTTTTAAAATTTACAATAACCAGAATGATGTTGCTATTTTGTTTTATTTTCACATTTTCAATAAATATTTTTACAAACAAAACTTGGAGTGATCACTAGTAATATGGGAATAGCATCGATAGTTGAGTTTATCGATATAGGCAATCCCTAGATATCATTTAATTTTGCCCCGCATATTCCTAGATCTGTACATAATCAAGGCAATTTACTTTGAACTCTGTTGCAATTAAATTTGTTCAAATCCCGGTAAGGGCAGATATTTGTGTGATGAGCGCGAATATTTGTTCCTGAGTCATGGATGTTTACTATGTATTTAAGTATATATTTCTCTATATAAGTATTTATATCGTTGTCTAGTACCCATAATACAAGCCTAGAGCTTAAATTGGGACTAGTTCAATTGGTGTGACATTGTCCCCTGATATTTATTTATTTATTTATTTTATTAATTAGAATAAGGTTTATTTTCCTATGTTCATAAACTGAAAATGGCATTTTCGGACAATCGCAATTGAACTTTATTCCCTTGATTGCAGATTCAAAGTACCAGTTACAAAAAAACTCCCATTTTTCAGTATGGTGGGCCTTAAGAGGATCGTGAAGGTATGTATGTATATACCTACATACTTTCACACCTGTAATCCCAGAGAGGGATAGGCAGAGCTACAGAATTACCTACAACTTTGAAACTTGTTGATAATTCTGTAACCACATTTTGCACAAGTAGGCTAAGATGTTTACCAGCGTATTAGTGACAGGTTGCAAGCCCATCGCCTAATAGTACTACAAACTACAAGCCTTTATTCCCTTAGTCGTCTCTTACGACATCCACGGGATGACATGGAGTTGCATACATACATAGAATAGACAACATCACAGAGCAAAAGCTTTAACTGCACGGTACCGGACCCCTAGCTAGCTTTGTAGGCAAGGTCACTACTTCACTACTAACTAAATGGGTATACCACACACGGACGCGGAAAGCTATTTTATTTTATACTATGTAGAGATAAAGAAGATAAATAAAAGAGTTAGTTATGCGATAACGTGGTTAATCTATTTAGTTGGTGAAGTAGTGACCTTGCCTACAAAGCTAGCCATCCGGGGTTCGATTCCCGCGCGGTAAAGGTTTACCCGTTTAGTTTTATAAAACTAACCCAACCTCAACTATTTATGAGGTTCTACGAGATGCTCCTCAAATAAATCCTGAAATATTTACAGTTTCGGAAAAAAGCGTTTGTTTGATTGTCGGCGAGGTGCTTTGAGTGAGTGAAACTAGCATGTGTTTGCCAGTCATAGCTGTCAAATTCTATTAATTAATATATTTATGGTTGTGTCGTTTTGTGTATTGTACGCATTTAGCATTTGTTTTATATCTAGTAGTGAGATCCTGTAATTGGCTAACGGTTTCCTACTTGGTCTATTGTTCTAATTGTATAGCTGTTGTTTTTTTTTCGAATTTGAATTGTATTTCCTTAACATAAATAAATAAATAAATATTTGGGAAATGAATCAGTCTGGGAAACGTTTTGGGGCCAAATGAAACGGTACCAAATTTTGGTGTTATATAAAAAAATCACATAAACCTAAAGATAAAGATAAAAATAAATACATTTATTCAGTAAATAGGCCGCACGGGAACTCTTACACGTCAAGAATCTACCAACGCTTCACAAGAGGAGAGCACTGCTGAGAAGAAACGCCGCAAGAAATTCAGCAGTCGGTAATTTTTTTTAATATATTTAATATTAAATGATACTACTTAGTCTAGCATTATATAAATGTATGAATAGTACATTAAAAAAAAACAAATAACCTGCGTAGTTTCTGCAGGAAAACACACCAAAATCTTAAGAGAGAGATAGAGAGAGAAAAGGAAAAAAGAACACCTACTTATGTGTAACTATATATAAGACGGTGCAAGATGACCACATAAGATTGATATGTTTTCCTACATCAACGGTGTCCCCTAGACAAGATAAAGCTTTTGAATTTGAAAAGAATATATTATTATTGATTAAGTTTCGTGCTTAGGCCAAGCATTTTTGTCTATTAGGCTGAAGCCAGACGAACTTATTTTTTGAGTTGTGAGTCGCGTAATTTCTGCTCCTCCATTCATCATACTACTACTACTACTATGAAACTGAATGGAGGAGCAGAAATTAAGCGACTCACAACTCAAAAAATACGCTCGTCTGGCTTCAGCCTTAGATAGTCTTCGATCCTATAATACGCTTTAGACATTAACGACTTTTTCAAGTAATTTTTAAGTGCTGAAAAATCTTACGAGAGAGATAGAGGTAGAAAGAGAAGTGTATACTTACGTGTAGCAATGGGCAGCCGTAAGCACGCTCTGGGAGTTAATCAGGGAGCCACCGCAGGCCTGGTACCACAGGAAGCCCATCCAGATGGTCTGCATGTTGCTCATATAGGGGTGCTGGTCGACGGTGGTTGGCTCACCGCCCACGATGCGTTGCCCATTCCGCGGGCCCGCTGTAGAAGCTGATTTGGAAGAAGAATACATCATTGCCTAGGCAGTGAAGCAGGCAATTGCGGGCCGAGTATTGGTTTAAACGGACGAGCTTGCGAGTCCAGCATCACTGATATCGAGATTTATGCTATCAAAGTTTGACATATTTACTCCAAAAAGTAGTTTTTTGCCCTTACGATGTATTAGATATATTAATGAAAAATTTTTCGATGTAGTTCCCATAACCAATTGACGCCAAGATGAAAAAGTGATACTATTTTGAGTTTTTATAAAAATAAATAAAAAAATACCATGGGTTATTATAAAATTCTGTTCGATAGAGTCAAATTTACATTACTTATTGCACGAGCAGGGTTTCCACTTAAAATGCCTTCTTTGAAAAAACCGCGTTGAATCCATTTTTTTGGGAACGACGCCACAGCTTAAAACATCCCCCTGTATTAGGGGTTAAATAAAAAAAAACCTTACCGGCGACGGCGGCGCCCAAAACAGACAGCAATATTACGACACGCATGTTTATGCCAGCAATACAGACCATAACGCTAAACACTCTATTTATACAGAAGTTTACAACTATATAATATCAATTAATCTACAAGATTAATTGATTGCTGACCGGGTTTTACCATACACTAATTTCGTGATATCTTGTTATCTGGACAAATTTTTGTTAGTGTAGGGTTGAGCGCAAGTAGGTATTGGTTAGGGTTCTTATCTTATTGTTCCATCAAAGGGAAAAACCG
Organism: Acleris emargana; assembly: GCA_927399475.2. NCBI lineage: Eukaryota > Metazoa > Arthropoda > Insecta > Lepidoptera > Tortricidae > Acleris > Acleris emargana. The sequence goes on from OV656854.1 coordinate 17,638,755, forward strand.
GTCAAGTGCGAGTCGGAGTCACTTAAGAAGGGTTTCGTACCATTCTTATTGCCTCCCCCTTTTTTTTTAGTTGTTATATCGCCCTTAGTATTACTCCCTTTTTGACATGTGTTACAATGTATTACAATTCAAGAGATTATGTTTACGTATTTTGTATAGTCGCAGATTTAAAAAAATGTTTTAATCCAAAATAATGATAGAAGAATTTATTTTTGCATTTTTCCAATGATATTTTTTTCCACTGGCATGTTTTAGTGACTAGTTTTTGTATCATGTCTATTCCAGAAATTAATTTAATAGTGTTGACGGAAATCCGCTGTGAAAACGCTCTTATTTCTGGGCGGTTTGGCCCTTTGGGTCTGCTACAAAACTATCATAATCTAAACCTTCCTTTATTATTATGACTTTCCTAAAATTTGCGACTGGAAAAAATCAAGATAGGGAAAAAAAAAAATGGAAAACCTGCTACCATTAAATTTTGCTATAAAAGAGCCTCAGGGAAATATGAGAATGGAAGAAAAGAAAACCAAGAATCACTTAGTAATAATTATGTAATGTAAGTAAGTAATTTTAAATCACAACAATAACACACAGACAAAAAAACAAATGTAACAAAAATAAAGGAAGAGATTGTGTTGCATGTGCATGGATGTGAAGACAACGCTAGTCGTCCGTTGGGACCGCTCGGTGAAAACATCAGAATAAGTAGTAAAGTATAGTAATCAAAATGACTAAAATTTCGCTCTGTAACTCATTCCGCCTACGAGCTAGAAACCCAAACAGACAGACGGACACCTGAGTGACAGTAATAATTATAGGACTCCGTAATGGGCTTAAAGATCACTTTGTTGTTGTCTGACCGTCGCTCAAGGTTTTTGCTCAGCTGCTGAAGTAGGGTTATTTCTCGTGGAACGGTTTTATTTTTTATGAGTAATTTAACTAAGGCTTCATCACCAAAATTGATAGTAAAAAGTGATTAAGGAGGACTATTTTGTACAAATGATTTTCGAATTACATTGCATTGTAAAAATATAGTCTTACCCAATCGGTCAAGATTAGGTGCCGTGACCAGGATGATAGTATTTTTAAATTAAAAAACCGGTCAAATGCGTGTCGAACTCGCGCAACGAGGGTTCCATATTTAAGATAATATACTTGGCAACTTCATTTTATTTTTCCCATAGTATATAAATAATTATGTATACGTCAGGTTTTTTCAAGATGGTTTGGTTAAGTAACTTAGGAGATAGGGAGGGGGGGAGGTAATTTTTTGTACATTTTGGGCTATAAATCAAATAGAACATCATTTTTTTGTTTTTTATATATGGACATTGCGCACTTTCATAATATGATACCCCGCCACTTTAATTTTTTTAATCCCCCCTTCTAATCCTCTTTTCAATTAATTATATATTTTTTCTTTTCTAAAAACAGATGCGGGCAAGCAAGTTGTACAAATATGCCAAATTTCAAGTTGATAGCATTTGTAGTTGCTGAGAAAACCTTCTGTGTCATACAGACAGACAGACGGACAACGAAGTTTCACCACAAGGGTTCCTTTTTTACCATTTGGTACGGAGCCCTAAAGATATGTGTTAACGGAAAATTAACATGTTTTTATTTACTTTTATATCATCGTGTAATTTATCAACCATGTGTGGTTGTCTGTCACCGGCCTTATACCCATAGTCTAGGAATCTAGTTTATGTATAGATTTAAAATCTATGTTTGTTTTTGGTTACTACTTCCCTTCCGCCCTGTCAATTCACGAGCGTGCGGACGCATATTTCAAGCATATTTCATTTTTATTACTGTATATCGTGATAAGTGTTTACTGTGATTAAATCAGTTCAAATCAACAGTTGTTCATAATTTCACGTCTCAAGAGCCATCAGCGACGCTTCGAACCCGCCGTCTGCGGCTCTAAAGAGAACCACATTCATCACCCACCAGCGTGTCGTTAATATAGCCCGTCAGGACCACGGCTACTGAATATTGCGCACAATATGATCAATTAAAAAATATGTACTGTACACGTATAGCCCCAGTTATTGTATAGATATTTATACATACATACATACATAAACTCACGCCTTCGTTCCCGGAGAGGGGTAGGCAGAGCTACAGAATTACCTACAAGTCTAAAAACTTGTTGATAATTCTGTAACCACATTTTGCACAATTAGGCTATGATGTTTATTTATATATTTATTTGCTGAATAAAAAGGTATTAAAACAAACAACACTACTTATTTAATTTACTGACCTGATATGACAGCTCACCGTCTTATTTTATCTTTGCTTATCATATTACTACATGACGTACAAATTCAAATTCAAATTATTTATTTAACTCATGGTAATCATTTATTTCAAGCAATTAAAAGTAAAAACTAAACTTATTTTAATTTAAATAAAACTAAGCCACTCAAATATTAAAGAGATAGATAATAATCACCACTATAAAAAGAACACCCCCTCTAGCAGGTCCGCTCGCGGCATGGTCCCTATGACACTGGCTGCATTACCTCCCTAGATAGCTAGCCCAATCCTTTGGGAGAGGTAAGCACCAGCTCTAGGATCTCCAGAGGTGTCTATGAGCCGGGAGGACAGGGCCTTAGTAATAAAGCTTTTCATATCGGCTGACCAAGGTCCAATGATTTATTTGTAAATATAGGTAATAAGCAGACCTAGGAATATACGGGGCAAATTAAATGACAGCTAGGGTTTGCTTATATCGATAAACTCAATTATCGATGCTTTATATCTATTCTATAGTATCTGGACTAATAAGGTGTTACAATCTATAATTATCGCTATATTTTGCCGCTAGGCATAGAAATAGCAGGTCATGATAGCGCATGAGCAGAATACAATTATAATAATAGGACGGCACGAAGGTAATATTATATTATAGTCAGGAAGAGTCAGATAAATATTACCATAAAGAATAGCATGCTTTTTGTCCAAAAAAATTACACAGATATTTTTTGAACCTCTCTATTTTCGGTGCCATTTCGAAGACACTTCGCATGCAGAGCTGTTTTGAGTGGTCCCGTGACAATTTTATTTCTATGCCGAGCACTGTTAAAAACTGAAAAACGGTGTTTCTTTTAACGTACATTATTACCTCATATATGTAAGGGCATATTATGTATTTTAAGCCTTGTGCCTTGAGAGCTATATCTCGGTCGGTGGAATTTTCCCAAAACATAACTTCGTACAGTCTATGGGCATGTAGTGAACAAGTGAAATGTGCGCCGCCGGACGCACAGCCGTCAGCTGATATAAGTCATACGGGGTAAGCGCCGACATGCATTCACCGCTGCGTTCCTGGATGCACTGCCGAGCCTCGGCGGAGTCGGCGTATTTATAGCGCGCACACATTCACGCATTTCCTATACGGACGGCGCCGACACACCAGCAAAGATTTCGCATCGGTGTCAAAGATCCCCTCGGTACATAGGTCACTAGTTCTTAGCTTGGGATAATGTATAAAATAAGTTGTAAGTTTAAATAAAACTACTCTTTCTTCCTTACGACAACTCTGCCTTTCATTGCAACTCCCTAAATTGGTGACCCCGACGACCCGAAAACGCAACTTTCTGAAACCGACGATGTCGAAGGACGAGGAACCTTCCAGAGCCCCAAAGACGAACGAAGACATAGGAATCATCAGCATTAAGTCCAAGATTCCTCCATTTTGGCGCGACCAACCTAGACTTTGGTTCGCTCAATTCGAAACTATCGTCGCTAATCAAAAACTCAGCGATGAAAACAAATTCGGGCTCATGGTGACGCAGCTAGAGAAGACTGAAGTAGAGCAAATCAGCGATATAATATTATCAGAAGCCTGCACTGGAAGATACGAATCAACCAAGAAACGATTATTGGCCGTCTATGAAGAATGCGGAACTGATCAACTCTACAAATTACTCCATGAAACAGAGCTCGGCGACCAACGCCCATCACAGCTCCTCCGGCGAATGAAAGGACTAGCTCGAGGCAAAATACCAGATTCAACTCTACGTATGTTGTGGATGGGACATTTACCAGCAGCAATAAGGACCGTTTTAGCCATAAGCGAAGAAGAAAATTTAGACGCACTGGCCGCTATGGCGGATAAAATGCACGAGCAAACGAGGGAAGTACATTCCGTATGCTGCCAACATTCCACGCCATCTACATCACAAGCTCAAACAAGTCTAGCACCAGCGGATAGCAGCAACATTATATCCATGATAGAAGAGCTTCGTAACGAGGTAGCAGCTTTAAGAATGAGCAGATCGAGATACCAGTACCGGCGTCCATTCGGAACGCGCTCCAGATCGCGTTCAAAGCCAACCAAAGAACAGAAAGAGAATACTGTCTGCTATTTTCACCGACGTTTCGGCAAAAAGGCTTATCGATGTCGCAGTCCATGCGTTTATCAAAAAACTTCCGACAAACCGTCGGAAAACTAACGAAGACCCAAGCCGCGACGGGGGCCGAAGTCGTCGAAATATCTACAAACCGTCTATTCATTAAGGACATGTCTACAGGCCTACGATTCCTTATCGACACTGGAGCGAACATATCCGTGCTACCCGCACGAGTGCTGGATAAACGTAGTAAAAACGTAAACAGCCACCTATACGCTGCCAACGGTACAATCATACCCACGTACGGCGAACGAACCATCGCTCTTAACATTGGCCTGCAGAATCGGTACAACTGGAGATTCGTCATCGCGGATGTCAGCCGTCCGATAATAGGAGCTGACTTTCTACAACATCATAACCTCATTATTGATCTGCACGGAAGAAGACTGATAGACAAACTCACCAATAGATTCGTCACCGGCTACATTTCTCCGACAACGGAGGGTAGCATCCGCACGATCGACGACAACCAGCCTTACCACCGCCTCCTCGCGAAATACCCGAATATCACCCGACCCAGTTTGGATAAATTGCAGCACAGCGAAGTTGAACACCACATAGAGACAACAGGACCACCCACTTATGCAAAAGCAAGACCTTTACCGCCCCACAAATACCAAATAGCCAAAGAGGAGTTCAAGGCAATGATGGAGCAAGGTATTTGTCGACCCTCAAATAGTCCATGGGCAAGCCCTTTACACATGGTGCTAAAAAAGGACGGAACATACAGAACTTGCGGAGATTACCGGCGCTTAAATGCTGTGACCATTCCGGACCGATACCCAATACCCCGTCTACACGACTTCACGTATAATTTGCGTGACAAGAAAATATTTTCAAAAATTGATCTACAAAAGGCCTACTACCAAGTTAGGACTCGCGAGGAAGATATCAAGAAAACAGCCGTTATTACACCATTTGGCTTATACGAGTTCCCAAGAATGTGTTTTGGACTCAGGAATGCTGGTCAGACGTTCCAGCGCCACATCGACAACGTTCTGAGAGGACTGCCTGTTTTCCCATTCGTCGACGATATATTAGTCGCGTCAGAGTCAGAAGAGGAGCATAAGAGCGATTTAGAAAACGTCTGCAAACGCCTAAACGATCACGGTATGCAAATAAACGTGGCTAAATGCATATTCGGCAAAAACAAACTCGATTTCTTGGGATACTCCATCACATCAGACGGCATCACGCCTACACAAGAGAAGGTCAAGGCCATCGCAACGTACCCACAACCAGAAACAGTACAAGACCTAAGACGTTTTCTCGGAATGGTAAACTTTTACCGAGAGAATATTCCTCAAGCGGCCTCTCGCCAACAAGAATTATACAAATATCTACATAACGCAAAAAAAAACGACAGAACAAAAATACAATGGGATGAGTCATCGTTGCAAGCTTTTAACGAATGTAAACAAGACATCGCGAACGCGACGCAACTCGCTTATCCTTCATCAGATGCACCATTCGCAATTTTCACCGATGCATCAGATAAATGCGCAGCAGGAGTGATACAACAAAAAATCCAAGCCAGCTACAAGCCACTTGGATTCTTTTCAAAAAAGTTTAACGAAGCGCAAAAAAAAATATAGCGCTTACGACCGAGAGCTAGCGGCAATCTACCTGGCCATACGACATTTCCGCCGCATCTTCGAAGGCCGTGAATTGGTCATCTATACGGATCACAAACCTCTGACGTACGCACTAACAGCAAACAGCAAAAATGAGACCCCCAGGCGCACAAGATATCTAGAATATATCGGACAGTTTACGTCGAATATTCGTCATATACCAGGCAAGGCTAACCCGGTCGCAGACGCCCTGTCCCGTATAGAAACCATCTCATGTCCGTCATCAATCGACTACGACGCGCTGTCAAAGGCGCAGCTCGAAGATGGCGTCCTCGAAGACTTACAAAAAAATACTAAATTAAAATTTCAAAAAATCACCGTTCCCGGTACGACGACGGCTGTCACCTGCGAATTATCTACGGGCACCGCGAGACCTTACTTACCTAAACAATTTCGTGAAGCTGCTCATCAAGCCATTCACGACCTTAGCCACCCGGGAATAAGGACCACAAGAAAACTCGTAACAATGCGTTATTTTTGGCCTGCAATGAATTGCGACATTAATAATTGGACTCGAACCTGCATCCCGTGTCAACGTGCAAAGACACAACAACATACAAAATCACCAATAGCAAGCTTTGAGGTCGTTGACCGGCTGTCGCACGTTCACATCGATATTGTCGGTCCTCTACCTATTTCCGACGGATATCGCTACTTACTGACTATGATAGACCGAGCAACCAAATGGCCAGAAGCTTTCCCAATGGAAAATATAACCGCAGAAAAGGTCGCCGACGTGTTCTATAATAATTGGATAGCAAGGTTCGGCTGCCCCGCTACAATAACAACAGATCGAGGCAAACAATTTGAGTCAGACTTATTTAACAAATTACTACAACGGATGGGTATTCAGCGATCGAGAACAACCGCCTACCACCCACAAGCAAACGGAATGATAGAACGATGGCACCGCTCGCTGAAGGCCGCACTAGTTGCGCGCCTCAACTCGACCTACTGGGCGCGCGAGCTCCCGACTGTTCTATTGGGACTACGAGCGGCGTGCAAGCAAGACGTCTCGGCGAGTTTTACGGAGAGTCAACACTTCAAAGTAATACACATTCACCATTTTTGGAAAATTTAAGCGAAGCATTGAAGAAAGCACAAGCCCAAAGGAAAGACACTCAAAAACAAGCAACATTTGTACACGAAGATTTACACCGATGTACTCACGTATTTGTGCGGAACGATGCTGTACGTAAGCCGCTTACACCGACCTACGATGGGCCATTTAAAGTTATCGAGCGGCATAATAAGTATTTCAACGTAGAACTACGAAACAGACATACAAACATATCAATCGACAGACTGAAACCGGCGTTTATTGTCAACACAGAACCAGAATGTACTCGTACGAGACGCGAAAGTACCTCGGCACAATATGTAACGAGATCGGGACGGATCTCAAGACGACCCATACGCTTCGCTGAGGGGGGAGTGAATGTAGTGAACAAGTGAAATGTGCGCCGCCGGACGCACAGCCGTCAGCTGATATAAGTCATACGGGGTAAGCGCCGACATGCATTCACCGCTGCGTTCCTGGATGCACTGCCGAGCCTCGGCGGAGTCGGCGTATTTATAGCGCGCACACATTCACGCATTTCCTATACGGACGGCGCCGACACACCAGCAAAGATTTCGCATCGGTGTCAAAGATCCCCTCGGTACATAGGTCACTAGTTCTTAGCTTGGGATAATGTATAAAATAAGTTGTAAGTTTAAATAAAACTACCCCATCCGATCCCGACGTGCTCGCTGCGCTCGGGGCGCCCGTCAGGCGCCCCAAGCACATCCTGCTCGATCCCACCGATCCCATCCAACTCGCAGTGGATGAGGGCACTGAAGAACGGAAGAAGCTCCGCCGCCAAGGACGACGTGGCCGCCCGCCCAGATCCGGACCTGAGCCTCATAGCATCACTGCAGGGATCGAGAAGATCGAAGAAACCGAAGAAACCGAACATACTCAAGAAACCGAAGAAACCGAACACTTGGAAGCAACCGAAGAAAACGAAGTCCTTCAAGATACTCAGCCGGCCGAGCTGCGCTCGACCGGCCTGACTCCCGACGGAGGCACCCCTCCAGAGGTGCGACCACCACCGCACCTCTAACTTAGGGTTCAGCATGCCCCCCGCTAAGGGCATCGCTACCCGTGCCCGGGTGAAGTAGTTATGGTAGAGAAATACCAACTACATAGTCAGTCATTAAAAAAAAAAAAAAAAAAAAAAAAAAAAACTACTCTTTCTTCCTTACGACAACTCTGCCTTTCATTGCAACTCCCTAAAGGCACTTAGAAGAGGCTTCGGGTTAGTACTTCTCTCTCACTCGCTCTTAATAAGATCGTATCAGAGCGAGTGGGAGAGAAGTACTACACCGAAGCCTAAGTGCTCACAGACTGTACAAACAGCCACACACTTAACTGCCCATTAAAGACAGAAGTGAGAAAATGTAGAAAGAGATGAATATAGATTTTACATAAGAATCTCATGTGCACGACGAGACAGTTTCTCTCTGTTTATGTTCATTGTTCACTGAGCTGTGTGGGTGATTGCATCAGGCGTCGAGGTTACACATGCATGGTTAGCACTGCTACCGTCCTACCTAAGCAACCGGCTAACTGCAATGTAGTAGTCAAAGGATTTTATAATCTATTATAAATAAAATAATAAAAAAATAAAATCATTTTTTCTGTAAGTAGGCCCTGTAGGCACTTTTACAAGTCTGAATCTACCATCTACCAGCGCTTCAAGAGACCATTGTTGAGAAGAAGCACCGCAAGAAACTCAACAGTAAGCCATTTTTTTTAATAAAGAACTTATTACAATACTAAACATAAGCTATCTAATTTAAATGTCACAGGGATGTACAGGTCCCAGTAGTAATAATAATGAAATTAATAAAAATGTCAGGTTAAAATAATAATACAATTCCGGAGATGTAAAGAGTCTCCAAATGTCAAATTAAAATTAAATATAGGTAAGTAGGTAATTAAACAAAAAAACAAAACAACAAACAAACAAGGGAGATGTAGAAAGTCTCCACGGTCAATTTTGGAGATGTAAAGAGTCTCCAGATGTCAAATTAAAATAATAAGCATACAAGGAGATGTATATAGTCTCCACGGTCATTAATAATTGTAATACAAATAATTCAGTCCCAAGCATTGTCATCATTTATAATAATCTTTAATACTATAATACGCTTTAGAAATTAGTTGACGTTTAACGTAACTCTTAAATTTATTTACTGATAAATGAGTAACACTACTTGGGAGCTTATTATAGAACCTTATACAATTACCCATGAATGAGTTTTTTATTTTGTGAAGCCGTGTAAAGGGCACTGCGAGCTTATGTTTATTCCTGGTATTAACATTATGTATGTCACAGTTCTTTCTAAAACTACCGATGTGTTTATGAACATGCATAATATTTTCATAAATATATTGACTGTATACGGTTAATATATTCGTTTCTTTGAACTTATCTCTAAGCGAGTCTCTATGACCCATCTTGTAAACAGCACGAATAGCCCTCTTCTGTAGAACAAAGATGCTGTTTACGTCAGCACCCCCCATAGTAAAATACCATATGACATAATACTATGGAAGTAACTAAAATAAACTAATCGAGCGGTTTTCAAGTCTATTATATTCCGAATTTTATTAACTGCAAAAACTGCAGAGCTTAGTCTATTCGCTAATTTAGCCAGATGAGACGTATTGATAACCACATTAAATTTAAATTGCTTGTTCAATTACTATGCAGTTAGTCGCCTTCTTTGGTAGGAGGGCAGACTACCTGTACCTACTCGAGCAGTAAAGTCCGACCTTTCATGGTCACATTGTTTGTTCTGTTGACATATTCTTGTTCAGACCCATTTCGTTTTCGTCTTCAAATGCCAAAATTATACCGAAAATAACTTAATACTGTGCTTTAATCCTAAATGAGACAGTAACTTTGTCTGTCTGTTACACTTTCTAAACTTATCTAACTCATTGTAATGACACTTGGTATAGAGAACTTTCTCAGGAGTAGTGAAAACGCTAACAACCACGCAACAAATTGAAATTGATTAGTTGGTTCTAAAGTATTGACGTATTTTATTGTTTAACTTTTGTCTTGAGTAATATTTGCGGATAAACAGTTTTGTAATTTTTTTATTATATAATTTGAATACCATAAAAACACATTCTATTTTGAATTTCTGTTTACTGTAATTTTCACATAACTCATTCGTTCAAATTTATCTTGGGAAGCTATTTATACCGTTTGTAAGATCTGCATTTGATTACTTACCTACTATAGTTCTTGTAAATAAACAATTCATTCATTCATCGGTTACTTTAATATTATAATTAATTTCTAATAAACATTTCTGGGCAAAACAAAACGTGTCGAAACAAGAATATGATCAAAAAGGAATCAATCAAAGAGTCTACGCTTGCGTCACCATCAAACGTCATTTCTGCCCTCCTACCAAAGAAAGCGACTAACTGCATGGTAATTGAACAAGCAATTTAAATTTAATGTGGTCATCAATAGAGTATAAAATGCTTTGACGTAGTAACATTGCAGTTAGCCGCTTTCTTAGGTAGGACGGAAGATTTCGTTTTAATATTCACACAGGATCCAAATAAAGTAGTTAGCAGTGGTAGAACCATGTGCAGGGTCCGTCGTACCCTCTCGCCACCACGATATCTTTTAACTTACCGACAAGCAACAGTATTCGTATTGTTGTATTACAAAATAATAATCTGTGATAAAATCTGGGGACCAGGTGCAAAAGGGCAGGTCAAATGGTGTGACATAGTCCTCTGATATTTATATTTTTTTATATTTACTTGATATTTATTACTAATACAATAACCGTTTCTTTTAACTTATTTTCACTGTTGTTGTAACGTAAACACGGTAAAACATAGAAGCGTTAATTTTGGTTCCTGTATAATAACTAGTACAAACCAGAAAAAAAAAACCAAGACTATAAAATGCCCAAGTGTGAGTTGCGCTCGCGCTGATTCGATACGAAATCGAACTTACGTAAATCAGAATATCGATGGCTCCACCGAATAAACGTGCAAGGGTTAATACCGTAAAAATTTTTTTTTGCTGATTTCGATTCCTGAGGTTGTAATACACCCCCCCTAATTTTTTGAGGGGGCCATGCTTATTATTTTTTTATTTATTAAAAAAAAACTTTTTATTCTACGGAAAATATAATCAGCAAGGCCTCACGAATATTGGCACTCTCACTTGTTACACAAATTACAATCCATCGTCTAAACACGAACAAACGTGCGTGAATATAAAACACGTTTTCTCACATTTGTACTAAACTTTATATTTTGTGTATTATTCTGATGCACGCTTTTTCGTGTTATGGTCGATACGAGTTTTGAGAGTATTGTTTCTTGCCGTTTAAATGTGCTATAAAAGTTATAGTAAGAAGTGTTTGCTATTTAATGAATAATACTCAGAATTTGTAATACCGGTTACAGCATAGAATTTTCTCTATGTGATATTGTATTAATTCAAATACGAATATTCATTCATAATAATTATGAGCGTCAAATTTCGTTTGACGTACTTAGACTATCTTCTTTTAGTTTTTTGTCATTTAAATTAGTGTTTTTATTCATAATGACAAGAGTGTCAACAACGGTTGGTTCAGCTCGGTGCAAAAGAATACTATACATACATGATAAGGGAAGAATCTGGAAAAGGTTAGTAGTTATAAGAGTTATAATTCATTTAGTGTTTGTACATAATAACGAAATATTAAACTATTCACGACGAAATCCTGTTTATATAAGCACTGTGTCTAGTAATTACGAGATTGATTTAACCTATTTAGCGTTCTTTAGGTGTCGGTACTGAGGTTTCAATGTACGAGGGGCGTTCAATAAATTCTCGGTATTGGTATCTTGCAAACCTTTTTAGTAAACTTCTTAATACTGGCCGCGAAGAGTCATTCATCGACAGTAAAAAAAAGTAAATTTGAAGCCCACACGTTCTTTTGTTTTTCTGCTACTGCTGAACAAACGTGACCACCATGAGCGATTTTACAATGATAATTAAATTGGAGCATCGAGCCGTGATAAAATTCTTGACTAAACAGGGTAAAAATCAAAAGTGTATTAAAGAAGAAATGGATTTAGTTTACCGTGAGTCCGCTCCTTCATTATCTATTGTCCAAAAGTGGTCAAATGAATTTAAGCGTGGGAGGGAGAGCATAGAAGATGACCCTAGACCTGGTCGGCCTGTTGAAGCTACTTCACCAGAAAACATTCAAAAAGTGGAGAAAATTATACTGGAAGATGGTTGAGTGAAGGTTACTCGTAGGTCTATAGCACAAAAAACCAAATATTGGTACAATACATGATATTATCCATGATCATCTTAACATATCCAAAGTTAGTGCGAGATGGGTACCACGAATGTTGACACCGTTTCAGAAGCATACGCGTGTTGCTTGTTGTTCCGACTTCATTGAGCTGTGTGGTGAAAACCCTGATGGTTTGCTCCAAAAAATTGTTACCGGAGATGAAACTTGGGTTCATCATTATGACCCTGAGTGCAAACAAGAGTCGATGCAGTGGCACGTTAAAGGAACACCTCATCCCAAGAAATTCAAAGTCGTCCCTTCAGCTGGCAAGATCATGGCGACAATATTCTGGAATTGTGAAGGGATATTATTAATAGATTGTAAAGAAAAGGGTTTAAATATTACAGGAGAGTACTACGCTAACATTTTACGCCAATTACGGGAAGCAATCTAAGAGAAGAGGAGGGGAAAATTGACCAGAGGAGTGCTGCTTCTTCATGACAACGCCCCTGTGCATACTGCTCATGTTGCCAAGGCTGCTGTTCTTGAATCTGGGTTCGAAACAATTACTCACCCACCGTACAGTCCAGACTTGGCCCCCAGCGACTACTTTTTGTTTCCCAACCTTAAAAATGATCTTCGTGGACATCGATTTTCTAATGATGAAGCGTTGAAGGCAGCGGTGGTGGAGCATTTTGACCCCAAAGACAAAAAATATTTTTATGAGGGGTTAAAAAAACTAATTGACAGATCTTATAAGTGTATAAGCATAGGGGGGGGAATATATAGAAAAATAAAAATAAAACACTAATCGTATGCTTTTGTTTTCCTTCTCATACCGAGAATTTATTGAACGCCCCTCGTAGGTAGGTACCTATTTGGTAGCACGGAACAGAAGTTTCTTTGAAATCACACGGTTTTAATCGATTAGATTGTTTAATCCTGTTTATATAAGCACTATTTCTAGTCATTACGAGATTGATTTAACCTATTGAGCGTTCTCGTTTTAAGGTTATTTTTTTTCGTTTAGGGTAATTCCGGGGTAGATGGCCATAAGGGCGAGATGGCCAATTGAAATATATCATGGTTCTAACGGCTGGATGTCGCTAGTTTTTGTTTAGTTCGCCGCGCGTCGTGGGTGGAAGCAAGGGTATGGCAAATATTTTGGCGAAAAACAATGAAAAGTAAGTAAAATCTGTGTTAATTGTTTTGACAAGTGAAAATATTTCAAAGGAGGTTCATATTTTAACTTGTGGTGATGTTAGTTTTTGAAAATATTGTTGTTTTTTGTTTTAATTGCCAACTATACGGTTGTCGTTATGTTCTAACCTCAAACTTATGCAGATCGAGTATTGACATGTTTTCTGTTTAGGTGTGGTCATCTCTCCCGGAAGAAAAGGAGAGATGGCCTGTTTAAATCGGTGTAACATGGCCATATGGCCATCGAGGCAAAAAAAAACGGCTCAGGTAAACAAAAGAAAGGCTATCCGACAGCCTTCGGATAGCCTTTCTTTTGTTTACCTGAGCCGTTCTTAATATCGAAAAACAAGAAGAAAAAGAACTTGAAAAGGAAGGATAACTTAATATCGCCGATCTTAATATCGAAAAACAAGAAGAAAAAGAACTTGAAAAGGAAGGATAACTGTCGTGGAAGCGGAAAAAAATATTACGAGACTCTTCTTGTTGAAGATTGGCTCCAGTGCACGATTTGTATGTTTTGGGTTCATGAAAATTGCACCGAATTTGACGATCCATGCTCCAAATGTGGCCAGGAAAAGAAGAAGTGCCTCTGGACCAAAAAATAAGACTGAAGACATACAATAATTTAGAGTTAGGTTATGGCCATCTTTCCCATAATGATATGGTCATCATACCCAGATACCCCGGGAGAGATGGCCAATTGTGTTTTTTTTTTAAAACGATTTTTCAATCTGATCTCATGAAAAAATATTTTTGTTTATTTAATTATCTAACGTTGAATGTTCAAAGTTTATACATAAATAAAGATTTCTTTGATAACTCGTATACTTTTTTTTTTTATTGTGCACCAAAAAAAATATGGCCAACTACCCCGGAATTACCCTATTACTTTCTTTGAATAAGTTTGTTTGGATTTTAAAGCTAAGTAAATGTTTATGTTTCGTTGACTTTGCATTAAAGTTTTATAGAAAAAATATTTCCTTGTTTTAATAAGACACAATGAAAAAATCTTGACCGAGCCTGCTGTATTTGTATCAGTGATAGGTACAACCACGGCGAGTATGCGTTATTTTATATAAATCGGTTTATATAAAGATTTTTTATAAAACTTATTAAATAAAAAGAGGTTTGTTTGGTTTTAACGTTGTTTTAACAGTAAAGAAACAAGAAAATTTCAGTTACAAAACAATCATTAAAACGCTTTAGTTATTGCTAAGTATTTTTGCACAACATAAATTATATAACAAAATCGTGGAAAAGTAACTTGCTGTTTATAACAATCGTATATTTCTACCTAAAGAAGCATGCAAGAGTTTAGTACACATCAAGGCAATAGTCTTGATTCTACACAAAAACTAACGTTACTTTGCATTACATATAAAGTAGACGAGCCTTATAACACGAAAAAACGTGTAAACGTTTAAAACACAAATTAACTTCGCTTACCTGCACTAGAATAATAAAATAACAGGCTTTTTCTCAATTTTCTTGAAAACTAGCTTTTATACCTAAGTTTTTTTTTTTTTAATACAAAGATTATTTTACTATCTATCTTTTTTGTATACATCTTATATACGTATATTGTCTCAGTTAATCGTAATTACAATTTTAACGTTTTTATTTTTTCCTGTAAAATCAGCTTTTTTCACATACACGTTTATTCGGTGGGACCATCGATATAATAATACTAGGGAATGCAATTTAACCGGTTATTATCCGATTTTGTATGAAAATAACCGGTTAAAACCGGTTATAACCGGTATTTTGCATTCCCTAAATAATACCCACTGTTCGATAGTACGGAACCCTCAGTATGTGTGTATGCGTATATGTTAGGGATGATATCTGTGTCCGCCGCCTAAGCAGTCTTGAAGGTAACCTGTCCACTTTATGGCTGCGTGTAAATTGCGACGACCATCCGCGCGTCTACGCTTGCTTATACAGGTCCCATAGCGGTGATATCGAAACTGACCGACTCATGGAACATCTTGAAATGGCAACTGACAAAGTGTTGGAACAGACTCCATCCGCCGAAATCATAGTTCTCGGTGATTTTAATGCCCACCATATTGAATGGCTTGGCTCTCAGAGAACTGACCACACGGGGAGATCTGTTCATGCCTTTGCTATGGCCTATGGTCTGACGCAGATGGTATCTTCGCCTACGCGAATACCTGACGTGGAAAACCACCTGCCTTCACTGTTGGATCTTATGCTGACATCTCATCCGGATGGCTATCAAATTTCAGTCGATGGTCCACTAGGCTCGTCTGACCACTGCCTGATTCGGATTGTTGTGCCACTCACGAACCAATTTCGGCCCCAGACTGCGGGCTGCCGCCGTGTTTGGCACTTCAGGTCGGCTGATTGGGATGGAATGCGGACCTTTTTTTCGTCCTACCCATGGGGGCAAGTTTGCTTCTCGCTGGAGGATCCTTCTGCTATCGCTGACTCTGTTGCTGATGTAGTACTGCAGGGTATGGAACTTTTTATCCCAAATTCTGTAGTGCCCATCGGTGGCAAGTCCCAGCCCTGGTTTGTTCATTCTTGCAAAGCAGCCTCCCGCCTAAAGCAAGAAAAGTACAAATCATGGGCAAACGCGGTATCTTCGAGGGATCCAAAAGTGAATCTCCTGAAAAAGGAGTATAACTTTGCCTCCAGATCCTTCAAAAGAGCTGTGATTATAGCAAAGTCAGAGCACATTGGCAGAATAGGCGAGAGACTGGCTAAGCTTCCTTCGGGAACGCGGGCGTTTTGGTCTCTCGCTAAAGCTGTCCAAGGTAACTTCTGCCAACCATCTTTTCCACCGCTGCATAGGGTGGATGACTCGTTAGCCCACGACGCAAAAGAAAAAGCCAATCTTCTTTGCACCCTTTTTGCGTCAAACTCCACTTTAGACGACGAGGAGAAACAACCGCCGAACTTCCCACGGTGTGTGAGTGCCATGCTTGATATTCAGTTTACCCAAAAAGCTGTTCGTAAAGCACTTTTCTCCTTGGACATTCATAAATCTAATGGGCCCGACGGTATTCCCCCTGTAGTGCTGAAAAGGTGCGCTCCTGAGTTGGCACCAGTTCTAACGCGTCTTTTCCGACACTCTTATACCACAGGCGTAGTCCCGATCTCATGGAAGACGGCCGTGGTGCACCCGATCCCTAAGAAGGGCGATCGCTCTGATCCTAATAACTACAGGCCCATAGCTATCACCTCTTTACTCTCCAAAATAATGGAATCCATTATTAATCGCCAGCTCCTAAGATATCTAGAGGAGTTCCAGCTCATCAGTGATCGCCAGTACGGGTTCCGTCAGGGACGGTCTGCTGGCGATCTTTTGGTCTACTTGACCCATAAATGGGCTGAAGCGGTTGAAAGTAAAGGGGAGGCCGTAGCGGTCAGTTTGGACATGGCGAAAGCCTTTGATCGGGTTTGGCATAAGGCACTTTTCTCGAAGCTTCCTTCCTATGGCCTGTCTGAAAAACTGTGCATCTGGATTGCCAGCTTCCTCACGGAGCGTAGCATCAGGGTTGTTGTCGACGGTTCGTGCTCAGACTCCAACCCCGTGAACGCTGGTGTCCCTCAAGGCTGTGTGTTGTCGCCAACACTGTTTCTTCTGCATATCAATGATATGTTGCTATCTAGTAACATTCATATAATATGTGTCTATGGTTAACTTTGTTTTTAAATTGATGTGCACTTGCCAGGTTTCATATTTTTTTTTAAAGTTGCACAATCGATTTAACTTGTGAAATAGGGACTAAAAAACACCTAATGATTTGTGAAATGAATTCTTTTACCTGATTGGTCGATTTTAATATAGCTGCGTTCTGGTTGATTTATACCAAATAAAATGTTTTTTTAAAGAGTTAAATTAGTAAAAGAGTTTACATACCAAAAAGAACCTAACGTTCCGATTGACAGTCAATGTGTATTGTGATTGGTGGTTTAATTTGGTGAAGTATTTTGATTGGTCAAATTAACCTAGGTGTAAGCTTTGGCAGCTAGGCATATCGTTTTGGCTCAAAAAAGCACAAGTGCTGTTAAGGGGAATAGACTAGATAGACTTTTCTACGGAATGTTCTGCGGACATATTATCTATATTCTTATATTAGTGTTCGTGACTATGTAAATGACAGATAAAAGTACAGGAGTAGGAAAAAAAGATTAACTTCGATATCGGTTTTACCGCCTCGAATACCGGCCCTGATATATTTTTACCAAAAGGCATAGAACGCGTTCATAATATTTATCACTTTGACTGCACATTAATCTCTGCTGCACACTTAACAAATTATCTGGCATGTGTTTAGTCTGCAGCATCGACATTTAACCTTTACAACACGGTTTTTTAAATATAGCTAGTTTGATAGAAATATTTCTTAGCTAAATGTCATTAAAATCGGGCCAGACGGGGTCTTATTACATATATCACATAATTTGACCTAGTCCCAAACTAACGTCTCGGCTTGTACTATGGGTCTATACAACAATAAACATGCTAATATAGAGAAATGCATACTTAAATACATAGAAAACATCCAAGACTAGGTTAAAAAGATCACATAAATATCTGCCTAATCGGGATTTGAACCCGGGACCTCTAGTTTCGTAGGCAGGGTCACTCCCAACTAGGCTTACATGTTGTTATTAATTGAAAAGTTATGAATGCGGATAGAGATAGACAGAGATAACCTGATATGATATCGTCACTGACTGATCATACTAAGAAGTTTCTGGCTCTATCCAAGGGAGTAGTGAGGTACGGGCTAGAAAGGGTAATGTAATATTACGCAGGTAGCCTATCAATAAACAAAAACAAAGTGCGTGTACGCCTGTCCCCCCCACCACCCCTTTACCAAAATCTTAGCTACGCCCTTGGATAGTGCCAGAAACTTCTTAGTATGATCTGATCAGTCAGTGACGATATCATATTATTATCAGGTTTAAAACTGATAAGGAATTAATCGCGTTATTAGACATAACGTCATTAATAAAGGTTGAACACAACAAAACTGGGGCATGTAAAATAGGCTATTGATACGCAAAAAATTGAGTTATACAAACTTTTTAGACACCTATCTTGATCACAAGGAACTGACCTATAATATGTCCATATTTTTATGTAATATTTATTCGTTGTCAAAATGTCGCGCAAACAACATCAAAAACGCGAATGCATTTTTCACGAATATGTAGAAGGCTTCCGGTAACCTTCGGGGAGGGAAGATGGCCGATTGAAAGATGACCGGCTTTTACTTTTGATTTATTCTGTTTACTGATTTACTCTACTCACTTGACTGAAATGACATGAATTGAAATCACTGCGGAATACCGCGGTAGACCGCTATTAATAAAAAAATTAAAAATAATAAAGAAGAAGAATATGTAGAAAATTTAATGCTAAGCTACAGAAATATCACGAAACGGCTGAAATATCTTCAATCTACGGTTTGTCGCGTATAAAGATTTCGTGCACGCTTAACAATAGATCAAAAGCCAGCAAGTGGTGGGTTGCAGGGAGTCAAGAATAAAAAAAGGACGAGAGTGTTGTAAGGATTTTTGCCTCAAATCCCAAGATTTCATATCATGATTCAATGTTGCCAAAAAAGTAAAAAAGTAAAACGTAGGGCAGGACTAAGAAGCCCAGGCCGCACCAGATCGAGTGTCGAATCAGAACAGATCCGCAAAGAAACTGTCACGAAAACTTTATGAAAATTTCATTACGAAATTTGAATCGGTCATCGGACGACGAAACATATTTTATATTCAAGCCGACTTTAAACAAATTCTTGGATTCTATACCAGCGTAAGCAGAACAGACGGTCCTGAAGAATGTAAATTAAAAAAACGATCTGAATTCACAAAAGAAAACCTCCTTTGGCAGGCAATATATAGCTGCGGAAAAAGAAGTCTCTTCTTATTACCACCGGGACAATAATGGGCGAAAATTATCCAAAAGAGTTTATACAGAAACGTTTTGTACGACGCAAACAGGATCGTTTTGGTACATAAAGTATGCAACCCAAAATAGTCTAGAACTCCGGCCTGTTGAAGAGTACTGGAGTACTATGAAGGGACTTTTAAAAAAGAAAGAGAAGTAAAATCGGTCTCTGAGCTACAAAAAATATCGACATGGGCGTCGAAACGGTGCGGTGTCCTAATGAGATGGTGCAAGGACTTATGAGCCGTTTGCTAAGGGAAATTAGAGGTATGGGCTTACTGTGTAGATTAACTAAAATAGGAAATATTATTTTTAACTTCATTTTCGACATTAAATTTGAAAAATATAATGAAGTTATGAATTGTTGAAATTATTTAGTACTAGCGGCCCGCCAGCGGATTCGCCCCGCTGCTTTCTGACTTCCCCGGTGGACCTTGCCCTGACAATGATGAAGAACACAACAAAAAAGAAATCAGCCTAATCGGTTCAGCCGTTCTCGAGTTTTGCGCTTAGCAACACATTTAGCGATTCATTTTTATTATATCGATTCATCTTTGTGAGCTTCAGTTTTTGTGTGTTCAATCTTTATTATTTGAAGTAATTTCCAATCAAGCGGAGCGGAGTGGAGAGGTCCTGTTGAACCACTGACCGCTGAATTTGTCAGCGAATTATTACCTAGCGTCCTTAAATCGTACCTCGAGATGATGATGATGATGATCGTACCCAATGTACATATACGCCGGAACTATACATAATTTGTACACAAAAAAATTGACTGAAAGACCTGGCGTGTATTCATTCATTCAATTGAATAGGATACTTTAATTATTTGTACCTTGCGATTGTACCCATTCTTAACTTAGATTACAATCGTGCGTAAATAAATACATTTGAATGAAGCAGATAACAGCCCATTGTCGAGCCGGAATTTAAATCAAACGTGAATTTTATAAATCAATAGCCTTAGCACGGATGATCATGATGATG
Source organism: Acleris emargana (assembly GCA_927399475.2). Classification (NCBI taxonomy): domain Eukaryota; kingdom Metazoa; phylum Arthropoda; class Insecta; order Lepidoptera; family Tortricidae; genus Acleris; species Acleris emargana. Next base: position 17,659,256 of record OV656854.1, read on the forward strand.
ATGATGAGCCATTGCACGGATAGCACAAAAGAAGCTGTAGATCTGATAACTGCCAAACTTTGAGGATACACTCGATGGGCATTTTTTTTATGGCATAGGGAGGCAAACCAGCACACAGGCCACCCGATGGTATAGTTGGTTCCAGTTTAAATGACGAAAATGCACTTAACGCAGGATTTTACAACTTCTTTTGTTGCTAAATATGAAAGGAAAAGATAACAAAGGGACGACCGAAGTGTGGCACGTGCCTTGGAGTAGCTCTACCCTTCTTGATCATTGGGTTTTACCTGAACCGGACACATTTAAGTAGGTGTTTTGTTTTCTAAGTACCTAAGTACAGTGCAGTTAACATTCAGGTAAAAATTTATTTTTAATACTATTCTTAAATTGTACAAAGTGATATTGACACAGTATTTAATTATTATTTTAGAAACATTTAATTATTAAGTAAAATACCGGCAACATCAAAACTATCAAGATTGTTTGTTCACAGTATACTTTGGCCGTACCGACACCCCTGCGTAATTGTTTTACAACCCTACTTGAAGATAACAATTGAAGAATAGATGTTGGTAATGGTTGGTTTTAAGTGCTTTTCGTCATATTAACTGGAACCAACTATAAGTGGAAACTGTGACCCATAGACATTCGCATTCACAAGACTGCAAATGCACTGCCAACCCTGAGGCCTAAGATGGAATGCCTCTATGCTAGTCATTTCACCGGCTGTCTTATCCCCAAACCAGAACACAACATTAGCAGCATCAGGCATTAGCCTAGTTGCCTGAAAATGTCATCAATATATGTCCAGCCCTTTTGGAGTCCATAGGGATCTTACACACATCCATTTTTATGTTACATAGCATAGTTTAAACGTTACTTTTTCTGAAATAGTTTATTGCAATTCACTCAAGAACTGTCCAAGTTTCAAGTTTTTCTGTAAAAGTATCCTATTTCTCCGTGCTTTAAATTTTCTCTATAACGGCACGCCGATACCGACGGTGGGGTTGGGGTATCATTGGATAGCTCTTAAAAAAATATTATGAATATTGAGATTTGGGAACCGTTTAGAAAAATAGGTCATACTTGTTGTTTTTTGAGACACTTTGTTGTGTTTATTGTAACGGCTTCGAAACCTTACACTGGTATTGCTCGGTTTTATGATTGGTTTAAGCAAGTTGTTCTTGAAAGACCAAGAACTGCTGTCTCTTTTCCTTTTGCCTCACCTCCTAAGGCCCACCAAATTCGTCAACGGAATATAATTCTATTGTGATTGAATTAAAGTCAATTTTCTAATTTGACAATTTGTCATAAAAACAAAAGAAATTCCACTTTACTTCCTTTGCACTAGATCTTTATTTCAATGGCTGTATTATGTACTATTTTTATGAAATGTAAATTATAACGAGACAATTGTAAGGAATGAATGAAAATGGCTTGCGCAAACCGGCGCTCGGCAAAAACCATTGTTAAATTAGGTGTGCCTTAGGGCTCTGTATTAGGTCCTTTATTATTTTTGATTTATAAAAGAGATTTATCAACTACAGTAGATAAACGCTACGATATTAGACTATTTGCTGATAATATATCATTAATTTTCAAGGTAAAACTGAAAATCTGATGCTTACATTAGGATAAAAGCAAAGCTAGGTAAAGTAATTGGTTTACTAGTGACAATTTGCTATTCAATGCTAAAAAAACTAACAATGACCCGCATCGACGTGATCTTAGCCCTCGAGCAGCAATAGATAACAGAAACTCCTAAAGGGCTGGAGATGAACTAAGAACTTATCTATTTATTTTTACGCCTTTCGAACGTCTGTTCTCGCAAACCCTAAGCATTCTCTGAAAATCTTCGTTGTTTATTTTGTCTGTAATTTTATCACAGCAATTATAATTTATTACTGGAGATATAAGGTTACCGTCGGTTTCTACTTTCGTCTATTATCTTTCGCTCGTTATATTGCGAGCAATTGAATTTGAACCAAATACAACATTTTGCCCTAGACTTTTAAAATAGCAAAGTTACACAGAAATAAATAAAAAAAACTGATAATTCATAAAATCTTACTTGCATCTTACCATTAAAAAAAAGATAAATGCCGTGCCGCACGGGCACTTTTACACGTCAAAAAAAATCTACCAGCGCTTCACAAGAGACCATTGCTGAGAAGAAGCGCCGCAAGAAACTCAACAGTAAGTCGTTTTTTAAATATTGCTAATGATATTATACAATAATAAACTTAACCTAGCATTATATAAAACAATGAATCTCATATAAAACCAAAAATTAATATATTCATGCGTAGTTGAGCAGGAAAATGTGTCAAAACTCAGAATTGTCACAAAACTAATAAGCAACAGTAATAAAAAAAAATGAAAGTATACAAGTTATACTTACCTGTGACGGTGCAAAACAACCTGTATAAAAGTTTCGATACATTCTCCTACAGAAACCGTGTCCCCTAGACAATATACAAATGTGTTTACATATTTTTATGACTAAGTTATTATTAAATTATTTAGGTGTTGGCCAAGCATTTTTATCTGTTAGATAGTCTTCGACCCTATAGTAAGCTTTAGACATCAACGACTTTTTCAAGTAAGTTTTAAGTACTGGAAATGGTAACTTTAAAACAACGTCAGGTAATTTATTAAAGAAATGGATGCATTGACCTACAAATGATTTATAAACCTTACGGACACGAAATTTTTTAATAGCAATTTTATTTTTATTTCTTGTATTCAAATTATGTATATCACAATTCTTAACAAAAGAGTCTTGATTACTTTTCATAGTACAGTAGATATCATTAATATGTATACACTTTAGAACCTTGTCTATTAAATTTAATGTCATGTTTAAACTGTCATACATGAATTATCACAGCGATTGAAGTGACAAGGTACTAAAGTGTATTCATATTTATGAACTAGTCTGTATACACCAAAGTTTCAGTCAAAATTCTGAAGAAGTATGAACTTATAGTTCTCTGTTTAAAGTTATTTCTAGTCTTTGATGATTTTACTAGGTATAAACACTTTAGTCGCCGTATCTCTGGAACCAATCAAGTCCTCTTAGTAGTGATATTTTTCCTTTAAAATTCACTATAAATGTTCTTTTATTTAAAAATATTTTTATATATTTTGTATTTGTAGTTTTAGCTGTAGGGGCATTTGACTCTAACAAAATTTAGCACTTTCAATCTTAATATTTCACAAATGGATCAATTAATCGAAAAAAAGGAATATTTTTGAATGACCTATCTAACGATCCCCTACACCATGGGGTATCTATAAGAAAATAAAAATAAAACATTTTCAAGTTACGTCGTAATCATGATTTTATTTTACCACTTTGTTGGCGTAACTAATATGTATATTCTGGCCAAATAACAGCTTTCTTAAAAAAATATAATCATTTGACAAACTATATCGTTTTACAAACTTTCATTTCGCGAACAGGTACTTCCCGCCGGATAATTTTATATTTTTTTGTGGTCAAAAGTCCAACTTAACCTAACCTATTTAATAGCCTATGCAACTAATGTAATATGTAACGGTTTAAGCACAAATACATTTTTGCAAAATGAAAGTTTGTAAAACGATACAGTTTGTCACATGATGATTTGGTCATAAGTCGGGTTACCGATTTGTTTACTCTACCTTATGTATGTGGAATAGCAACGAATTTAAATGAAGGCCAAAAACGTCAACAATTCAAAAAATGTTTGTTACTCCTTAAACGTCAGAATTTGATAGCTGTCAGATGGCTGTCAGAATTCTACGCAATTAAAAATCAGGGTTTAACTTCATAATTCCTCTAGTATAGGTACATAATTTCCCATTTTCAGGTTTGGTCGTCGTTTCCCTCCTTCCACCTGTAAGTAGCTATATTTAAAAATAAACTCTTCCGTAATGTACCTACTTAATTAATATTCATAATTATAGTCAATAAACCATTTTCGGGACGATCCATCAGAGTAAGATACAAAATAAAGTTTAGCCTAAATAAACACAATATGCTTTTTCAAGGATCGGAGCATTTGTGAAGAGAAATAGGCGCCACATTTAAATTCAGAAATGTTATAAATAAATATAATTCTTTATACATATAGGTACTTGGTTTTTGAAATATTAAGAATAGTCTACAGCAGTATTCGCAATGTTGTGTTCCGGTTTAAGGATAAGACAGCCGGTGAAATGATTAGCATAGAGGCATTCCATCTTAGTCCTCAGGGTTGGCAGTGCATTTGCAGTCTTAGCATTGCAGTTTTGTGAATGCGAATGTCTATGGGTCACAGTTTCCACTTACCATCAGGTGGCCTGTGTGCTCGATTACCTTCTTTATGGCATAAAAAAGTACATTATTGCGTAGGCCTGTTAAAATATGAGACACGCACTCCTGTTTTTGCCAAGGCATAATATTATCATAGGTAGGCAAGGTATATAATGACTATAATTACATGTCCAAAAAAGCCGCATCATTATAAATTTGGAATTTTAACAATTTAATTTTGTAGTAAAAACCCGAAAAACCAAAAATAAAATTTATTTTAAATAAATATGTATAAATTAGAAGATCATCTATATAAATATATTTCAGGAAAAGTAAAAAAATCGCCCTAACTTATGGTCTTATAAAAAAAACAAAAAAACACAGGATTTTACCGATTTTTTTTAAACTATGTGTACCGCCACCCGCCGCCCAACAGTCTATAACAAGCTGCCCAAAAATGTAATCGAAGCTCCCAGCCTATGTAGCTTTAAGAAACGCCTAACACGCTGGCTCGTTGAGCATTCGTTCTATACCGTCGATGGGTTCGTTGCGCTGGAGTCATAGTCAGCTAGGGCATACTATCTAAGTGAGATATATAATGTTGTTATTGTTAGTATAATATTCTTAATTAATATAACGCGAAAAATAAAAATAGAAATTGACATGCTCTATCGTATTTTTTGAATAACTGATATTGTTAGTGCTTGTAACAGTTGTAACTATTGCTGTTGTAATTGTTGACATAATTACCTTTTTACGTATAATTATTTCAATCTAATGACTTGTAAATTGGCTTTACAAATAAATTATTATCATTATTATCATTATTATCAGCCGCCACTACTGTCAAGTAAATAAGAGCTATCAAAAAGTTCACAATACGATAACAGCTCAAAAACGATTTGGATTCTTCCGCCTAGCATAGAGGCGCTGTCATCATATTGTCAATGTCTTGATAGCTCTAATTTACTGGACAGTAATGACGTCAGAGTTTAAAACAATACCATAACAGCTGGCCTATTGCCTAACGAACTCGCAATCACAATCGGCTTCAAAGTGGATTTTTTTTTTTCATTTTGGAAGCAGATTCGTACATGGAAATCGTGACCTAAAAGGGGGGTTGCCTTGCTATTGTTCTCGATTTGTTGTGAATTATGACGTAAAATGGGTCTATAGTTAACCACATTGTTGATGAAAACTTAAAAAAACATCTAAAATTATTTTATGGAAATTTTGCAAATTTTTGGACAACTATCTTACAAAGTATTTGGTCTATCACCTTGTGATTTTAACCTACTTTGTTGAAAATTTAGTCTCCTTTAAAATGTATCTAGTGACATTTGCCGTAAAATAGATCGCTGTAGGTAAAAACTGGTAGAAACTGAAAAAGTCTGAAAGTTTACATACATACTTTTACGCCTGTAATCCCAGAAAGGGGTAGGAAGAGCCAGAATTACCAACAACTTTAAGAACTGGTTAATAATTCAGTAACCACATTTTGCAAAAAATAGGGTAAGATGTTTACCAGCGTATTAGTGACAGGTTGCAAGCCCATCGCCTAACAGTACTAAAAGCCTATATTCCCTTAGTCGCCTCTTACGACATCCACGGGAAGACATGGAGTGGCCCTATTCTAACCTGGTAACCACACGGGGGAAGTCTGAAAGTTTAATGATTTTTAAAATATTCGAAGGATTTCCGAGGTCAAAACCTTGGATTCGCACTAATCACTTCATCAGATAGAACATATAAAAAACAGAACTACCAGATTTGCAGCAAGGCAAAATGCACCAATTCCATGAACTGCCTTCGGACTGTCAAAATAACAACTATTACGATTGCAAAGCGTTAGGCAATAAGCGCTCTGGGGCCCTAGACAAGATGCATTACGCCGAGTCGCTTTTCTGTTCGTTTCGTTTTTAAACCAATCGCGTCACTGCTAGATCACGTAATACGAAAAGTCACGTGATCTAGCAGTGACGCGATTGGTTTAAAAACGAAACGAACAGAAAAGCGACTCGGCGTAATGCATCTTGTCTAGGGCCCCTGGTCAGAAACGATTTGGATTTTACCGCCTAGAGTAGAGGCGCTGTTATCGTTTGTCAACGTTTTGATAGCTGTCATTTACTTGACAGTAATGGCGGTGGCTGAGTTAATAAGCCATAGCCCAGAATAGAGACCATTTATCGAAACTCACTAGGTTAATAATATCAGTTCACTAAATACGGTTATCTACAAGTCTATTAGTGGAATATACCCAATATTATAAACAGGGGTTAAACTTTTCAAGCCGATGATATCAATTTGTATACAGGGTGATTGACAATGAAACACTTGTATTGAAAGGTTGAAGTTCTGTATAAACTTATAGGAAGTTTATGTAATAGGCGACCAATACTGAATCTCATGCCAATTAGATCACTACATTTGTTTATATTTTATTTAAAGTACAACAACTTAACTACTTGAGTCCTGGACATCGACTCATGTGCACATGCATTGCTATATAATAATAATAATAATGGAAAAGACATAAAAATAATAAAAAATATCAGGGGACAATGTCACAACAATTGACCTAGTCCCAAACTAAGCTCTAGGCTTGTACTTATATAGAGAATTATATACTTAAATACATAGTAAACATTCATGACTCATGAACAAATATGCGCATTCATCGCAAAAATATCTGCCCTTACCGGGATTTGAACCCAGGATCGCTAGCTTCGTAGGCAGGGTCACTACCAACTAGGCCAGCGCGTCGTCAAACGATACGAAACGATATGAGTTGACGCAGCATTCTGTGTCCCTACAAACCCTTATTTAACTTTCTGAGTTTAACGATACTGACATTGAGAAGGACAGTATATGATTAAATAGTCATAAATAAAGTTAAGGGAATAAAGGCTTGTAGTACTGCTAGGCGATGGGCTTGCAACCTGTCACTAATGCGCTGGTAAACATCTTAGCCTATTTGTGCAGAATGTGGTTACAGAATTATCAACAAGTTTTTAAAGTTGTAGGTAATTCTGTAGCTCTGCCTACCCCACTCCGGGATTACAGGCGTGAAGGTATGTATGTATGTATGTAGTCATAAATACCATTATGGCAGTGACATTTACAAAAGAAAATGGTTTACATTTGCCATTTTTAGTAATGAGTGGTGGAAAAAAATATAATGCTGCCGTGATCCGTATTTTGATTGCAATTAACCTGTATTCAACTCTATTTACCGCCTCTCAATTTTTTTATCATTTTATACACACCTGCAAATTTCGTCATTTCGACGTCATCGGCATGATTTTAAAGATCGGCCCTCGATTATGAGTTATGAGTCTAGTGAGTTTTGAGAATTGGGCCCCTGACAGCGCTAGTCGTGTACCAAAATTACCAAATATCGTTAGTACTCGAGTATTTCCCGCCGACTTTGAGCCAGTTCCGAGGGGACGGCGGACCGCGCTACCCGTGTCTGTGTATAAAAAAAAGATGATATTTTAGAAGCACAAGCGAGAAACTTTTTAGTGTTTTTTTGTGTAGTGTAGTGATTGGATTGGTGAGTATTAAGTATTTGTGTATACATAAGTTAGATATTTTATTTGCAGAAAATTATTTTAGTAAGTTTAAGGAGTTGATACGAGTAATGTGTGGTTTTAATTTGTACATTATTTTGATTTATTTGTAAGAACATTTAGATTTTAATTATCGTTTCATTGTTCCGCCATTTTTTTTGGTTTAACAACTTAATAGTAGTAATGGAAAGCTAAAAAGGTTTTATTATTTTACTACCACTGTAAATGCGAAAGTTTGGATGGATGTTTGAACTAAATCACGCCAAAACGGCTAAATGGATTTAGATTAAATTATGCACGGAGATATATTTTAATCAAAAAATACATATAAGCCACCTTTAATCCAGAAAAAAACTCAGTTCCCGTGGGATAAAATAATAACGAATTCTATTATCCCTACATAATTACTATGGGTGGAAAAAGCATAACATGCAGAGATAATTGTTAATTATTTACAGAAAAAAGGCTTATTATTTTTTGTAAACAATATACCTAGATTGTAATTTTATCATAGTAAATGCAAAAAGCTTTTTTGTTTTTGTTCGAACAGCAAGCGAACATGTTTCTAAAATAATAAATGGAACAGTGTATGGTTTAAAATGTTAAATAATACAAATAATTTTAAAAATATTTTAATTTAGCTTCGTATAAAAAGAGTGGGGATTTAGCTGTCAATCAGCATCGCACTGCTAGATCAAGACAGTATCAACTCCAAATCATAGTTAGTTTTGTTTCAAGCTCATAGACGTTGTATTAAAGTTGATTTTAAGATACAGTTGAATTTTGAGTTGCTTTACTTTTGATCTGGCAGTGCGAGTATTTAATAAAAAACCTATGAAATGTGAGTGGGAGTCGAGCACTGAGGGTTCCGTCTACGTATTATTTGAATGAAATCGTCTCGCTGCTGTTTGCGCTGTCTTCGTCTTCCAGAAGCTCCTGCACCATTGGGAACCTACAGCTGTTTAAAAAATAATTTGCAATCTCCATTTATGTATGTTTTCTTTTGGCATATTTCAAAGTTTGCCTTGTGACAGTTATTAACTATTTTCTAAAAAAACACATGTCATGTGCAAATCATTTCTTTATTTTTTACTGTAATATACGGATAATTCTTTAGTCTGTATTTGTTTTTGATTATTATTCTCCTTTTTGAAATAAATGGGGTAAAAGGCTATTTTTCTTTGCGTTTCACGTTATTGACACAAATATCTCAAAAAGATTATTTAAAAAAAAGTGTAAACCAAATATCTCGTGACTCTTTGAAAAAAAAATCCTTGACATTCATTTTGTTTTAATGTTCTTGTGTCAAAATAGTCAAAATATTTAATAACTATTAGAGATGTAAGGTTTAGCTAAGACTCGTTTTGCAGCATGTCTGGAGGGCCAAAACACTCAGAAATAGGAGCTCCGTACTGCGAGCTCCGTCGCTTGTAATGAAAATTAATGTTTCGGAGTTTTATTACACCGTTATTTCTGTTTATGAACGTTTACAGCTTTATTATCAATTCGCGCTTCATTGGTTTCATATTTAAAAAAAAACATGGGACAATGTCACGCGAACTGACTTGACCTAGTCCCAAACCAAGCTCTAGGCTTGTACTATGGGTACTAGACAACGATATAAATACTTATATAGAAAAACATATACTTAATTACATAGAAAACATCCATGACTCAGGAACAAATCGCGCTCATCACACAAATATCTGCGCTTACCGGGATTTGAACCCAGGACCGCTAGCTTCTTAGGCAGGGTCACTACCAACTAGGCCAACGCGTCGTCCTTATATGTCTTTAGTTTTAGATTAGGTTTTATAGTACCTATTAAGAATATAAATACAGATTTATATCAATATTTTTTTACATTTTGAATGATTTCGATTTTGTAAAACAAGTGAATATACATAGATACATACACATACATACCCTCACGTCAGTAATCCCAGAGTGGGGTAGGCAGAGCTACAGAATTACCAACCACTTTAAAAACTTGTTAAAAATTCAGCAACCACATTTTGCACAAATAGGCTAAGATATTTACCAGCGTATTAGTGACAGGTTGCAAGCCCATCGCCTAACAGTACTACAAGCCTATATTCCCTTAGTCGCCTCTTACGACATCCACGGGAAGACATGGAGTGGCACTATTCTAACCCGGCAACCACACGGAATATAATATGTAGACATTTAATGTGAGTTACATCAAAACGATTTTAGGCCAAACAATATTGCCCCAGAGTAACATAATTCTGTAGGGATACGTGTTCAAAGAATAACTACGATTGGAAAACTTGACGTTATGATGGCTGCTCGCGCTTGACCTACTTAATACTTTCTGTGGTAACCTATATTTTTGGGATAAAGTAAAAAAAAAACCCGGAAAAATGATGTCGGACCATGCTCAGTGTAGGGTTCCGAAGGGGAATTCACCTCCTAAAGGGTTAAAATAGTAGTAGTAGCGGGACTGTGGAAAAGTAATTCTAGGCGTTCAAAGCCCTCTAGTCCCAGTAGGTCGGTTGATTAGTCCGGGGCCGAACTACTGCCACACTTTTCTGCGCAACATGCATATAAGGAATTCTGGCAAAAAAATATTACTGCTGTAAATAAATAAAATTGCCTAGACATTAAGAAAATACTGAATATTTATAAGACGAAGAAGTTAAACATAATATATTTGAACGGTTCACTCGCGTTTTAAAAGTCGATAGCTCCACATGGTTCATGTTTCAACTTTTACAGCGTGAGCGATCTAATACGAAGAAGTTAGTTTACCTTTTGTTTTTTTTTTTTATAAAAAAATGTAATGAAATAAATGCCTCTTTGATTTTTTATTTAGCTGCATCCTTAACCGTACTTTTGAGTCGTTTTAATTCTCAGTAGTTCGGTTTGACGTCATAACCGAACTAATGGGAAGAAAAATGTGGCAGTAGTTCGGCCCCGGACTAATCAGCTGAACTACTGGGACTAGAGGTTCAAAGCCGCAGGCGTTCTTTACTCTTTATATTAAGGTATATCACGTGGCTTGCATGTGCGTGCCTTGACCGTAGGGGAGACCGGGTATGGTTGTCACACGGGTTGGTTGTTACAGCGGCCAAATTTGTGTAAATATCCTCTTACACACTCACCTGTTTGAATGTGTAGGCTTCCTCACGATGTTTTTCCTTCACCGTAAGAACATCGGGTAATGCATTTAAGTTAGAGTAAATTATTGGTACATGGTGACCGCGGGGGTCCGAACACGTTACCTTACGATCACGAGTCAACCCCCTAAGCCACTAGGCCACCGACGCTCTGACAATACTATAACAAGTCGAAGGCAATATGGTTTTACCCAGCAGAATAGAGAAGCTCATTAAAAGTTTAAAAATCTACCTCAAACTATCAAAATGAAATAAAATTACTTAAAAAACTTTTTCGTGATCTGTAGATAGAAAAATTACCTCAAGTAAATTTTATTGAATACCTTGAAAATCTATTAAACTTTACAATATAAATAAAACAGTGATAAAAGCTCTACATACATAAAAAAAGCTCCTAGCTTTGTTACTTTTTAAAATCTTCTAAAACTCTAGTAAAAAAAAGAAAATGGTCGCTTCTTCTAAGATTCTGATTGTTTTGTCTTAATCCCATACGAGCCTAACAAAACGTTAGATACATCCACCAAGATGTTAGTTTGATCACTCAAGAACCTGCTGTTCTTACTATCAGCTTTGCATCAACTAAATTACAGATAAAATAGCTTTTGTGTTGATTTCTATTAAAAATTTAACCCATGAGAAAACTTCTTTTGGTTGGGTTAAAAAAAAAAATTGCACTTGTGTAAGATTTTTTTATGGTGAAATTCAACAAAAAGGCAAATAATAATAAAGGTAATAAAGAATATTTGTCAATCAAAATAATTTGGTCGTAGAGTCAGCTCGGCATGACCAACTTAAAAAAAAAGTATTAGAAAAAATGGAGAGACGATTTCACAAAAATTGTGCTATGGGTACTAGACAAAAATACTTAGAAATACATAAAAAACATTCAAGATGAAAATATTCACACATGTCACACTAATTTATGCTCATAATAGAAATCAAACCCAGGACCGCTAGCTTCATACCCAGGGTCATTAACTCCTCGCCCTAACGCGTGGTGGAGGAAAATACCATTTTCATCTCAGCCCCTCTAACAGGCAGGTTTAGCTGTTTAAAGATAGTTAGTAAAACTTGATTTTGTTGCGAGCAGACAAAAAGTATGGCCATATTCAATTGGATCATTTAAATACAGAACCAAAATTGAAAAGGCACGCAACAATTTGGGAATAAATTCCCAAGCGTGAAAGTTTGAATGGAATGCAGAATGGACCCTAATCTCGGTCCGTTTGTGACAATATTCGAATAAAAACGTCCTCCCGTCGTCATAAAATTACGTCTGAGTGACTCGCCAAGGGGACGGCACGCTCGACAAAATGTCCTTTGGACTGTTCCTCAGAATAAAATATATCGGTAGTTGTTGGTAATTTTGAGTTCTTACTTTTTTTATACTAGCTTTTGCCCGCGACTCCGTACGCGTAGAAGTTTATCGCTGCTCCCTCGGCAACTGTCCTATTTTCCGCATAAAAACTATCTTGTGTCCTAATTCAGGACTTAACCTAATCATAATCATAATAATAATAATCATAATCATTTATTTATTGCCAAAACTGTGTACATTGTTATAACATGTCATATAGTAATTAGTAGGTATCAACAGTTTGCCCGTTTCGGACGTACAATATTAACATAAAGTTCTGTTTGTTTATTAGAAAAATTATATAATATTTAATAATAATCATAAATTAATCAAAAAATTCGTTAAGGTCGTAAAAACATTTGCTTAGGAGCCAATCCTTTAGTTTCTTCTTAAATTGTGCGCCTTCTAAGGCCTTCACATTGTCTGGTAAATTATTATAAATCTTAATCCCAGTCACAAATGTGCTTTTATTTATTTGCCAAGTTTCATTCCGATCAGTTCAGTCTGTGGTTGAAGCGTGATTGAGTAACAAACATCCAAACATCCAAACATTTTCATTTACAATATTAGTAACATAAGATAAAAGAGTTAAAATAGGTATTGCACAAGGCCTTAGAATTAGCTGGACACTTTGGCAACTTGTCGCTTTAACGCCTTTGACAGATGAATGCAGCAGTTCACCCAAGACGTTAATGTGACAAAGCACAAAAACGTGCGGCTACATATATGCCAGACCGTACCTATCTATATTTTCCTTAGGTTCTATCAAATGCAATTTACACATAAAAAAGGGGAAAATTCGCAATAACGTTTGGCTTCCAACAATTCCTCCTCGCATTTCAAAGAAAACCAATTTACTGATATTTAACTGGAGAATATTTGCCTATTTTATGGAAACACGTCCAAAATAAAAGTCGATAGTAAACGAATTTGTTTGGAAGATGATTTTGATAAACCTCTGATTTACCAAGCCGACAACGAAAAATTTCCCGACAAAGTGCAATAACATTCTGCGTGTAAATTAGAATGTAGAATAATAATATCAAATAATAGATCAAACTAAAATGATGGATATCTTTTCTTTTGGCTGAAAATAATTTGGCAGAATGTATCGCTTCCCAATTGACAACAATTCATTTTGTGCTAAGGTAGTAAAATAAAATATATACATATAAATAAACATATATATATATATTACATAATGAGCTTCAGTATGTCATAATATGTTGTCCTAGATCGGTTTATATGCAAAAATATGGAAAAAAAACGGGTTTTTTTTTGTTTTCCCGGAAAAAATTCCACTGAATTTCAGTTCAGTACAATGGTCTGAAACCAACGATAAAATTTTCGTTTTCCCGGGAAAATTTCCACTGGATTTCAGTTCAGTAGGTCTGAAGCTATGGTTTCAGTTTTCGGTGAGGCGTCCCTTACACCCTGTATATTAGTTACGCCAACAAAACATTGCGGGTTTGTAGAAACTATTTTTCCGTTAAGGAATCCGTTTATGAAATAATGAGCTTTAAAGCGCTAATTTTTGTTAGAGTCAAGTGTCCCCCCCCCCCCCCTGCAGTCGAAACTACTAAAAATCTGAATATCATTACACCTTGCTCCAACGCTTTGATAAATATACATACATACATACATAAATTCACGCCTCTAATCCCAGAGTGGGGTTGTAGGTAATTAAAACTTAAAACTTGAAAAAATCGTTGATAATTCTGTTACCACATTTTGCACAAATAGGCTAAGATGTTTACTAGTGTATTAGTGACAGGTTGCAAGCCCATCGCCTAACAGTACTACAAGCCTTGATAAATATAAGATAAAGATAAAGACATTTATTCAGTAAGCACGCCGCACGGGCACTTTTACACGTCAAGAATCTACCAGCGCTTCACAAGAGACCACTGCTGAGAGGAAACGCCGCAAGACACTCGGCAGTCAGTAATTTTTTAAATATATTTAATATTACAATGGTATATAGGTACTTAGTCTAGCATTATATAAATCTACGAAAAGTACATTAAAAAATATATCAAATAAACTGCGTAGTTTTAGCAGGAAAACACACCAAAATCTTGCGAGAGAGATAGAGGGAGAAAAGGAAAAAATAAGAACACCTACCTAAGTAAGTATATAAGACGGTGCAAGACGACCACATGAGATTGATATGTTTTCCTACATCAACGGTGTCCCCTAGACAAGATGAAGATACTGAAGTTGAAAAAAATAAAAATAAGTTTCGGGTTTAGGCCAAGCATTTTTGTCTATTAGATAGTCCTCGATCCTATAATACGCTTTAGACATTATCGACTTTTTCAAGTATTTTTTAAGTTCTGGAAAGGGTAGCTTTAAAACTATGTCAGCCCAATATTGGCCCAAATGTTTACAGCGGCCATTACTTGAGCCCTATTTACAGACAGGGACAGTATTACCATCAGGGTTGCGATCCGATCCCTGTTTCCGCAGAGGCGCGGCACCCTTAATCGAAAGAAAACAAACGAAGCGTAATTAGTAACAAACGACTTTGCAAACTAGGCGAATTAATGGCGCAAAAACCAATCGATTTGACAACAAGATCTTATTAAAAGATTTTCTGAAAAAGAACATGCTAATAGGGTAATGGGACCAGTATTAAAAAATGACCAATAATTGACACTAAACTTGATTCTTTGCATTGACTGTCATTGACAATAATTGAACTAGTCTGCATTTTACTTGTCATGCGCCCACTAACGAAATTACGAATTGAGCGACTTTACCAATCGTTCCTATTCTGCTCGCCCAAGGGCTATGAGACTTTTTCTAACGAAATGAAGACGAATTACAGCACTATGAGTTTGTATTTAAATGATACAAATTTGCTCGTGTAACTCCACAATTAAGCATTAGCCGACTTTACCCTAGAGACGCAGGGAGAGCGTTCCACTCCTTGGCAGTGCGAATAAGAAACGACGACGCAGCAAACCCCTACATCGAAACCGTGTTTAGACAGGAAACTCTAAAAACGGAACGTAATGTTTGTGACAGCTGTCAGCTGTCATTAGGAAACAATCAGAATCTGTGGCTCTCTTATCCTTTGGCCGCCGCACTGTTAACTGTGTCTGTTTACGTCTGTCTTGTAATAAAACCTTAAATCTTGAAACATCGCCTCCATTTTATTTATAAAAACGTTCAAACCGCTATGTCGATCCTCGAAAATCGCTAACTTAGCGTCAGACATGCATCTTAAAGATAAAGATAAAGACATTTTTATTCAGTAAGTAGGCCGCATGGGTACTTTTACACGTCAAGAATCAGGGGCAGACTCGTGGTCACACCAGATTGTCACACCACTCCTATTCGCTTTGGTCGGAAATTCGACAGAAATCATTTTTATTACGCAAAAGCAGGTAGGTTAGGTTTGTTAGGTATCTTTAGATGCCCGAAGGGCAAATCGCTCAGAAATAGGAGCCCTGCCTCAGACAGGGCTCCGTCGAATAGTAGTGGTGTTACAACCTGGTGTGACCACGAGTCTGCACCCCAAGAATCTACCAGCGCTTCACAAGAGGAGACCACTGCTGAGAAGAATCGCCGCAAGAAACTAGGCAGTCAGTAATTTTTTAAATATATTTAATGTTACAATGGTATACTTAGGCTAGCAGTATATAAATCTAAAAATATTAAAATAAAAAATATATCAAATAGCCCGCGAAGTTTCAGCAGGAAAACACACCAAAATGTTGTGAGAGAGATAGAGGGAGAAAAATAAAAAAAAGAACACCTACCTAGGTGCAAGATGACCACATAAGATTTATATGTTTTCCTACATCAACGGTGTCCCCTAGACAAGATAAAGCTACAGAATTTGAAAAAAAAAAAGCGGGTTTAGACCATGCATTTTTGTCTATTAGATGTCCTCGATCCTATAATGTTGTTGAGTAGGCCCTGGATTTTATTTATGTACTTATTGATTTCATTCATATTCTTAATTAGGTATATTTTATGACTTTGGGCACTATAACACCACAGGTGGTTGAAGAATGGTTTACACACACACACACACGCTGACCCATCCCAAGTAAAACACACTGTTTTAATATCCTTTTAATCCAGCAAAATAGCAGCTTAAAACGAAATTGTATACCTTATTTATATCTAACCTACTCCATGAAATCATTGTTACGTATGTGAAAATATCATCAAAATAATAAAAAAGATAATCCACTGTAGATACTCTTCGCCCCTCAGTCGTCCCTAGTTTTGTTGCATTTGTTTTCTTCCCGATATAGTCAGTCTATTTCCTTCTACATATATACATACATACATACCTTCACGCCTTCATTTCCAGAGTGGTGTAGGCAGAGCAACAGAATTACCAACAACTCCAAAAACTTGTTGATAACTCTTTAACCACAATTTGCACAATTAGGCTAAGATACACTATTAAACATCTATTACTGACAGGTAGCAAGCACATCGCCTAACAGTACTATAAGCTTTTATTCCCTTAGTCGCCTCTTACGACTTCCACGGGAAGACATGGCGTGGCACAACTCTAAGCCGGCAACCACACGGCATCTAAGCCCTAAACCTAATTACAATAGCTCTTTTATGAACCACGAACGTGTTTCAAAGCTATGTCCATAGATGTAATGCCCTCCGTTGATACTGAACGTAAATGCTACGGAATACTGGTCTCTCCACTCACCAAACGATATATCGTGGCCCATTCTTCCGTCCTCCAAGAGCTCTGCAATGTACCATTTCCCGTTCTCAACTTTCTGTCCGAAGAAATAAGGTTTACCGTTTATATAATACGGCACAGAGACCCTGTGAGCCGATTCCCAAACGCCATAGCTAGTCTCCTTCCCCATCTGTCCGCCTGGTAACAATTGCCGTACTGACCAGGCTTTCTTGCTGTGATTGTGAAGATAACAATACTGCATTTTATTTCTCTCGTATGAGAATACTATGTCATATAAAGAGTTCCAAGTGCCTATACAAGTTTCTTTGCCTGTTTTGCCACCTGGGAGCAGTTCTCTGATAAACCAGTCACCTCCTTTACTCTGACCGAAGAAATAATGCTCGCCATTGATGGAAAACGGAAAAGCCACTTGATGTGTCTTGCTCCACTGGCTACTGCTTGTTTCTTCACCCATTTTTCCATCTGGTAGGAGCTCTTGAATTACCCATAACTTTGTGATATGATTGTGGCCATAAAAAAACTGTCTCCCGTTTATATCAAAAGGGAATACTAACTGATAGTCGATTTCCCAATAACCTCTGGAGATTATTTCGCCCATCTGTCCATATAGTAATAGTTCTTGAATAAACCAAAGGCGTCCGTCCGTCAGTCTTTGGCCATAAAAAAATGTTCTGCCCTGAATGGTGTACGGAAAAGACATTTGATGTGCCGAAGGCCAAACGCCCCGACTCATCACTGAACCAAACCTCCCTTCAGAAACATTGGGAACTAGATCAAAAGGTGGCAGTTCGTTACCGCAAGAATCATCACTATTATCGTTGCAAAAGGTCGTTTGAGGGCTCATGTAGTCGCAGCTAGTGTCATCGTTCTGGTGTTTATACGCGGTGTACTGCAGGGAGAAGCTCATCGGCCTGTAGATAAAAAAGTTTTCTGGATTGATGATTATGCCCTCCTCGTACTGTACTGCAACTCTCCAAGCGATACGGCCATTTGGGTAAGTGTTCAGAAACCTCTGAATGAAATCTTCATTTGATTTCCAAAATGACCGGGGTTGTATCAATTTATTGATAACCGAGCCATCAGTGGCGCCGATGGGGCGTTGGTGAACATTTCGCGCCATGGGAATGACGTTTATATTTTTCGAGCTCCCGCCTAAAGTGTGGTGAAGTAAATATCCTATGTCATCTGTATTTAATCGTCCCATCAGCTTCATTTGTTCGTTTATATCTTTTTGTAGTTCGGGTTCTGATTGAGGACGTAAATGATGCCTTCTAATATCTGCGATCTGGTAAAGGGGGATCTGCCAGCCGCCGCTCACGACCAGCACCCCGTGCTCGGTGGTGGTAGTGTTCGGATTGCTATATTTGTATGAGTGAACGTGTTCTTGGGTCCTGTAGAGGTCTATTACTTGGCTCATATCTATTCGGTGTTTGGTAAGTGTCGTATTACAATACTGGACTTGTCTAGACATGCCACGAACAATAGTCGTGGATTCAAAATATCTCTCTATGAGACGTGGGGAACAAGTCTGGCACGCAGCTATCCGAGGCTCTTCCGATATTTCGACGCTTTGCTGAAAATAAAGAAGAATAGTATTTAAACACGGTTAGCTAGTAATCTGATTAATAGATTATAACTAAATAATGGTTTCCGGTGACATAGTTAGCATAGTGACATAGAAAGTATTTCTTGCTAGGTAGCCCGACGTTACAAATATGGCTTATTGTTTGATAATGGAACTTTTTCTACTGCTAACCGACTTCAAAAAAGGAGGAGGTTCTCAATTCGTCTGTTTTTATGTGTATGTTACTCCATTTCTTCGCCAGTTGAGTACCTACCGATTTTGATATTTTTTTGTTGTTGCGAAGGGTCTATTTTCGATCTGGTTCCATTGTCAAAAGATTATAAGTAATCCAACTGTTTGAAGTCAGCGTCCCACAATATTTTTAGCCAAAAGCCGACATCAGTAGACTAGCCTCATTTGTTTTTTTTTGGAGGCAGTTCATCGGTTGTTAACACATTAGTGTTTTTATTCATTTTAAAAATATTACATTGATACCTATCACGGTGTAGTGTGGTAATATTAGAAGGAGAAAGAAGAAGATCATAAAGATCATAATAAAACTGACACCAATTAAAAATAATAATAATAATAATATTAATGTAAGGTCAAGCGGGGCTATTACTTCAGTGGGGCAATTACGTCTAGTGGCGTTATATCCCGTTTTAAAGTTCGTATTGAAAAGTTACATCTATTGACAAGTAGATATGTTTTCTCTACTTCACTCACTCACTTCACTCTTCGATACAAACTATGTGGTCTACATTACTAAAGCCTTTTCGGAAGCCGGCCTGTTCGTGAGACTGGAGACCGTCAAGCCTACGCGCGATTAGTTTTTACATATTTTAATTGTTTGTTATTTTATTTTTCAACATTTTGGATATCGCTATTTTAACTTTAGATATTTTAATTTACGATTTTCATATATTTTTGGGGCGTGTTACTTACTCGTTCTAATCCTGATTCCCCGTGCCTCTTCAAGAACAGCTTCCTCAGCAGGGTCGAAGTCACAACTGGCATTTGCTTGGCACGCGCATGTTCTTTCTCCAGGGCAACGATATTCCTGACCCTCCTGAATATCTTCTCCAAGTGCTCGTTGGAGGCGTGCTGGTTGATCTGTTTGCAGACGGTTCTTATGAACCAGGTGCCTTTATTTGTTTCCCTGTAAGGATAAGTAAAGTAAGCATGGATTGATCGATTGATGGCCTTTATTTCTGGTATAGGCCTCCAACAAGATAGAGTGATGACCTTGTAAGGATCGCGAGAAAGCGGTGGATGCGAAAAGCACAAGACCGGTCTGAGTGGAGGGCCTTGGGGGAGGCCTATGTCCAGCAGTGGACGTCTTTCGGCTGACATGATGATTTCTGGTATTGACCCATATAAAATAACGAATAACTGGACCAGCTCTGTAAAGGGCCCGGAGTCGAGGTAGTCGAGGTATGGCATGTGAGAGATGTTTGCCCAACTGTGACAACTTGTAGGAGGACCTTGTGCAGGGTCCGTCCTGGTTGGTACCACCATCTTATCCATTAACCTACCGCCAAGCAGCAGTGTTCGCATTGTTGTGTTCCGGTTTGGGGATAAGACAGCCGGTGAAATGACTAGCATAGAGGCATTCCATCTTAGTCCTCAGGTTTGGCAACGCATTTGCAGTCTTAGCATTGTGGTCTTGTGAATGCGAATGTCTATGGGTCACAGTTTCCACTTACCATTAGGTGACCCTGCGTGCTCGTTTGCCTTCCTATGCTATAAAAAAAAACTGTAAGACAAAATCAACTAAATAATTTTAGGTCACATAAGGTAGATAAAGAAATAGGAGAGCCCCCTCATTAATCAGACTGTTCTCATCATTAACCGTTAGCAGGCTGTAATGTATCGTGAGCAGAAATATCAGTTTCGATAGACATGAACCACTATTGGGGTAAATACTCAAAAGCGGACACTTTTAAGCGTATGAACTTGGTGGCTACTGGATATTGAAAGTTTTTGAGTAAAGTGGTCACAATTGCAAGCTATCTTAAAATATCAGTAGTGTCAATTAAGAAATTAATATCACTACTTTTTAAATCACAAAAAGGTTTCGTTTAAGTCATTTTGGATCATTATAGCTTGCTTTATCGTCATCATCATCATGTCAGCCGAAAGACGTCCACTGCTGGACATAGGCCTCCCCCAAGGCTCTCCCCTCAGACCGGTCTTGTGCTTTTCGCATCCACTGAGCTTGAAAGCTTGAGAGCTTGCTTATGGAAGGATAAAATGTGCACTAAATTCAAACCTGACTGAGGCCCTTCCGAAGAAACAGCTATGGAATATGATCATGTCAGATTCTGTTGGCAAGAAGTACCCGGCAGCTCGTCGGATATCCGCATCAATTTCAATTACAGGTTCTCCTTCTGACCCAGGAACGTGCACTGGACTGGCAAGTTTTGGACCTCGGCAGGCCTGAGAAAAGACTAAGTATATTATTATAGTCAGATCCTTGGGGAAGGCTTGTGTCCAACAGTGGATGGACGTCTTTCGGCTGATACGCTGATGATGATGATATTATTACGTAAGTAAGGAACTTAAAGCCGGAACTTGACTTTGGAGAGTAATTTGTTAATAGTAGCGAAAATAAAAAGTAAGTTCACAACACATGCTCATCATGTCAGCCGAAAGACGTCCACTGCTGGACATAGGCCTCCCCCAAAGCTCTCCACTCAGACCGGTCATGTGCTTTTCGCATCCACCGCGTTCCCGCGATCTTCACAAGGTCGTCACTCCATCTTGTTGGAGGCCTACCTATAGCCCGTCAACACAGGCTACCCTATGGTAAAATGGGTCAAGTTTTTCAACCCTGAAACTGCAAGTTCGTTACCAACCCGAGAATTGAGGCTGAAGGCCTTTGAGAATGAAAAGGTCACAATATTAAAAATGCACCATCACTTTTTCAGCATCGCTCTATAAAGAGAAGTGCTCAAGACTTCGCCCTTGTATTCATTATCCATTGGCTTATTGCAGACCGATTATTATATTCATGATGGTCACAATTTATTTTATTTGAACACAGACAGAACATGTTTAGTCACAAGGTTTAGAGGCATAAGGGTTAATATCGGTAACTGAGTGCTACGTAAATAGGTAATATTCAGTGATTGTTAACCAAGGAAAAAAACATGACACGAACTCAATCGATGGTTAAGTCAATTCAAAATTTAGACCGCCGTTCCCTGGGTATTCTGGTAGTATAAGACGGTATTACTTGCTAAGTTTTATAGTTCTAGGTCAACGGAAAATACCCTATAAATTTTGATTCCTTTGACAGTGTCGAAATATACGTTTTTTGCATTTTTTACGTTAACTAGAAGTTTAATTTCACAGCTTCAAGGAACTGTAGATCTGAGTATATAGGTTTAATTTCAACTGGATACCTCCACGCGTTCCAGAGATAAAGCACCGATTTCACCCGAATTAAATACTACTTTCCATGTCAACTATGTGGGGAGGATTTTCTGAGCGTGGGCGGAACAACATCGTTTTTCAAACGCTCCGCGCTCAAAAAATCACTAAAATAGGAAAATATCGTCGTAAAACCGTGTTTTTGGTGTTAAAACGTGCAGCTCATGGTGTGCTAAGTTGTGGTGGTGTAGGTTTTAACCGGAAGTGTCACCTGGAGGTAGGATTGACCCTTAAACTGTAAGTTTCAAAAAATATTAATCTTCTGGCGCGTGCGCTGTCCGATTCCTATCGACAACCCCCGTTTTTTTTCACACCAAGAGTTGTCTTTTTGCACCATACGTCTATCCCCTAAATTTTAGATTTTTCCCGTTTTTAATTAAAAAGTTATAACCAAAAAACTCTTTTCACTCGAGCCACGACACATAGTTAGGAACGTCCCAGGAACTTGGTTTTGGTATTAAAACATCCGGCTTAACTTGCCGATCCTCGTGACGTTCGGCTTTTTTTGAAATTCGTCTTAATTTAGAAGTTATGACCAAAAATGTAATTTCTTTTTTAATTCCCTCCCCCTTCTCCCAAAATAAACCGATAAACCCCGTTTTTTTTTAAATATTTCCTCTCTTAATCTAATTAATACTATCTGATCCAAACTACGGACTTTTTCGCTCGATAGTTGTTGGTTTATTGATTTACTTATTAGCTTATTACTGTCTCGAGGTCGCTCTCCGTCGCCAGTTTACGTAATTTCAAACCCCATTTCCACTTTTTTCCTGGACTACTTTTTCAAATTTTTCTTATTCAATAGGTTTTTTAGTGTCTCAAAATCTCATTTTTTGGCGGGTACAACTTTTTAATCAAATACACTAATTAATTACATCGCGTTTAACTGTTCCAATTTTTCAGTTCACTATGCCTAGGTAGGTAGTTTAGTTTTATTTCGGCGCATCCAAATGCAAGCATTATTTTTTTATAAATAGACAGTCCTCACCTCTCTAAATATTTTTGTGTGTCACCAAAAGCTGCGTATTTTGAGTCCCCTTCTGGGTTAAAAAGTTTTGTAATTCCCTTAGTTTCTCGGTAAATACCTAAAACCGAGCCACGCGCTTTTTAAGGGGTTTACTCTGGATGTCGTGTGATATATTCAAAGATTCGCTGTAACAAGCCTTTTTGAGTGGTAGGTATATCATAGCCTAAAAACTGACTTTTGCGGCAAGTAGGTAGGTTCCGTGAAAAATTATTACAATAGCTTTGAGTTCACCAATTTCCTAAAATCGACGTAATTTCACACCGAAAATCAGCCCTGTTTGTTTATTTGATCGTTTATAAACATATATTTTAGGGACGTGTTCTCCAAGTCCGTCTTTCTTTTTTTATTTATTTTTTAGTAAAAAGAATCTTACACTAAAAATTGCTACCGAATCGTTACACCAATCTTATCATGAATATCGTTCAAATCCCAAAAGACGGTAACTGCCTATACAGGGCAATAGCAGATCAGCTCAACATTGTTCTGGGCTCCACTTCTAACCAATATGATCACAAAATTGTCAGACAGGAACTGGCTCACTACGTTTCAGCTAACAGGGACGACCCTAGAATAAAGCTAGCCCTGAATGGCAGCGTCATAGATACACTCCACGACAGTACTAGCAGCTTAGAACCGAGCCCCAGGCAGATAAACACATACATCCAAAATCAATTCATGAATGGTCATTGGGGCGGGGAGGATATAATTATCGCTGCATCAGAATTCTTTGTCTTAGACATTTACATTCACGGTGATAATACGCAACCTATAGTTTACAATGCCCCGGCGACGCTTACTGCTCCAGCTAGACCAATCCATCTGTACTTTCATAATCGCCACTACGACAGCATAAGATTATACGATAATCGCAGCAATGATATCCCTATTGGTTCTACGGTAGGACCTAGCTCTAGCATAGATATGGAAGTAGAGGGAAGTAATACCGTATCGAGTCCAAGTATTAACGATTCGATTGGCCCTCAAGAAACCGACACCACGGGACACAGAGTGCTCAGGGCAATGCGAATAGAACGGGAACCGCTGGTTAGCTCCGGTGTGGTCTTCAACATAGCAACGTGGAACGTCCGAGGATGTGCATCGTTACAAGACAAGCTAAATATTGATGAGGAGCTAATAACCCGTCAAATTACAATTGCAGGTTTACAAGAAACACACCTCGCTAAAGGTACATTTTCTTCTAATAATTATAGTTGGATCTTAAACGGAGGAAAGTGCGCAAATCAAAGGAGGGGTATAGCAATACTTATTAACAAAGCGATACAACATGAAATAATAAACACCTACAGCAATTACAACAATATTCTCGCTGTACATATTAGGCTAAAGATACCAGGTCACGATAATTCTAGGGAAATATTATTCATTACTACACACATGCCGTCGAACTCCTCCACATATCTAGGTAAATTAGGGGCGTTATTACGTCGAGCACCCAAAAAGGCGACACCTATTCTACTAGGTGACTTCAATGCTCACCTGGGTAAAAAGGATGTCTTACACTTGTCGTCACATACAATATGTCGTAAGAACTTAATACATCAGGACTCCAACTTCAACGGCAGGCTTTTAACCAATTTCATAGAACACCACAACCTCGTGGTTAATAGTACTTGGGGTCGTCCATCATGTAGGGTAACCTGGAGAATGGGGACAAAAACTTCCCAGATCGATCATATCATAAGCAGTCGCTCCCATCGGATATTTTTTTAAACAATTAAAGGCCAATGGTCCAAGAAAGTTAGATCAGACCATAAGATCATTTGGGCAACAATAATAAATATCAGTTCTGGGACTTCGGGTACAACAAGCAGCAATAGGCTGTGCCAGCGAAATAACAAAGACAATTGTATGACACAATTTAAATATAAAACCATCAACTATGAAGCACTCCGATGCAAGGACAATCGAGATGAGTTCCAAGCAGAAGTTACTAAGAATCTCGTATCTTGCATTGAAACAATCGCACAGAATAGTGGATGTAGTCATCGGAACCCCACTTGGGAGGAACTCAACAAGATCCTAATACAATCCACGCGGGTGATCCCACCTCACGCAACAGTGAGATCTAAGGAAAATAGGATCGCACAAGCTCAGCTCCAGAAGGCGCTTTTCTTTAAAAATAGATCCCCCAACGACCCTATTAGAAATAGAGACCTTAGAGTAGCCCGCCAAAATCTACGGAATATAAAGGAAGAGGACTACGAAAAGGAATGTGCCCGGTTTTTTCAAGGTTTGAGCAAGGCACATCGAGCAATAAGGATGAAGATCACATACAAGTATTTGCGTAAACACAGATTAAATCACACACAAGCTCAGAAAAGATACTTCATCCCTATGGTACGATGGATAACTGAACTCAAAAATTGCGAGGGTCTGGCAGTTTCGTTAATAGAGGACCCACCTAGCAGCGTACCGGATTCGGACGGCCCTGATACGGACGACATAATCCGAATAATTAAACGCTTGAGAAATGGAACAGTACCTGGTACAGACCAAATCGTGCCGGAGCTATATAAAGCGGCCCCCTTAGATTTTATTTCCCAGGTAACAAACGTCATGAAGGAAGCTTGGATTAACAACGTAGTCCCAACGGAGTGGGCGGTCACAAAGCAGGTGCCTATCCCTAAAAAAACAGCGCCCAAGACCACTAGCGACTTTAGGAAGATATCTATCTGTAATGTGGGTTACAGGATCTACGCATATTTTCTATTAGAAAGACTAGACGAAGCTATTAATTCCATTGGTAATTATCAAGCGGCTTTTCTAGAAAATAGATCTACCGACGACCACATTTTTACCCTTCGCCGTGTCCTGGACATAAACTGGAGGGAAGGAAATCGGCTCTTTGTTGCAGCATTAGACATAGAAAAAGCGTTCGACAACGTCAACTTAAATGCCCTAAGGGACATTCTACTAACGCGTACAAATATTCACCTTACCAATAGAATCGTAGAAGCCTGCATGAAGGAGAGAACATTCATATCCTGGTGCGGACAGAACTCTGAAGTGGTTCAAAAAGGAAAAGGGGTCAAGCAGGGATGCTCGCTGTCCCCCCGGCTATTCACCATTGTAATGGATGATGTTCTTCGCACCCTGGAAGAGGAGGATGAGGCAGTCAGGCTGGACCAAGACGCTGAAATCACCCTACCCCTTATACTTTCGTACGCAGACGACCTAATTATAATAGGCCCACACATATCAGTAATCGACCGAATAGTGAGAAAGCTGGCAGATCTATTAAACACCGTAGGATTAACAATAAACGGCAAAAACTAAACTAATTGTACGGGACCCATGTGATATCTCAAAAGGAGATTTACAGCCTATATGCTTAGGTGGAGTGTCTATCCACCCTACAGATGAAATAATATACCTCGGTACTTATATTACATATACCCACAATAGAAGGGCCTTTATAAAGTCGCGATGCCAAAAAGCCGTAAGAAATTCCAAGATACTAACGCAATTTATTAAGAGAAACAAAATTGAATGGAGAATCGCTAGGCTAATGTACAAAATGGTGATATCTCCTGTTATGACGTACGGGCTTAATGTCGCAGCTCTTACCAAAGCGAATCGATCACGCCTAAGACGGTACGAGAGACACATTCTAACTGAAATGCTGTCAGTCGCAAAGGGCACTCCTAAACAAAAGATCTGGCAAATCTTGGAAGGCAAAACAGTGACAAAAAATATTAAAGTTCGGCGGCTCTCGTATTACGGGCATGTGCTTAGACGCCGTAACCCTCACATACTGTACGCGGCCCTCATGTATAAGGAACGCAGAAGAAAAATAGGTCGGCCTATATTTACATGGGAGGACTCTCTTGACCAGGACATACGAGAATACACTAACAAGAGTCGTGCCTACTGGCGAACCATTGCGGAAAATAGAATTCGGCTCAAAAAAGAAGCCGAAAAGATCTATAAAAAACCTGAAACAGACACAGAGTCAGAGCCCGAGGATACTGAGGGAGCAGAGCAATGATATATATATAAAAAAAAACAAAGTTAAATATAGATATATAGATATATTTAAATTTGATTTTTAATATTAGATTTCCTTTTAAGCAGTCCATACCTTTAGTACATATTACACACCAAGTATTTTATCTATCTCCCTAATGCTGACTTAACGATGCCTGAATTCGGGTTGGCTCCACCTTCCTTCTCTCCCGTCATATCGACTGCAAACCCCACACTCCTATCCTATCTACTTGACTCTCCGGTGTCTCGGGCAGGTGCGCTCTGCCTGCGGCGGGCGGAGATGGTTGGTGCAGCAAAGGCGACGAAGCTCGCATGCCCTGATCGGTTTAGTATTAGTGGCTGGTCGGTGCGGGTTAAGGTTCTCGTGCTCTGCCGGCTCTTCGCTACTCTTACTGGACCGGTCGGGCGGGCGTGCTTCTCCCCGCTAGCCTAATCTAACATCTCCTCTCGGTCGCAGTCAGTGCGTACGGGTCCTTGCAGCAGAACTGCTGGCTGGAGGTGTCACCAGAACAGAACAGAACAGAACTTTCCATGTCAACTATGTGGGGACTTGATGATAAAACTTATAAAAGTGAGATTGATTGATTGTGTGAGAGTGGTTGCAGGTACAAGACTGTTGCATGGCTTAGGCTCAGTACAGTATTAGGTTTTTTATAATCTTACTACAGAGAGGCTTTAGGTTTTTATTTCTACTACTGCACGTTCCTTTTATGTAGTTATTATTTCAAATTACTTTTCTTCCCTATGGTTGACGAAAAAGTTTATTGTGAACTTCAAATGTTAGGTTAGGTTTTAATTTACCTAACGTTTTATTATATCTATATTGATAATGTAAGCTCGAGAATTTTTCGTTCTACAGTTGCACAGTCAAGGCAGTACGCAACAAATCGAAAATATGTGCTCCTTATTCCAATGTAATAAGGGCTTTGTAACATATTTATGACAGGATTGTGTCTGAGGCAAACTTGAAAGATTGTGCTTGAAATTAAATTATAGGCATACCTACCTACCCTGCGCAAATCTCTCATACCTGAATTAGGAATATGATTGGTTTGCCGGCCAACGAGGGGTTCTTGGTGGCGTCGAAGCAGGAGAACAGCTCTCGCTCGCTGTACGACGCGTCGAAAGCATCCAGGAAGCCGAAGTCGCTGCCGTGCGTCAGCACCGCCACGCAAACGCACCCGCAGTCCTCAAAGTTCTGTTCGCTAACTAAAATAATAATAAATCAATCAATCAATCAATTATGTCAGCCGAAAGACGTCCACTGCTGGACATAGGCCTCCCCCAAAGCTCTCCACTCAGACCGGTCTTGTGCTTTTCGCTCATAATTGGCTTTTGGTTTGAACCGTTGGGGGGAAAAATGCCGTAGTCACCACGCTTGGCAAGCGGGTTGGCGACCGCAGTTATACCATGTAGTCCGCGGAGGACGCTGCTGCCCATCCTCCGGTTTATCCCTTAGTCGCCTCTTACGACACCCACGGGAAGAGATGGGGTGGTGCTATTCTTGCCCGGCACCAACACGAACCAATAATAAATATCCGAGGACAATCTCACACTAGATCTAGTCCCAAACTAAGCTTTAGGCTTGTACCATGGGTACTAGACAACGATAAACATATACTCAGGGACAAAAAAACGGGTCAGAGTGCGTTTTTTATACAAACGAAGCTATTTCGAAGCCTTGGTTCCTTACCAGGGGTTGTTTTGAGTGATGTTTAATGGTGGATACTCCGAGTTTCAATAGAGGAGGTCAAATGTTCTTAAGATACCTAACTTATCGCACAAACAGTTAACATCACAGCGAGAGAGTTTGGGTCAGCATTTGGATTTCTTTACATTTTATTGCCATTTTAGATGTTTTTCTGAACATGATCAATTCCGGCGTTAGCCGCAGATTCAATCAATTGGGTATCCTAGGCACTTTGGAAGTCCTGTATCGATGTTCGGTGTATCCATCATCAGATTTCACTAAAAGCCTGGCGAGGAACCAAGGCTTCTAAATAGCCTCTTTAGTATGAAAAACGCACTCTGACCCGTTTTTTTGTCCCTCAGTGTAGATATCGAGAAATACATGATGATGATGATGATGATCTTTCCGACCGTTTTCGGCCATGTAGACTACTTCGACTCCTAGTCGGTAGGGCGCTGGTGCACCCGAAGATGGCTTAATGTAGCCGATGTTCGCAACGAATTCCCGTGCACACTGAGGGCACTTTATCTTAACTCTAGCGTCTCAATTTATTTATGAGAATATTAATTATGTTATAAAAAAATTGGATTCTTTTACAAAATATTCTGATGTACTTGTGGGAGGACCTTGTGCAGGGTCCGTCCGGGTTGGTACCACCATCTTATCCATTAACCTACCGCCAAATTAGCAGTGTTCGCATTGTTGTGTTCCGGTTTGGGGATAAGACAGCCGGTGAAATGACTAGCATAGAGGCATTCCATCTTAGTCCTCAGGGTTGGCAGTGCATTTGCAGTCTTGTGAATGCAAATGTCTATGGGTCACAGTTTCCACTTACCATCAGGTGGCCTGTGTGCTCGATTGCCTTCCTATGCCATAAAATAATTAAATAAATAAATATACATAATTTAAATACTAGAAATAAAATCGCTATTTGGAAATTCCGCGTCCGTAAATTATATAAATAATTTGTTGGTCAATGCATTCATTTCTATTATAAATTACCTGATATAGTTTTAAAGTTACCCTTTCCAGCACTTAAAAATTACTTGAAAAAGTCGTTACTGTCTAAAGCGTATCATAGGATCGAGGACTATCTAATAGACAAAAATGCTTGGCCTAAACCCGAAACTTAATCAATAATATATAGGTATTCTTTTCAAATTCAAAAGCTTTATCTTGTCTGGGGGACACCGTTGATGTAGGAAAACATATCGATCTTATGTGGTCGCACTATGGGACGAAAGCCCGATCTAGCTGGACAGAATTATTTTACACTCTCAATCGGTTCTAACGGGTATGTTTATCTATAGTTTGTCTAAATAGACCAAAATTATAAATAATTGACTGTTTTGTGCAAATATTTATGCAAAAATAAGAAAACCAGTGTAAATTGACCTTTGTATAGGAAGAATTACTACGGCAAAAGAGATCAACTAAAATTGGATGTTACATTTTTAACAGAAACGAAACATTATTTCAAATGGGACCTAAAAAAATAAGAATAACAGTAATAAAAAGTACAAAATGATACCTTCAGCATTTAATTACGAAGAAATTACAAATGTCTACTCATCTTCATCCTCATCTTCGTATAGAAGCTTTTGTTACTTTACTGGTATTAAATTTCATTGAAATATATTCATATAAACGCCTATTTCTTTCATTCTTTGCGTATTTAACCCAATTATGGTAAAAATTCCTTCGAGATATAATTATTTCGGTTTCTGAAAAAAATTACTTAGCTTCAGCTTAACTATAAATATCGCGTGGTTCCGCAATCGTCCGCAGTTTCAAATGTACTAAATCCAATACTGTATGAATGAGACAACCACATAAAAAAATTACAGCCATGGTACAAGATGGTACATGTAGTTTCTTGTCTCAGAAACTTAAAATATGCACTAAAAATGCGATATTTATCCCTTTCCTCGGCATTTTTCTCAACAAAACTGTAAGTATTTACGATTAAAATAATTGTAAAAAATTGTACTTACCATCAACTTCAAGATCCATGACTAAAAACTTATAAATTAATCTTATCAACACTGTGAATCACACGCAAGAAATTACGGAAAGTAAATGATTTTAATACGGACGACAACGCACTTATTGACACTTCGAGATTAATAATTAATTATTGGAGGGTACTTACACAAAATTATCAACGGAATCGTGACCTCGGGAGTATCTGTTATCGTTTTTGCTAGTACTAATACAGAACTGCAGTGATGGTTTTTGTCCAGCTAGATCGGGCTTTCGTCCCATAGTGGGTCGTCTTGCACCGTCTTATATACACATAAGTAGGTGTTCTTTTTTCCTTTTCTCTCGCTATCTCTCTCTTAAGATTTTCGTGTGTTTTCCTGCAGAAACTACGCAGGTTATTTGATATATTTTTTTAATATACTATGCATACATTTAAATAATGCTAGACTAAGTAGTATCATTGTAATATTAAATATATTTAAAAAATGACTGACTGCTGAGTTTCTTGCGGCGTTTCTTCTCAGCAGTGGTCTCCTCTTGTGAAGCGCTGGTAGATTCTTGATGTGTAAGAGTGCGCGTGCGGCCTACAAACTTACAGAATAAATGTCTTTAGCTTAGATCGTAGTAAGTGGAAAGAAGTGGTCTCTGCCTACCCCTCTGGGAAACAGGCGTGATTTAATGTATGTA
This sequence comes from Acleris emargana, assembly GCA_927399475.2. Lineage (NCBI taxonomy): Eukaryota > Metazoa > Arthropoda > Insecta > Lepidoptera > Tortricidae > Acleris > Acleris emargana. The sequence continues at coordinate 17,690,682 of OV656854.1, forward strand.
TGCATCTTTATCTTTATCTTTGCCAGATATTTAAATCTGTATACCCTTTTTAAAGAGACACCATATCGCTATTGGCATATACATTGGCATAACAGAAAAGTAAATAAATAATTGAGTCAATGCGTCTGTCATTCATGTAAACATTGTCATTGTAAAAAGACCGATTATTTCGTATTTTGTTAATTTTCTTGGTTTGCGGTTGTAAGTAGCCTACTGAAAACTTATAAGTATTATCTCATGTTTATTTATTTACATTGAGGTGACACTCAAGTCAAAGCTGAGGTCGTGTCACGTGACATCTCGAGGCCAGTGACGTGCTCAGTAGATTTTTAAAATTAAATTTTCAGTAATTGTCTTATTTTTTTTAACGAAGAGTTTTATGCAACTCTCCAGCATGAGATATATAAATATAAATATATATCAGGGGACTATGTCACACCAATTGACCTAGTCCTAAACTAAGCTCTGGGCTTGTACTATGGGTACTAAACAACGATATAAATACTTATACTTATAAATATACAGAGAAATATATATACTTAAATACATAGAAAACATCCATGACTCAGAAACAAATATTCGCGCTCATCACACAAATATCTGCCCTTACCGGGATTTGAACCCAGGACCGCTAGCTTCGTAGGCAGGGACACTACCAACTAGGCCAGCGCTTCGTCAAATGAATCCATACATACATACATACATAACTTCACGCCTGTAATCCCAGAGTGGGGTAGGCAGAGCTACAGAATTATCCACAACTTTAAAAACTTGTTGATAATGGTGTAACCACATTCTGCACAAATAGACTAAGATGTTTACCAGCGTATTAGTGACAGGTTGCAAGCCCATCGCCTAACAATACTACAAGCCTTTATTCCCTTAGTCGCCTCTTACGACATCCACGGGATGACATGGAGTGGCACTATTCTAACCTGGCAACCACACGGGTATGAATCCAATGACATAATTATACATACATACATACATAAACTCACGCCTTCATTCCCAGAGTGGGGTAGGCAGAGCTACAGAATTACCAAGCACTCTTAAATAAGTTGTTGATAATTCTGTAACCACGTTTTGCACAATCAGGCTAAGATATATACTAGTGTATTAGTGATAGGTTGCAAGCTCATCGCCTAACAGTACTAGATGCCTTAATTATTCCCTTAGTCGCCTCTTACGACATCCACGAGAAGACATGGAGTGGCACTATTCTAACCCGGTGACCACACAGGTCTAATTATAATATATCAAAATCGGATCATAACTGTAGATCTGAAGCCATGAACAAAAATCGGCCTCGCATAATATATTAGGGTATATGAGTGGTTTAAATATTAACTTACATTTTCGTAACTCCGCGAATAACGTCGCTTTCTCGAGATCTTTGTGTACCGTCACGTCAAATCTAAACCGTTCGAACGTGTTTATCAAATCACCTTCATCAAAACTTGTTCCGTATCTCGGGTTTTTGTTAAAGAAATTTTCTTGATTAAAAATAATCATGGCATTTCTTTGGAACTTTTCCAACTTATAAGTTGTTGCGTTAATTTCAAAAACGCGGGTTTCCACAGAGTGTTGCTCCATTTCAAACCTGAAAGATCGATCGATTTAAATCCATATTAAGTAATATTAGAAATGTAAAAGTAACTTTGTATGTCTGTTACGATTTCAGGGCTAAACCGCTTAACCGTTCCCGATGAGATAAACGATTTCTATGCGGACGGAGTCGCGGGCAACAGCAAGAACCTAACAAATAAATACATATCAGGGGACTGTGTCACACAAATCAACCGAGGCCCAAAATAAGTCCTAAGCTGGTACTATTGGTACTCGAAAATAATACATACGTATTATCAGTACCGTTTATCGGGGTTACTTTGATCAAATTCAAAGTTTAACACGAGTTTTTAAAGAAACTAAAAGACAAAATAATAAAATAAAAATATTCAATAATCGGTTTTTCTTGTACTTTGAAAACACTAAATATTTGAGTGAATATCTCAAGTAAACCCGCTGAAAATCACGTAAAATCTAAAGAAATATAGAAAAGATGTTGTTCTTTTCCGATACCACTAATTAGATTTTGCTTAACATATGACACCATTCAAATAACATGCGTTTTTGCATAACATAGGTACATTTGAAGTTTTTTTGCCTCAAAAATCAAGAAAAAAAGCACGCTACCTGTTCATATTTTTTTCTATATGAAAATTGGCAGTAACATGCGCACTACTTTAAATCTCGGAAGGAGCAGCTATCGCCGCTATCAGTGGCGAAAAAAATATTATGGGGGCGTATTCCAACTCCTCAAAAAATACATGTTTAAGTAGAATGGTAGTTGCTATCAAAGTCACCCCGTAAATTAAAGTAGCCCGTAGTAGTATTGGACTCAATGGAACCCTGAACCACCATAGAACTGTGTCACAGTGACGGTATGATTCAAGTCGTAAGAAATATCAATCAAATTGTTTTATGTCATCGTGACACCGTTCTATGGTCGTTCATCATTCATCATTCATTGGGCTAAAATAGTAGATGCATATAGAAATATGTTCATACAGGGCCGAATCTTAAGTAGGTACCCGAAACCGACGTGCGTGCATGACTCGATATATGAATGATGAAGAAGCGAAAGAAATTTGCCAAGATCGTAGCAAGTGGAAAGAAGTGGTCTCTGCCTACCCCTCTGGGAAACAGGCGTGATTTAATGTATGTATGTATGTATGAACTTAGGCGGCCTAGCGCGTCTGTTAAGGCGTCGAAGAAGAGAGCTCCAGCTTCCGTGAAGGAGCTCCCTCGTACCAGTGTGGATAAGGGTGGATTCGTCGATCGATTTAAATAGTGAATATACGGTGCCTCTGACCTTGGGGATTTTAATGCCATGATCGATTCTACTCGCTAAATAACTTTAAGGGTCTCCCCAAACCAGTCGACGCAGAGTCGGCTTTCGCCGAGTGTTTTACACTATTCGCATTTAACCGATCGGCCGTCTTCGCGGTTGGACACCTGCGTTCAGCAGTCTCATCCTCCTTGCGGCCGTAGAGACACCCAATCGCCTGCGATTTGCTATCGCATCAGTTGTAAAGCGACGGTCGGCTCTCCCGTGCTCCGTACTGCCGTCGAGACGTCAGACAGCACGCGTACAGCCGTTGAGTCGGATGAACAGATGTAGGCAACAGCGGGTGATCGGCAATCGTAAATCTCATTTTTGGAGACTGGTTGTTAGTAACAGCGTGAGTTGGGAATCGGACAGACGTGTTAGATTATTTTCCTTCATATAATTAAATACAATACACATTTATATTAAATACAAACGCATCACTAGCTACTTCGGCCGTCATCGGCTCTGTTCGGCCGTCGCCGGCTATGTTCGGCCGTCGAAGACGCTGACCGGCTTCCGCCAGCTCTAACCGGTCCTTATCATAGGTACTCGGCCGTGATCGGAACTGTTCAACTCTTGCCGGCACCGAACGGCGGTACTCGGAGATTTATGAATGCGAACGTGTGCGCGGTAGGCTGCTAACAGCGTCGTACAGATGCGAACAGCTTTACGGCAAAACGCCGTATTCCCGTCGAAAGACGTCGTTTCGCGAAGGCCGAGCCTATTGACGGCTTATTCGCTCTTATTGCGTTGCCATAAAGCTTTTTCCGTACGCGATTTGCCGAAACAGCGTCGACTGGTTTGGGGAGACCCTAACTGAACTACTTCTGTTCTGCAACATTTAATATTTATTTGTTATACAAGAGGGGAAAGTTGTATTTTACCTGCGAGTGTTCACTTGAAACACGAGCTAGCGAAAGGATTCTATGATTGACCACGAGGGAAGTGAGTGGTTCAAAAATAGAATCCTGAGCGTAGCGAGTGTTTCAACACACGAGACGTAAAATAACTTTTCACCCGTGTAAGTATAACACAAAACTTTTCACCTCACTACAGCGAGCAAAAAAAAGGGGTTAGTACTATAAGCTCAATTTGGCATTTTGCACTGTGCACTGTAATTCCACAGGTGTTAATACGTCTTCATCACTCGAATCACTCAATTTTAATAACAAAAACAAACAAGAAAAACATGCGAATATTTAACGTTGACGGCTTTAATGTGTTTTATCCCAGAAGGAAAGGCTACCTCCTCCTACCTAGGCCCCTTTACGCTTAATTGAAAAGTTTAGACTTAAGTTTTTTTTTTCGGATGCTTTTTTTTCTTTTGACTTACTTGGACTGTCAGAACATTTTATCCGTTTTTACAACAAGAATGAAGGACTTGTTAGATAAATTTCACATAATCATTATTTCTGTAAAGCGATTTCTTTTTCGCATTTTTTCCTTTCTTAATTTTACCAAATTTTGTTTTTCCCCAGTCGTTTTTACTACCGTCGCTTTTGTTTACGGTCGACTTATTTCCCAGTCGCATTTTTTCCCGATCGATTTATATCGCAGTCTCTCTGTCCCAAAAGTAATTAAGTACATCGTTATGTAGGTAGGTTTAGGTTATGTTAGTTTTGCAGCAGGCCCGGAGGGCCAAATAATCTATAAATAGTCCGTCGACTCTGTCTTATTTAATTTTTGGAGTGGGTAACACACTACTGTGAATATACAATGCTAGGAAATTAAGCGACTGGATAAAACTCACAAGGGTAAAAATATGATGTAAAAATAAACCGCCGGAAATAAAGCGACTAGTAATTATCACGTTCGGAAAAAAACGCGAAAATAAAATTATCTTCAAAGAAAAAATGCGTATGAGCAAGTCATCTAACAAATCAAATATAACCGCCACTTTACTAATCACTATCATTTCTTACACCAATTAATTTGAGTAGCACACATTTGTTTTATTTAGTCAAATAACATTTTGTTCGAAAACACATGTTCGGTTATAAATGCTCCAATACTAGACTGGATTCGTATCAATTTCATTACGATAAGCGATTTCATATCGAAATAAAGATAGTGCATATCGAAAAGATAGGTTGTTCGCCTGAGACCTAACACTACCTGCGGACATTTAAAATACTAAACGATAAACGGAGTATAAATATGTGTACACTGTAGTACCTTGTCACTTTAATCCCTGTAACAATTCATATATGGTAAGTACCTATGTCCTGTGAGCCAATTCAAGAAAATACTTACGAAATGGCTTCTAGATAACTGTTTTTACTCTGTTAAGGACTATTTTGCCAACAAGCCAAATATCTAGTTCCTCTCCAATTTAATTTAAGATTGTATTAATTTATTTTGAATCGAATATAATTGACAATTACAAATAATTGACATATTCATAGTTTTATTGACATATCCACTGACATAATTATAATAATAAATTAATATTATGACAATTATAATAATATGATTAAGTAATAGGAGCATTTATTTTTAATGTATATTAAGAGTTTTGCATGCCAAATTTGTGGCAGAACATATCCATGTACTCGTACCTACTATACACAACACACACACATACTGACATACTGACATGTATATTTATAAGATTAGTGTAATTATTGTGGTTAGTGTGGGCAAATAAATGAATTTGAATTTGAATTAGAATTTACCTAGTTTAAACTGACAAAAGAGAAAGTACTAAAGTGTACAGTCAGCGTCAAAAGAAACTGATAACTTAAATACCTTGTCGCTTTACTGTCGCGTAAGCAATTTCAAACAAGATTATCTAATGTGTTAATGCGATAAAGTACAAAAGTAGCTTGAAGTGACCAGTTACTTTTGACGCTGACTGTACACCATATTTATGAACTCAACTGTACAAAGGATCCTACAGACCAACAGTCGGACCGATAGGCCGAAAGTAACACTTTTCTGTTAACTCGAAAGCAGGGACAGGTAACCGCTTACCCTTTAAAGGGTTTTCGTTAGGGTATATAATTGACTGGTTTTTACAAACCCTAACGATGCGATAAGCATATCTTCGGCTTACCCCAATGAAAAGCTATCCCATACGATACAATTGATTCAACTAAGCGCTTACCAATTCCTTAAAACCCTCGTTAGGGTTTCCCTATGAAGTGTTTATTGAACAGCTTCAACCAATTTTAATCTCTACGCGCAGTCCATACAATATATTTTTGCACAACTTAGCAATTGATTGGCATTCCACACACACAGGCTTGAAACCAACCAAACACAAGAATCTGCAAAACAAGAGTCAACGGAGAGGGAGAATCGATAGGGTAACACTAACATAATGCTAAGTGCTTAAATCCAAAACCCTTACGAAACTGGTAACCTCAATGGTTGTAGTTAACTAGTTCGAAGCAGTTTCCATATCAATAGGGTAAGCCTATCGATAGGGATACGCTAACGTTTGGGAGAGCATAATGATGTAGTTACCCGATCTATAGACTTAGTCAAGTAAAGGGGTTTTCCGGTCCCTGACACATATGATGTTTTGCAAGTATGATCTTTTACGAATGTGATATTCACATATAAACTAAAGTGGGCGTAGCAAATATTGATAATATAAAAAAACTCAGTAAAGAATTGAATGAAATTAGTTTGAGACAAACAAAAGCATTATCAACATTTATCTGAAAATTTATCAGCAAATAATACTTCTGCTCCGAATCCGGTCAAATAGACACAGAAATAAGACACCCGTTGTGTAATCCCTTTCCGGTTGTCGATAGCTGTAACAGCATTTGAAAATAGAACTATAATTAAAACTAATGGACTTGACAGAAGCGCGTGGAACCAACCCATGTCACTGGGCAGTCACTATAATGCCCGGTTCCTATATTCAAGAAACGAATCGTTTTCCTTACAAGCAGTAGCGTTATGACATTTGCTACGTACAAAATGTGTCAATTTATAACGAGACGTCACAACTCTACCAACGGTTTAGAATATAGGAACGCACCATAAGTCAATTCACAAAGAGCTGGGGAAATATGAATTGGCCAACTTTAATCTTCACTAAGGGCCTGTTGTTTGATCAGTAGTTAAACTAACTAATTGTTAAAAATCATAACTAACAGTTAAAGGTCAAGGAAATGTGTCAAATTATAGAGTATTTTTTCGAATTTTAACAATTAAATAGTTAAGTTAACTACATGGTATTCTAGACGGTAAAAACCATATCGTATTTGACCGGTTACGGTATTGTTATGACGTCAGCCGCCATTACTGTCTAGTAAATAAGAGCTATCAAAACGTTGACAAGACGATAACAGCTCAAAGACGATATCGTCGCTAGAAATCAATAATGCTGTAACCCTCAAAAACCAAACTTTATACTAGAGCCAAATTACAAACGCAAAAAAAATAAAAAAATCATAACTTCTAAACGGCAGGAGGCTTTTCGGTCCCATTTTGCAAATATTATTAAAATAAATTTTGTTAAACTGAATACTCAAATTTGATATAAAATGGGTTAACGGGTGATTTTTGCGGGTTACAGCATTTTTTTTATTTTTTTTCCCCCGAAAGAATGCTGTAACCCAAAAGGGAAATGTCGTGGTGTAATTTAACAACCAAATGAAAGGGCGTTTTAAATTGCTGTAACTAAATAACAGCCACTACTTACAACAATTTTGGTCCGAAATTACTTACTGATTTAAAAAAATAAGACTTAATTAGTTAGGAAAGCAAAAACGCTGTACAATGTTCCAGAGATTAAGTTTCTTACCTTGTATTGCTGTAAGTCTCATTTCGACAAAAAATACCGGAATTTAAGCGGGTTACTACATTTATTTGTTCTCCAATAATCTAAATATCACAAATAACTAATGCTGTAAAGTTTTTATTTTTCATCGTAGAAACACGAGACATCGACCATTCGACGCAGAAAAAATTATGAAGTAAAAATATGCAAAAAAACGATTTTGGTAGGAGGTGCGGGCTACAGCATTATTGCTTTCCAGCGACGATATCGTAATTACCGCCTGGAATACCGGCCTTGATCAAAAAACAGGGCCTAAGATCTTTTTGTTAATACCAAACAAAAGGTAATGGTAAAACTGCCCCCTTTCTTCAAACAGTGCAGTGGGTTGAAAGGTTAAGGTCAAGGTGAGGTCCCGTAACTCTTAACGCAGAAAAAATATCGCAAAGTATATAACAGGTGACCTGATCATATTTCCTGAACTATACCATGAAACAGTGATGCAGGGGGCTTATAATAAGGCTGCGTTTATCGCGTGACAAAATGTGGATAAAATATTCATTCACTTTTTGACACGTATACAGTGTGTAAATGGACGAGCAAACATTTAAACTAGACGTAGGTTATGGCTCTACAAGTCATGTGGGTTTCCGATAGGTACTCTAATACATTTCTAATACAGTTCGCGAGATACAGCATCGTGACAGACAGAGAGACAGACGGACATCGGAGTCTTAGTGAAAGGATGCCGTTTTTACCCATCGGGTACGGAACCCTAAAAATGATGACCTCTACTTTCAGATCGATAAATCTCCAACGATCCGATACTTTTAGATGTACTTATAGGCAAAATATATAAAAAAACTACCGTCTCTTATCTTTGATGTTTATGGATCAGTAAATCTGAGAAATTCCTGATTGATCCGAATCGTACCTGACCTGATTTTTATAGTAAAATGAAAATAAGAAGTCAATTCTGATACTTGTTATTTCAGTCTTATCTTATCTTATCTTATAATATACATACTGAGTTTCTTTAATGAAACATAATTGGTACCAGGGCCTCTATTCTACTGGATAAAACCATATTTGCTTTTGACTTGTTATAGTATTGTCAGAGCTTCGATGGCCTAGTGGCTTAGGGGGTCGACTCGTGATCGTAAGGTACCGAGTTCGAACCCCCGCGGTCATCATGTACCTACCAATTATTTTTTATAACTTAAGTGCATCACCCGATGCTCTTACGGTGAAGGAGACATCGAGACGAAACCTGCACATTCGACCACCTGAGTGTGTAGGAGGGATTGCACAAAAGATCCTAAAGGGTGAAAGTGTATCCGAAGGGCCCATCTGTAAGATCAGATGTTATTTCAGAACAAATAGGGCTTAATACTTACTTTTCAGAAACAGGCGTGATTTAATGTATGTATGTATGTACTTACTTTTCATTCGACACACACGACACGACATACACATATCTATGAACTCGACTGTACGTACTTTTTATATCAAACCCGCCCTGGCTTCGTTTCGGTTTATGTGAGATCTCTGCAACACCCAAACATAATCCAGAATGTATGACAAATAAATCTGACGACGCGCTGGCCTAGTTGGTGACCCTGCCTACGAAGCTAGCGGTCCTGGGTTCAAATCCCGGTAAGGGCATATATTTGTGTGATGAGCGCGAATATTTGTCCCCGAGTCATGGGTGTTTTCTACGGATTTAAGTATATATTTCTCTATATAAGTATGGTTATCGTTGTCTAGTACCCATAGTACGATCCTAGAGCTTAGTTTGGGACTAGGTCAATTTGTGTGAGATTGTTTCCTGATATTTATTTATTTATTATACAAAAAAACCTCCCTCTTGAATTACACTATCCATTGATGACAACGCAATTGTAAAGATAATCGTTTTCAAAAAAAAAAAAAAACAGTTGAAAAAGAGAGTAAAAACGTTAAGCGTGTCAAACAAAACAGGGTCATAATGACCGATGAGGCGGACTTTCTTAACCTTTTTTTTGTCGAGCATTTCCAGATAATGTAATAACATTTTCTTAAGGTATTTTGTGACAGTACCGAAAGCATGTTAATTAAAAAATACCGACCGACGACGTTGCCTTGTATATTTATAATACCTGTATTGTAACTTTTACTTGGGGGAGAACTTTGTGCAGGGTCCGTCCGGGTTGGTACCACCATCTTATCCATTAACCTACCGCCAAGCAGCAGTGTTCGCATTGTTGTGTTGCGGTTTGGGGATAAGACAGCCGGTGAAATGACTAGCATAGAGGCATTCCATCTTAGTCCTCAGGGTTGGCATTGCATTTGCAGTCTTGTGAATGCGAATGTCTAATGGGTCACAGTTTCCAATTACCATCAGGTGGCCTGTGAGCTCGTATGCCTTCCTATAGTATTAAAAAAAAAAAGTTATATTTAAGCGTTAAATTAACGTTTTTTTGTTCTAAAACTTTAGAGCGATTTTCCACTGGTCGGGTGTCGGATTTGACAATATACCGGGTGTTCTGGCTGCAATATATTCTATTCTAAAACTTTAGAGCGATTTTCCACTGGTCGGGTGTCGGATCTGACAATATACCGGGTGTTCTGGCGGCAATATATTCTATATAAGGCTTTGGACTGTTCACACCTATCCTACGATTGATGCCACTGGAACACTCGATATTTTGACAGCTGCCAAGTAGGAGCCCGATCTAAAGCATTAAAAGCAAACAAACTAATGTAAAATAACAATGTAACTACCAAATTAAAAAAATTCATGTGCGTTATAGTAATAAAATAATAAACTTACATGAATAATCTAATGGCGCAAAAATGTGTAATTTTATCAATAAAAGATTCAACTCTTACAATCTTTTTACGCCCTCTTAGAGAAGAGATGGTATTCCATCATTTTATCGACAATCAATAGGGAATATGCATGGATTTTAAAAATCGCATTTCTCATCAAAATATGAAAATACCGTAAAAGAGATCACCAAAACGGAAATTAAAATTAAAATCGGTCAAGAAATACGGAAGTTGTAAGCATTTCAAACTTCTAATTAGACAGAGAGATCCGATGTGCACCGTGACGTCTTTGTGCACTGCGGCCATATAAACTCCATGTAAAATTCCGTTTTTCTAAAAAGAGATAGGAACAAATCTTTGTTGGCTTATATCTTGGTTATTTTTATAGTTATTCAAAAAATGATTTTTGTGATCTGTTTGTTACATGAATCAGCTTCAATTGAAGCTGTAAAAAAAAAAAACATGCATATTCCCTATTGGTAAATTTTCATTTCACAACCAACACTCAAAAGTACAGGTAAAGGTTTAACAAATTAATTTAAATGATTTATTTGACATATTGTTATTTTACAACGTTCCAATTCTCAAATACATTATAATTATTATAAATTAAAGATATTTATTAACAATTTTTCATTTCATATCGCATCATTTGTGAAAATTAGGTAAATACATTTTCCCAAATTGGAGCCCAAAAAAAGTTCAAATAGGTTACGTTAGTTTTTATATACGCCCGAAGTGCAAACCGCCCAGATATATGGGGCCCCGCGTAGCGGGGACCCGTCGAATCAAATGCAAAAAGTAGGTAGATGTAATGTACATTACTTTGTAATTACAGTATGTAAACCGTTTGCTTAACGATGAGTCTTTAAAGTGTACTATTTGCTATAATGGTTAGTTGTTAAACGGCGTATTTTAATCTGTTACATTTGTGAAACAATATATTTGTGAAATTAATAGTATAGTTACGTCAGTTATGAAATGAACATTTCAGAAACCATTAGTAAACTAGTGGACCTACTGATTGAAAAAACCGGCCCTTAGCAATTCCTAATGCAGTGGATCAGTTTCCTTGGCTGTAAGTACATAGGAGGCGATGTAAATCGTCCCTATTTTTAAACACACGTCTGACGCACAGTTTTAAATCTCCAAACTTTGACAGGCAAATGTGTTTCGTGGCCATTGTTTGTTTTTTCTCACATTCCGCAGTGAAACTAAGTATTTATTGTACTGAAATAAAGATGTAGGCAGTCATTAATTTGCTTGTTCGAGGAAGCTTAAGAGGATCGTGAAGCTGGAAGCTTCAATACAAAATGCGATAACGTGTCTTTCTTTAAGCCTACGATTTTTACGATTTTAGAATACAAATCTTAAGTACCCGAAACCGTGCGTGCATGACTCGATGTATGAATGTTGAAGAAGCAAAATAAATTTGTCAAGGTCGTAGTAAGTGGAAAGAAGTGGGTTCTGCCTACCCCTCTGGGAAACAGGCGTGATTTAATGTATGTATGTAGAATACAAAAATCTAGGCGGCTAAATTGTTATGGAGTGCCGCAAGGAAGTGTTTTAGGCCCTCTTCTTTTCCTTGCGTACATAAATGATTTACCGGATAACATAAAACATGAGTGTATCTTATTTGCCGACGATACTTCAATTATCATAAAAGGAAAGGATAGAGAAACATTGCAAAATGAGATGCAACTAACTTTAAATTCAGTTATAAATTGGTTCAAAGAAAATAATCTTCAAGTTAATATCTTAAAAACGCAATTTATGCGGTTTCATACTAAGCGGGCTTCACCCATTGTTTTTAATATATTATATGAAAATAAACTAATTGCAGAAGTCAATCGCACTAACTTTCTTGGAATAATCCTAGATAGCCATTGCGATTGGAGTTTACATATAGATAAAGTATGCAATAAGATAAGCAGTTTTATATTTGCACTTCGGCGTCTGAGACAAGTAGCACCAGAGGGTACTAGTCTCACAGCATACCATGGTTATGTAGCTTCGGTGCTTCAATATGGACTGTTGTTGTGGGGAAACTCGGTGCAGGTAAATAAGGTGTTCATTCTACAAAAAAAGTGTGTGAGAGCCATTTGTGGTGCTTTTATAACGGACTCATGCAAGCCTTTGTTTATAAGATTAAAATTACTTACTCTGCCGTGCCTTTATATAATAATAATAATAATAATATAGTTATTTATTTAGGCATTAATCCCATTAAGTTTACAAAATTAAAATTAATACTAAAAAATTAAAAATTATAATTAAGCAGGCACAAAGGCAAAACAATTAAATAAAGTCAAAATAATAAATATACATTAGTTAGGTCAAAAGTTATTATTGATGATTGGAGACTAGAAGTACAAAATAAAACAAATTAAAATCAAATTTGGATGGAAAAAATTTAAAGTCAAAATAAAATAAAATTACAAACAAAATTAATATACCATTATTGTTTAAAAGCTATAGTTTTAGTTTTAGAGCAGAGGATGCGATTGCAAAGTAGCACGCAGAGTACGTGTTCCTAATGATTGTATTATTCGATCTTTCGAGTCTCTGCATAAAGGACCACTGCCTTTTACGCATGACCGCGAAAAAATCGTCAACCCTGTTAATGGCGAACATGCCCGACGCACTGCAGCGCCACGGCAGCCCGAGCATCGCGCGGAATGCGTTGTTGTATTGCACTCTTAACGCACTAAGCGCACGTTTTGTGTAACTGTCCCACAGCTGACATGCATAAAACGCCTGACAGTAAGCCCTGAACAATGTAATTTTCACTTGGTCTGAACAGTATGAAAATCGGCGCGCCAACATGTTACTCTTGACTGATATCGAGCGACGCTGTCTCTCGAGATCTTCATCATCTCTTAATTTGTCCGTGATAATGTGACCAAGGTATTTGAATGAAGGCACTAACACTAATTCCGCTCGATCCAGTACAATCGGTCCTAAATACCATTACTTTAGTTTTCTTAACATTATATTTCAGTCCATGGGAAACCGCATACCGCTGACAAATATCCAGTAGCCTATTCATACCGTTCACAGAAGGGCTCAGCAGAGCCATGTCGTCCGCGTAACTAAAGTTGTTAGCGCACTCTCCCGCGATGTGGCATCCTACTGCGGCTATGCTGAGCTCCCCTATGAGATCGTTGACGTAAATGTTAAACAAGACCGGTGACGTCAGTCCGCCCTGCCTAACACCGCAATTAAGCCTATAGCTGTCCGAGTTCGCTTCGCCCCAGCGTACAGAGTTCACTTGGTTTTTGTACCAATAACTCAATAGACATGTTATTCTCTTCGACACCCCTGCCTTTAGTAAGCAACTAGGTATATTTGTAAAGCAATATCCAGAGTTGTTTAAAAAAATTACAGATGTAAGTAGTAGAACACAGATTATTCCTTCCAAAACTGAAATTGCAAATGTACAAGAGAAATGCCTACATTATGGCCATCAGAGTGTTTAATAAGCTTCCTAGAGATCTATGTGACCTGCCCTTAAATTAATTTAAGACAGATCTACATGCATGGCTGTTGCACCGACCATTTTACTCTATAAATGAGTTCTTTAATAATTAAGTTTTCTTGTAAATATGTACTTGCAAAATTTTCGCACGCCAGCAATGGTGTAATATGCAGTTTTACCTTTAATTTTGGAACATCCCTGTAACCATATTACGGCGAATAAACGATTTTGATTTTGATTTAGGTTTGTACGTTTTCCGTTCCAAGAAAATATTCCTTGGATAGAAACAAAAAAAATAAAAAAATTGGACCTGATTAAAAGGTTAGAAACGTTATGTGGAAGCAATTAGTATGTTTTTTTTGACAGCTACGCGATTCAAGCGTCGCTTTACGCAGTATCCCAAAATTAATACCAATGCTTTTAGTTCTCTTCTCTTAGTAATAAGGTTGAAATTGCTAAGAGAGTTTTATCTGACATACTGCGTATTAGTTTAGGAGGGCAATCGGCCAAAGGAAGTTTTGAATTAATTAAGCATAAAGCAAATAATTTAATCAAGTTGAGTTTATATTCAGACAAAGCGTTGTATGGCAAAACAAAGCTTTGTAGATAGGTGGACCAGACAATTAAACCGCTTGTCCATTCGGGCTAAAACTAATTGCTTTAGAAATGCACATTGTCAACGTTATAATAGCTCTTATTTACACCGTATCTTGCTATGTCCTGTTGAGTTTGCTTGTGGCGGCTCGCGGCGGGTACGGTCGAATCACGTACACATGTTAATCTCCCGATAATACCATTACAAAGAAGGCGCTCTAGTCGCTCTACCGTTCATGGTGTTCCTTTGTCTCACCAACACTCAATTCATAGAACGTATCACTTCGCGGAATATTCGTTTTGAAAGCTTTAACGTAGGTTAGGTTAAGGTGGGTCCACACGGCACAGACTTTAGTCTGCGCAGCGTGTCTGTACAGACTTAAGTCGGTGCAAATGGGACGTGTGGACGTGAAGTCTCAAGTCTGTAACGACGTCTGTGCATTTTTGTATCTGGCATTGAAAACTCGGCGCAGAGCGTTTGCGCCGACTACTGCACTGTGTGGACGCATGTTCAGACTTGTTTGGGTCAACTTACGACAACTTTGGTTAATTAATTCATATTTCACTTTGTTTTTATTATAAAAATGAATGACTTAAGAAAATATTCGAGAGAATTCTTAGTTGAATTTATAGATCTATAGCTGTATGGAAAATTAAGTCCAAAGAATACAGTAATAGGGATATAAAGATCTGCCATTGCAAACGTCCGCACACCACGAGGTTTACAGAACAACTAACATGTCTGTATCGTGTGGACGATGTGAGTCGCACATACTTTTGTCCGTGCATCAGTCTGCGCAGCGCAAGTCTGCACCGTCTGGACCCAGCTTTAGGTTACACTTCTAACCATCACAAGATAACTTGAAATTAACACAGGTTCAGTAGAAAGTAATTTTCTATGAAACAAAATTCTGCGAAGTGATACTTTCTATGAAATAAATGTCGGTAAAGTAAGGGTAAGCCGTTCTTTATACTGTTCCTAACATCACGAAAGCAATAAGATTTACCGGGATAGAATTAATGATATTTTATATTAAGATAAGTTATCTGCGCGCAAAAGCTTTTTTCAAAAAGGAAGGTAATTTACCTTACTACTGCTTAGTTCCGCCGCGGCCGCTGACAATCACGCTTCAAAGGCAATACAATTTTGTTACCAGAAAATAACAAATATACATATTTAATAAAAAATGCCGTTTTGTGGTTTTTGAGGCTGCCAAAATTATACTGTAACCGTAAAAGGAAGAAAGGATGACGTCTAGTTTAATTCTTAAGTACCGTAAATATTTTTAAATTTTGTATACATCGCCATTATCATTTGATTAATTTGCACCGGCGTCACAATTAGATATCGCATGAGTGCGATAAAGACGGGTAGCTAAGGCGGCCGTGAGCGGGCACTTTTCTTGGCGGGAACGGCGAGCAATTTAAAACAATTATTTATCTCTTTCTAACAAGAGCGTTTGCTACGGATTGCCGTCTTTGTCTGTTGAAATGTTTTAACGTAGCAACTGTCAGTGATTGGCAATGCGTTTACTATGAGCATAACTTAGAAGTTAAATTTATTTGAAGTAAATCATTATTTATAAATAAAAAGATGTTTATTTAGTAAGTAGGCCACACACGTCACGTTATGTTACACGTTAAAAATCTACCAGCGCTTCTAGGTCGTGTTGTCTCCATGGAAATGGTTTTCGCTTAAGCTGTTTACACAATGTGTATGAACGACGTACGAATGGGAATGCTTAAAGCTGGTACTTACATCAAATTATTACATTGTAATAGTAAAGAACACATTTTTTTTTTATATTCTATCTAAAATAGGGTTTTCATGGATGTACTACAGATTTATGAACCTCTTCAATATTGTTTTAATTTGTAATAAATCTCATTGACAGAACTTATGAGCCGACTCGGTTTATACAATTAAAACATTATTAGTCCTCTATTTTGTCCGAAACAAGTTTTCTTTTTTACCAATTCCGTTCGGGTTTCTCAGTTCTAGAAACAATATTTTGCGCCTTAGTCTGTAAAAGTTGGACATTATGCCTATTTATACGTTAGTAATGATCTTTATGAGCGTAAGATGGAAAAAGTTATTTTACGCCCGCTCTAATAGATTTCGCAACTATGGATGAAGGGTAGAAATTAATTCTAACTACATGTTGGGTGCCAAGACACATGAAGACAAATTAACGGGAATGTATTAATTAGAATAAAATAATAATCATTTTGAAAGTTAGTTTACGAAAATGAATACCCAACATAGTCTCCTGCCTCTATCTTTATTTGAAAACTTCTTCAATGAACAAGGTTTTCAAAACGGTTAAAATTGCAAGTTACGTACTTTTAGTAATTGTTAGTTTGCCCTTAGCCCATTAATTGGGGTCGGCGCAGCACGTCTTGAACCATGCTGCTACAGTTTTGACATAAGTAGTTTTAGGCTTGATCTCCTCTTACGCTGACATCGGTCGCTGACGTCGGTCGAGCGTACCGACGCACGATAAATCTGCCGCGGACGTCAACGTCGCTGTGCGGTGTCTCATAGGGGTCTACCACATTTCCTATAAAATCAAGTGTCATAAAATTAGATGCTATAAATTCATTTTCTATAAAATCACTCGCTATAATCAATAATTTGCTAAAATAGCCATTTTCTATAATGTGTACATATTTACTATAATTATATATAGGCGTACTTTTTCGAATCAAATCGGAGAAATACTGGAAAAGGGCCGAATCTTAAGTACCCGAAACCGACGTGCGTGCATGACTCGATGTATGAATGTTGAAGAAGCGAAGGAAATTTGTCAGGATCGTAGCAAGTGGAAAGAAGTGGTCTCTGCCTACCCCTCTGGGAAACAGGCGTGATTTAATGTATGTATTTATATAATTATTATTGATAACTCCCTTTATTTAGTATCTCTCAAACTCTATGTTATATTTGATATGTTTTAGGTTTTTATGGCAGATTAAAAAAAACCTTGTCCTTCTATCCTAGCCTATCCGATTTGCCCTGATTCGGCTTACTCGTTGCATTTTCTAGATAGTCAAAACACCATGTTATAGCTAGTGATGATTAGAAATTTTAAAGGTTAAAGTAAATAAATCTTATGTCATTTAAAGCTTATGGCTAATAATTATTAGAGTATTTTTTTTATAGAATTTGAAAGTATAGCAAATAATTTTATAGCATCTAATACTTATAGTAACTGAAGATTATGGAAACGAACTGTTATAGCATGTGACTGAATATAGCAAATGAATTTAGAGAAAGTGATATTATAGCCATTGATTTTATAGTAACTAAGGGGATACCGTCTCATAGAACATGGTGTATATTCGTACGCTCGACCGACTGCGACGCCAGTGACCGACATCAGCGTTGGAGGAAAGCAAGCCTGCCTGACGCAAACCCTCCTTAGGCTCGTCTCGATGACAGTAGATGTTAAGTCAAGAAGGATCCTTCGCCGCTTTCTACGATATCCGTTGATAGTGTTTAGTTATTTAAGTTAATTTTATAGGTTGAGTGTTCGTTACCTGTAATTTAGTGCTAAATTATTTCATTAAAATGTTTTATTTAGAATATATTTTTTCGCATCTGCGTATTTTTGTACTAAGTTAATGGTTTGGCGTGTCTCGACTTGTGATTTTTTATATTATTCTTCTTGCTTTTTCGTCGAAAACATTATTGTAGAACATTGTACTTCTACATACAAAACCTCGTTAAAAAAATGTGTTTTTACTAAATGCTAAATAGTCTTATAAAAATGCTTTTTAAATAAGTTTTACGGAAATGGCAAGAGTAATTAACTTTAAAAGCAGGGACCACACATAGGTCAGAAGTTTTCAAATGAGTAACACAGCAAAAATAGTTTTTTACATAGGTACATACATGCATACATACATACATACCTTCACGCCTTCATTCCCAGAGTGGGATAGGCAAAGCTACAGAAATACCAACAACTCTAAAAACTTGTTGATAACTCTGTAACCACAATTTGCACAATAAGGCTAAGATGTTTAACAGTGTATATTAGTGAAAGATAGCAAGCCCATCGCCTAACAGTACTACAAGCCTTTATTCCCTTAAATAGTTTTTTCATTGGCAAAAATAAGATTATAATATCAAAATAAATAATCTAATCCAGTTTTAATTGGCCTAAAGTGTATTGATCCCGACTTTGTACAGTAAGCTGGAACGGACGCGTATGCTAATTTTGTTCAAAGTAAGTAACAGCCAGGGGCTTGCCAGGATCCTTTACGAGTAGTTTGATATCACGAGAGGAAATGGGGTTCTACAGTATGTGATGTTCGTACCTATTCGTTATCATAATTTAACTTACCATAAAAAAAAAACATATATATTTAGCGACTCCGTCCACGCAGAAATCGTTTAGTGCTATTCGCTCAGGAACTGTCAAATTTTCCCGGATAAAAAGTAACCCAGGCTATTCCAGACTACTATCTATATCTTTGCCAAATTTCATCAAGATCGGTTCAGCCTTTCTGGCATGAATGTGTAATAAAAACATCTGAACTTTCACATTGATTATATAATGAAGATAAGGTTTAAGTCTTGAAATAATCCATCTGTCTGTCGGTACGTTTGTGACAGCCATTTGTAATGCAGACACTATTGAACGGGTTGTTTTGGAAGGCTTCATTTTCGTTTTTTTCTCTTTTAGTTACAGAACCCTATAAATTGGGTTTCATGACTTTCATGGTGTAATCTGATTGGTCGTAATATTATTGTCCACAAATAGAGAAAATAAAATTCCTGCCTCTTTCTGGACCTATACAATTATATACTGTTTTGCGCTGCAATTGAGTTCCTTTTCTCAATGAGGAGGAGAAAATTAATATTCCTTTTTTCTTAGAAATATTATTTCTTCAAATTCGACGCTATTTTAAAATACCCGAAGTTGGAAGGAATTAATTATTATTTTTCATCACACTTGCACGTAAACAGTATCTAAACATACAGGTTAACTTGGCCGCAATGCCCCATATAAAACCCTCGACCTTTCTTTTTACCATGAAACCCAAGGTCGGTAAGTTTTTTTTTTTTAATTTATAGCACAGCACACAGGTCTTGCAAGTTCAAGCAAAGAGTTTACACGCAATTGAAAAATTGTCTTAAAATGTTATTTAAACAGGAATTTCATTGCAATCTCGTACATGTTACTTAAATAACGGGTTGGCTTAAAGTAATGATAATTAAAAAAACTGTTTTTATTTTTATTTTTTCACTTGTTAGGGTTATATAGCTTTTTATTACATAAAAACGAACTAAAACCAATATAATAATCAATCATTCCTATACAGCAAAAAGACCCGCATCTTAAATTTTTCGTAGCTTTCTTCTTACCGTTTTCATCATACGTTGGACAACATCTATTTTTACATTTTTTAGTTGATTAGTTGTTTTTGTACCTTGCGCTTCAACTGAAGCTGTAATTTTGCTTCCCGCCCATCACTGTAAACTAGTCTACTGAGAATTACCAAATAATCCTCTATTAAACGAGCTATAGGGACGTTCGGATGGTTTGAATCCTTCGGTACGAAGTGAACGTCACGCTCTTTTAGTCAATTCTGGCTGCTCCCTGCATAGTGATACCTTCTCCGCAACTTCCTGCACTTCTTTGGAATATCTTCAAGCTGTTTGTTGGAATATTTGGGTATTTTTTGACACTTTAACTGTTCAACATTGTATTTCTTTAAAATATTCCTTATTCGCCCACGAAAAACATCATATTTTACAGCTAACTTATCTGGGACTGACCCACTTTGTTTTGTACAAACGTTGCCACCTACTTGCGGTCTCGATCATTAAGAATGGGAGGTCTTCCAGTTTTTGGTGAATCTTTAGTCCTAATACCAAGTTCCCACCGCTGGATCAAACATTAAATTGTAGAAGGAGGTACATTTTCAAATTTGTGATGAGAGACCACTTCAGATTTTTCACGCCGTCCAAGTAGGCGATAGACACGTTCACGTCATAACTTCCTCGCGGACATTTTTTATTAAACCAGTTAATCTTTTTTTGCCTTATTATCAAAATTTACATATTTTCTATTAATTATATGTGTCAAAATCCTTTTTGTATTTTTTTATTGCCTGCTATTGTTAATTGAATACATTTTCATTACTTTAAGCCAACCCGTTACTCAATTAATGTTCTTAAATAATCGATTTTAATCGCAAATTATTATTTACTCGCAAATGTGATGAAAAACATTGTATGTTTCACGGGCGGTACGGGAATTACGAACCTCGACTCAGAAAGCCCTCAGTCTTCGACTTCGGGCTTCTACTAGAGCCTCGATCGTAATTCCTTACTTACCGACCTTAATACACAATGTACTATTGTATACGTTAACATTGAATTACGAGCTTTCATAGCAGTAGGCAAATTAGAGCGCAATTTTATTTGTGTATAACCAATAAATTGCTACAGAGAAAAATTAGTTAGTAGAGAATTTGTAAAATTGAATAGCAAATCGATTTTACTATTACTCTATGGATCAAATTGGGATAGACCAAAAAAAATAACTCACGATTTTTACATTCTAATTCGAAATAATAGGTAATTTTAAGAGGCCAATTTCATTAGTTTTGTAGGTATTTGATCCAATAGAGTTGTTTTAATATATCTTTATTTATATTGCAAACATTTTATGGATGACACGATTATTTTAAATTTGGGTTGGCATTTTCTAATAAATTACAACAATGAAATGATATCTAATGATAAAAAGTGATTGTAATAGTGGAATAAAACATACTATTTCAAGCGGTTTTCGCCTAATCCGTAAGATACACATTAGGCTTAAAGCCAAAAACGAAAGTCAAACAAAGGCCAAATATACTTTTGTCGAAATTTCTGAAATAGATAAATATTTCAAAAACTTAATATTGCAGAACGGTTTTAAAACCCTATTCCTCGAAATAGTTTTCAAATTAGAATATAAAAAAAATATGAACTATCCCAATTAATTCTGTAAATAGTTAAACCATGGCTTAACTAACCTAATGACAGTGGTTAGTTGACATAGTTTTATTGTTATAGTCTGGGATGATTGTCATAGTTTACATAAAGAGGACTTGACAGAAGCGCGCGGGGATATCCCCATGGGCTTCTGTCAAGTCCACAAGGGAAAATACTATTTTACCGAACAACACTTACGGAACGACACTTGTCTCGAAAGTTTTAATATTTCATAAACGAAGACCTTATTGAAAAATTGTTCTAAAACGACACCACACACTATGGGGTAGACGAAAAAAAAAAGATAACCCTACGTTAAGTGTAGGGGAGATACACGAAAAAAAAATGATTTCATGATTTTATTTTACCACTTTGTTGGCGTGACTGAATTAAAGCTTTCTAGTACTAAGAGTCTCTGAGCTAGTCTGCGGACGGACGGACGGACGGACATGACGAAACTAAAAGGGTTCCTAGTTTGACTAAGGAACCCTAAAAACGAACGCCACATGGACGGCAACAACCTTAAATATTGTCAATTCTACTCAAAGGAGACTTGACGTTTTGAAGGACTTTCAGAAGTTTATTCACATTTCTTAAGTGCACTTTCATAATAAAATTCAATGAATAGGCACCAAATTAGATGCGTCTTGTTGGTTCTCTTGGCTGGCTAATCTTAACTGCTATTTTATTTTCTTTAGAGTTCATCTTGTCACTTAACCGGCCAACTTAACTTGACCTTTCACTAACACGCCTTAACCCCCAACAAAAATGTAGGGGTCGTTATAAGTTTAATATTTGTATCTGATTCATTACATAGAGATGGACAGTAGCAAAAAACTTATGTCTTATACATTATTTAATGATTTTTTTAATGATTGAACACTTTTTCCTACAAATGCAGCAGTGATCGCAATGTTGTGTTCCGTTTTGGGCATAAGACAGCCGGTGAAATGACTAGCATAGAGGCATTCCATCTTAGTCCTCATGGTTGAGAGTGCATTTGCAGTGTTAGGATTGCGGTCTTGTGAATGCGAATTTCTATGGGTCACAGTTTCCACTTACCATCAGGTAGCCACCACAAAAATAACCAAAATATAAGCCAACAAAGATTTGTTCCTGTCTCTTTCTAGCAAATCAGAATCTTACAATTCACAAGATGTGATGAGCAGGAATACGAGTATCAAGTCATCAAAGCATGTTAAATATAATATACTCGTGTACTTGCTTCCATAACGTTCTTAAAACGTTAATGTGACTTTAATTTGTTGATTACATTGGGTACATAACCTTTTGCCTGTGTAACGTTTACTTCTTAAAATTGACTGACACGTGTGTTAATAAGCTGGAATTTCAATGCGACGTATTTCACACTCGGTACGGACGACAATCACGTGAATCCATTGCATGTGTCTTTCCTGGAGATCTTCATACATTTTGATACGAAGCTACTAGTACAACCACGTATTCAGGACTTTTATAAAAACGAATCTAAACTAACCTATAGGGTTCTACATGATCGTACTGAAGGGTGTTTTCACTAAAAACGTGAACCCCAATTAAGGAATAAAATTAAGGAACTTTAACTTTGTTAGTTTTGTGACTAAAATTAGCCATACATTACGGCCGTCAATGTAAAGCAAATTTTAGTCATACATTAACCATACATTACGGGCGTCAATGTATAGCTAATATTAGTCATACATTAGCCATACATTACGGCCGTTAATGTATAGCTAATTTTAGTCATATATTAGCCGTACATTACGACCGTCAATATTGCTAATTTTAGTCAGAAAACTAGCAAAGTTAAAGTTCTTTAATTTAAGTCCTTAATTGGGATTCACGTTTTAGTGAAAACGCCCTTCAGGACGATAGTGTAGAACCCTATAGGTTAGGTTAGGTTAGATTCATTTTTGTAAAAGTCCTAAAATATTTATAGTTAAGTACAATATGTGGTTACAGAATTATCAAGAAGTTTTAAGACTTGTTGGTATTTTTTTAGCTCTGCCTACCCCACTCTGGGAATAAAGTCGTGAGTTTATGTATGTAAGTACAGAAATGAAAGCGGTTTGGTCAATTAATTGTAGTTTATGCAACTGATGCACAATTAAAAGCCTTAAAATAGGAGTGTGGTTTTATGAAAGGAGCGTCAGCGAGTGTTTTGTTTTTAAAATCATAGACAAACGGA
The DNA here is from genome assembly GCA_927399475.2 of Acleris emargana. NCBI lineage: Eukaryota > Metazoa > Arthropoda > Insecta > Lepidoptera > Tortricidae > Acleris > Acleris emargana. Next base: position 17,714,369 of record OV656854.1, read on the forward strand.
TCAAATTTCGTGCGGTTTATATTAAAAAAACGGACTGAATTGACGTTTCGAGTCGATAACTGTTTTAATATCTATGAATACCTACTAGAACAAAGACCCTCTTGAGTATTGACAGCTGTTCCAAATTTAAACTCATAAACAGATTTTACATACTACCACAGACAAGAAAGTTCTCATAGTAAAAGTGGTTGTAATAATGCTGGTCATTTCTTACGAGTTCTGAAAGCTTAATAGAGGACTTACTAGTACGATATGTCTTTAGATAAACGATAAGGAAACGATTCATGGAGCCAATCATATTTCTGCCAAAAGGCAGCGAACTTAAAAAAAGTTCTACGCGGACATGAACGCACGAAACGGGTAGTTTTGGTAAAAGGTCGACCGTGCGTCAGTGGAATCCCAGCCTTACAGAGTGGAAAACATCTCCAACGAGGTTATCAACTCGGCGTTAAGAGTACTAACCTCTTTAGGCGTTTTCCATTCTGCAACGGGCTATTAAAATAAATGGGTTGGACGTCGAAAAGCGCCTAAAAGGATTTACGCGTCTGTTTATTTTGAAAGCATTGACGTGTGAATTATGTCGCAATTTGATTCAGACGGTTTCTCCATAATTTGAAAAAAAATGGTTTTAGGAATAAAAGAAAAATCTAACTTGAATACCCAATCGCACACCGAGGGTTCTGCATGTACATACCTTTACGCCTCCATTCCCAGAGTGGGGTAGGCAGAGCTACAGAATTACCTGCAACTCTAAAAATTTGTAGATGATTTTGTAACCACGTTTTTACAGTAAGGCTAAGATGTTTACCAGTGTATTAGTGACATGTTGCAAGACTTGCAAGCCCATCGCCTAACAGTACTACAAGCCTTCATTCCCTTGGTCGCCTCTTATGACATCCACGGGAAGACATGCAGTGGTAGGTACGATTCTAACCCGGCAACCACACGGGATGTAAATACTATATTAAAAACAATATGGGTCTATCGAGTAGAATAGAACTTTTAATTGTTAATGAAATTAAATAAGAATAAATAAAATATTTTATTTGTTAATGGTGTGTTTACATAAAGGTCTTAAAATTCAGCCATAAGATCGCCACAAACTGGCGTACAAATTTAATATTAAGTACTTACTTTATAATTTTATTTTTTGTACTATTCATTTTATTACAGAAAGCTATAAACATTAAGTACTCATCAAAGAAGTCACGTACACTATAAAAACATATAAGATAACCATTGCATCACCAGTTTTTTAAATGCCTTCAAATGATAATCTTTAATAACATCCCAGCTCTATGGCTGGTTTACATAAGCGGTCTGAACACGTAAAGATCGGACCGCGGGAAACGCCACGCGCCGTTCCAATCTTCGTTCCGAGCCGTGTATTTTTTACTATTTTACTTTTACAGTTGCATTTATACGTACGGTTCGGAACGAAGGTTGCAACGGCGCGTGGCATTTCCCGCGGTCCGAACTTTACGTGTATCTACAAGCCGCTATAGTCTATACATATTTATATTGCGCTCTAACCTTACGCGAGTACATGGCATGTAATTTCTTTGACACCTCGTTTACCTTGTTACTCTTCTTCTTTGTTTATCTTTACTTAATTAATTATAGCTGCTCAGACTCAATTAACTTTCAGAATACCGTAGAATATTCCATTAAACCATTAATTTTCTTACAGATATTAAGAAGGGAACACTGATCGTTAATAACTACTGAATATTTTAACAATATAGGGTAAAGGCACCAGTGGTCAGCCAGAGACCAATATTCGACCTTATATGAGTGTGTAGAGTGGGAAATATATATTTCTGTCTCTTCCCACTCATACAAAATATAGGCAGAGGCCGACTATAGGTCTTTGGCTAACCACTGGTGACTTTACCCTACTCGTAATGTAACAAGAGAAGGAACATAATGTTTTTATTTTTATTGTTCTAATTTTTTTTTAAATAAGTTAAGTTTTCTTGACTTTTGGTCAAACCCCCTCTAGCAGGTCCTCTCGCGGCATGGTCCCTATGACACTGGCTGCATTACCTCTCTGGATAGCTAGCCCAATCCTTTGGGAGGAGTAAGCACCAGCTGTAGGATCTCCATCTTTTTAAATACTGTCTGGTTACCTACTACGTACCTACCTAAATGACCTTCTGGTATATTTATACTATGTTAAAGTAGACGTCTAAGTTCTAGAAAAATCCACTTGACTTGAGATCAGTTTATTAATAAAGTCCCTATTTCCAATAGGTACTTAAGGAAAATCAGCTACCTTGAGTATTAACTTGTGTGACGCGAAGGTCGTCTCTTTACGTGTGGGCGTGAATCGTACTTTAATAACGCAAGGGAATTTTTATTACATTCTATCTAATATATTAAAAATCGGTAATTTATTATTGATTTTACGAATTTTAAGAATTTAACCGTGGTTAAGTAGATTCTTTATCAATTCTTAAGAATTTATTTGTTATTGGAATATTGTGTCTTAGGCAAACAAGATTGATTAGCAGACCTAGGAATATACGGGGCAAAATTAAATGACAGCTAGGGATTGCCTGTATCGGTAAACTCAATTATCGATGCTTTTCCCATACACTAGTGATCGCTCCAAGCTTTGATTGAAAAATAAAATTATATTGAAAGTATGCAAATGAAACTAAATAACAACATAATTCTGGTTATTCTTTATTTTAAAAGATTTTTTTAACCTTCCATCATCATCATCATAATTTTTTTTTACTCCTAAAAAATTCTGATCGTTTATTTTAACCATAGAACCTAAATGGGCAAGGCACTCTGAAATACACATTAAGGAAAAAAATATGATAATGATGAGTGGAGGTTAAAAAATCCTTTTAAAATAAAGAATCACCAGAATTATATTGCTATTTTGTTTCATTTGCATACTGTCAATACATTTTTATTTTCGCAAGCAAAACTTGTAGCGATCACTAGTATATGGGAAAAGCATCGATAGTTAAGTTTATCGATATAGGCAATCCCTAGCTGTCATTTAATTTTACCCCGCGTATTCCTAGGTCTATTGATTAGTGTGCAAGTTTTAACCAACTTAAAACAGGAGGAGATTCTTAGTTGGCCCTTAGCCCTTATAGGATCACTTTGTTGTACGTCTGTCTGTCAAGATCCTTTATCTTGGGAACACGTCGAGGTCATCATCATCATCATCATGTCAGCCGAAAGACGTCCACTGCTGGACATAGGCCTCCCCCAAGGCTCTCCACTCAGACCGGTCTTGTGCTTTTCGAATCCACCGCTTTCCCGCGATCCTTACAAGGTCGTCACTCCATCTTGTTGGAGGCCTACCCACAGCTCAAGGTCACTCAGAGGGCTATGGAGAGGGCTATGCTCGGGGTTTCTCTGCGTCGAGGTATCGAATTAAAATTAAAGCCATATTCTAAGGCCTACTTGGTCTACAGTCCCTTGAAGATATGAAAAAACAAACTTCATAGTTAACGTAAAAAAAAGATACGGTCGTTTATGCCACAAAAAAAAGGATATTTCGACACTGTCAAGGGAATCAAAATTTATAGGGTGTTTTCCGTTGACCTAGTACTATAAAATTTGGCAAGTAATACCATCTTATACTACACGACGCGCTGGCCTAGTTGGTAGTGACCCTGCCTACGAAGCTAGAGGTCCTGGGTTCAAATCCCGCTAATCGTGCTCGTTTGTCTTCTCTATGCCATAAAAAAAAAAAAAAAAAAAAAAAGGGCAGATATTTGTGTGATGAGCGCGAATATTTGTTCCCGAGTCATGGGTGTTTTCTATGTATTTAAGTACATATTTCTCTATATAAGTATTTATATCGTTGTCTAGTACCCATAGACAAGCCTAGAGCTTAGTTTGGGACTAGGTCAATTGGTGTGACATTGTCTCCTGATAAAAAAAAAAAAAAACTGAAATCTATACATTTTTAATTAAATCACTAAAAACTGGGTGTTTATGAAAGGAACGGCGGTCCAAATTTTGAATTGAGTTAACCGTATCAGGTCAGGTCTCGGTGGGAGAGTCTGACTCGCACTTGGCCAGTTTTTTTTAATGTATATATCCCAGGTGTCCCTTGGATGCCTTTATTTACTTATAAATGAGAAAACCGACGAAGAGCTAGTTGAAATGTGATGTTTTTGACATGGCCACCATAACTATACATACACACATACATATCTTCACGCCTTCATTCCCAGAGTGGGGTAGGCAGAGCTACAGAATTACCAACAACTCCAAAAACTTGTTGATAACTATCTATCGAGTAAATAATTAGCTATCAAAACGTTGACGATACAAATTTTTTTTTTTTATGGTATAGGAGGCAAACGAGCAGACGGATCGCCTGATGGTAAGCGATCACCGTCATCTATAGACACCTGCAGCACCAGACGAGCCACAGGTGTGTTGCCCGCCTTTCAGATGAGAGTACGCTCTTTTCTTGAAGGTTTGAAGGTCGTAACGGTTTGAAGATAAATATTATGAAGATTTCCCTAGATTTATAGTGAATCCCACGGTTTGTAATAAAGAGTACACTTCCCACATCGTTCCACTGTCATCAAGTCAGGATCTGAAGGTGAAATTCGAGAGAAATCTAGGGAACTCTTCATATATTTGAGATACACCTATAGCGATTCGGGTTTTTTATAGTAGCTCGTGCATTTGCTTTAGGAAATGGTGGTAATGGTGGCTACGTTAAACCATCACATTTCAACTTGCTCTTTGTCAGTTTTCCCTTTTATAAGTAAATAAGGTGTGTATTAAATACCTCCTTATTTGTTTACTTTATTTTTAGCATCCATTAAGCTAATGCACCGCGAAACCAAGACGTTATAATTATAAAAAGTGTTTATTTCACGATCAATTCGACCGTAACGACCGCGTAAAAGATTTACGGGTTCATAAACCTAAAAAGCGAATTGACTGAACACGCGCCATCTTGGTTCTTTATTTGCGATGATTCATTGTAAGAAAGAGACCAGGCTATTCGAAATTCAAAGTGCGTTATGGAGAATGAGTTAAAGCGTCAATGTTTACGTTACGTCGCCCATTTATAGCAGGACAAGTCGGGCGGTGAAAAATGTAAACAATTTACGTTGTGCGTTATTTTTTTCTTGTTTTCTGAGGAGGCTATTAATATAAATCGATGTCCGTTGGTAAACAAGAACGCCTGGTTGTTTTATTGAGAGCCATTTAAAAAGAGTCATGACGCAAATTAGGCCTAGAGAAAGTTCGCGAAGTTCGTGTATGAGGAATTGGGATACACCTGAAAAAAAAACCAGGTTTCGTAGTTTTTTTAGTAGTCCATTATTTCCCGAAACATTAAAAAAAATAAAGATAAATGATGTTTATTCAGTAAGTAGGCCGAACAAGCACTTTTACACGTCAAAAATCTACCAGCGCTTCACAAGAGGAGACCACTCCTGAGAAGAAACGCCGCCAGAAACTCGGCAGTCGGTCATTTTTTAAATATATTTAATGTTACAATGGTATACTTAATCTAGCATTGTATAAATCTACAAATATTAAATTAAAAAATATATCAAATAACCTGCGTAGTTTCAGCAGGAAAACACACCAAAATCTTGCGAGAGAGATAGAGAGACCACTGCTGAGACGAAACGCCGCAAGAAACTCAACAGTCAGTCGTTTTTCAAATATTGCGTATGATAAGTATTATTAGCATTATATAAAACAACGAATCTCACATAAAACCAAAAATTAATATATTCATGCGTAGTTGAGCAGGATAATGTGTCTAAACTCAGAACTGTCACAAAAACGTATAAGTAATAGTAATAGAAATTATACAAGTTATCTTACCTGTGACGGTGCAAGATAATCTGCACTCCACTAGACAATACACAATGTTTACATATTTTGTATGACTACGTTATTATTAAATTATTTAGGTGTTTAATTTAGTCATAAAAACGTCAAACCAGAAATATTTCAATTTAAAATACATGGTCAAAATAAATTGTCTGATCTAAATAACATCTAAAATGGAATGCCCCATTGTAAAATTGTCCAATGTGATCTACAAGAGTCAAAAGAAATACTTCCATTTTTTATGTACGATCAGAAATTTACATAATCGTAATTACGTCTTACTAGAAATAAACGCAATCTTCACGGCACTTGGAAGCAGAGCTGAATACATTTTAATCTCAATCTGAGTTAATTAATTTATAACGCAAACTTTGGCTCAAAATGTTTTAAAGCACAATCATATTTTGACTTAATAAACTTTGAATAATATTACTTTTGATTCAACTGCAGACTTTGGACCGTCTTTTTAACCGACTTCAAAAAAGGAGGTTTAACGTTCCACTGTATGTACAGTCAGCGTCAAACAAAAGTAACTGGTCACTTCAAGCTACCTTTGTACTTTATCGCATTAACACATTAGACAATCTTGTTTGACATTGCTTATGTGACAGTAAAGCGACAAGGTATTTAAGTGATCAGTTTCTTTTGACGCTGACTGTACTTTTTATATGTATTTTCACCGATTTCTCCGACGGTTGAGGACAGAATTAAGATTTTTTGTTGGTTTGACAGAATGTAGTTTCGAGGTAGTCCTATAGTCAGGAAATCAGAATCTGATGAAGGGCCTATCCTAAGGCTAGGTTAGTTTGAGTTTGTTTCATAAAAATCTTGTAACCATACGGTTCCATAAAAAAATAAGTAAAAGTAAATTTTCGTCCGATGGAAATGTCACAATTACAGATAAGAACTCACTTCAGCTATTGTTCGTTTATGAATAAGAAGGTGAGACTTTAATCTAATGATTAGGTGCTAAACAAACTGGGTATTAAGCAAATCCCGAATGGTTTTTTTAATTATCGTATTCAATAGTTTCTTCTTGGCTCGCAAGATAAAGTCCAAGTTTTCTAATAAATTAAGTAAAGAAACATCAGGGTAAGCTAAGAAACTAATTAAGTCGTGAAACTTTTATGAAAAAATATCGAAAACTCCTAAAAATAGGTATTAAAATAAAATTACTAAAGAACATTACCAATGCTCTTAAATATTTATATTCGTCTCGGATAATAAAAGATAAAAAGATGTTTATGAAGTAAGTAAGGCCGCATGGGCACTTTTACCACTGCTGAGAAAAGACGCCGCAAGAAACTCAACAGTCAGTATTTTTTTTTAATACCGTTTATAACAATGACAATACTTACCCTGTTTTTTATAAAACATAATTCAAAATGAAAAATAATAAAATAAACCTAAAGATGATTTTTGAATACCTATTCAACGATACTCCACTATTCATAGATAGGATAGGTCATGTCGGTTTTCGTTGCTTGCTCGATGTCGTTTAAGTAAGGCTAAGGGACTGTTGCTCTTTCAGCCATCTAAGGACGGGCATGTTTTTGCGAAACTCAGACTCGTTTTTATTTTTTATTTTATTTTTCTTCTCGTTTTGTGTTCATTTAATTATGTGTGTGTAACCTTCCGTGGTTTCACCTGATGGTTCCAACGGAAGACCAGCGCTGACTTTAATGCCAGCATTACGCTGAGTTGGGACCATTTTGTGTCTACTTTCTTCTTGTATTTGTTAATCTGTTCTTTGTTATGCATGTCACGAATAAATGATTTTCTTTCTTTCTTTCATAGTTCGACGACTTTTTTTATAATATGGCGTCTGGTTGCCGCCATATTGTTTTTTTTTGGACCGTCATATTATTATCTTTAGTAACACTCACAAGATTAAAACAAATCAATTGAAAAAAGAATCAGCAAAATCGGTCCACGCGTTTAGTTTCTAAAACTCCACAAAGGAACAAACATACATATACAGGGCGTCCTACGCTTATGCCATGTGGAAGGTGTTTAAGTAGTTACTACTAGCTTACTTAAATTAGGGTTATAGTCTTTTTTTTTTTGTAATTATAGCTGAGAACTGGGCAGCGCTTATAGCAAAATGCCTTTAAGCCAATGATGTACACTTTAAAATTTAAATTTACCTTGTGTCTTTTTCGTATTTTTTGTTATTGATTCTTGTGTGCACAAGACATTCTAGAATTGAGAACACATTATGATTACACTGTTATCTTTGTCCGGCAGCATGAGCATGTCATGCTCACTTTAAGGTCTTTGCTTACGGCGGCGTCGTTGATCGGGTCGCCACCTTCCCGAACACATGGTTGAGGGAGGCGATGGCTGAGATACGCGTCATACTCGTGAACGGGTGCTGTCTGTGGAGTCCGGTCTGTTCACGCTTGCAAGGACCTATTTTCCAATTTAGTTTTTTTAATTATCGTTCTTGACGTAGAGACCTCGTCATGTTGTTCTCCTAGTCATTTTACCTTTTATTTTTATTGACCTTACATTTGTAATGATTTTATTTGTGTTAGTTTAAAATAATAATATTTTATTACTATTATACCTTGTAATGTAACTTACTTTTAAGTATTATTGTATTTAATAATTGAAAAAATGACCTTCTGCTGGAGTTTCTTGCGGCGCTTCTTCTCCGCAATGATGGTCTTTTCCGAAGCGCTAGTAGATTCACTCCCATGTTACTGACGTGTAAAAGAGCCCTCATGTGGCCAAATTACTGAATAAATATTTTGAATTTTGAATTAAAATTTTGAAGGAAAGTACCTTAAATATTGTAGATAGAACATTTGTCTGAAAGAAGACATTATTTGAATTTAAAAAACAATAGTAACTGCATTCATATTCTGCATATTTAAATAATTACATGGTTGATCCTGGAAACGAAACCGTAACCCGAGAAAAATAACTACCCTGTAGCTTTATCATACCGATCGAAAGGCTTCACCATACGGATTATTTTTTGTATCAGAAATGTATTTTTTCAGTAAAATGTTCTATCTACAATATTTAAGGTACTTTCCTTCCATGTGGCATAGCCGTGGGACGCCGTGTATAGGCCGATAAACACATTACTCCTCCCTTCTGCAATCACCCACGATGGTCAATTCTTATTCGATTCGTCTTCGACTCGGGTAAGTTCGGCAATGTTCGGTGGGTGGATCGCCTCCGGCCGCCTTGCCCCTTGTCCGTTTTATTATTCGATTAGGGAAGTCAACATTATTAGGCTCATAAGATAGCTCAAAGTCACTCAAAGGGCAATGAGGAAAGGCTATGTTTGGAATTTCTTTGAGCGATCGAATCAGAAATAAGGATATCCGCACGAGAATTAGAATCACTGACATAAATCCGAGTCGATAGACTTTTTATTTTTATGTCATAGAGAAGGCAAACGAGCATACAGGCCACCTGATGGAAAGTTGAAACTGTGACCCATAGACATTCACATTCACAAGACCGCAATCCTAAGACTGCAAATGCACTGCCAACCCTGAGGACTAAGATGGAATGCCTCTCTGCTAGTCGTTCAACGGCTGTCTTATCCCCAAACCGGAACACAACAATGCGAACACTGCTGCTTGCGGCGGTGGGTTAATGGATAAGATGGTGGTACCAACCCGGACGGACCCTGCACAAGGTCCTACCACCCGCAAAACTGCAGACTTAAGTGGCAGTGAGCTAGGGACATTGCTGAACTTGGCTGGTGGGGTCGAAGAGTTCTCGAATGGTGTCCTCGTACCGGAAGACAGCGTGGGTAGAAAATGGCAGGTTCAATGTACCAAATATAGTTAACAGTTTCAAATAAATACCTAAATATATAAATATCAGCAGAGGACAATGCCACACCAAACCTAGTCCCAAACTAAGCTCTGGGCTTATACTATCGGTACGAACTAGACGACGATATAAATTAGAAAATATCCATAACTCAGGAAAAAATATTTGCGCACATTAGATAAATATCTTCCCCCCAATTTGCATCCAGATTTGAACCCAGGACCGCTCTGCCGTGCTAGTGTAAAAGGCGATCTTTCGACATTTTGACCAAATTGAGTTGTTATGACCATCGTGACATGGAGAACAAGCCGCGTCGACCCATCTTATCCGTTTGTCGATAAGAGGCTTGGTTGCGAAGATACGATAAGGAAAAAGGCCGTATTACAGACTATTTTCCAGCAAATACTAATCAATAAAGCGGTAACTACACAATACTACATTAGAAAGACGTAAAACAAGACACTCCGCATTATTGTCTGGTGTAGGTTTGATTTATTAATAAGTTGAACTACTCTATAAGGCCGTAATTGCAGATTACTAAGTAAAAAGAACGAATAACATATTTTACCGCCTTTTAACTTAGTATTTCAAATGTTTTTTTCTATTTGCTCATAATCTAAATGAACGTAACAGAGTTTTCTAGGCAAAAAGACCGTATGTCAGTATTTTGCGGTATTTTAGTCTAGTTAATGCCGAGTTTTAAATAATGATAAACTTGTTTAAAAAAACGTTTATTTTGTGATACGGTATTTTTCTTTGGGACAGAGGTAGTTTTTAACGCTTAATTACTATTCGAATATCCACAGTCGACCCATGCTACTTAATAAAACCGTATAATCCCCAATCTCCTACATACCCCCCGCGGACGGGAGTACCCTCGTTCGGGCGCCCTTCAGTTCGCTGACGTTACGGCCGTTACGGGTAATGAAGGTGCGTGTGCGCTGGCGCCCGTTATCACACGAAAAGACGAGGACGACGAATTGAAGATAAATCATAAAACTGAGTACATAATACCATTCTAAATATTTGTTACCTGAGTACAGTAAAAATAAATAAAATTAATATATAAATTAATATACTTATGTTTTTTTTTTTTGGGGAACTAACATAATTGGGATATACTTTTGACGAAATGTCCGAAATAAATAAATAGAACAAAAACTTAATCATGCAGAACGGCTTTAAAACCCTATTCCTCGAAATGGTTTTCTAATTAGATTAATTTAAAAAATATGAACAATACCAATTATGATATTAGTAAGAAAAACATGAAAAATAAAAAAAACTAGAAAATCAATAGTTAGCTTAAAGAAATAAGTCCTTTTTCAGAATATATATTTTTTAATGCATAATACAAATATACCAATAAATAATAAAGTTTTTATGGAGAGAGTTTTATGGAAATAAAGCAAATCTAGAATATCAATAATTAGCTTACAGAGATGGTTAAGTCCTTTTATAAAGTGAATATTTTATGGAGCATAAAATAAATATATTAGGAAATGATAAAGTGACTATAGTGAGATTTGTCTGTTGACTTTTCATAATATATTTTACTAACATGAGGACTCAATCTAGCTAGAAGATAAAATGACTTCTGTATCCCACTGTTTTACTATAAAAGATAAACATGGATACTTGGTGAAATTGAACATCTCATTTAGTTATATAAAACTCAAGTCAAATATAGACTTAAAGGTGAAGCAAGCGATATCAATCTTGAGCACAATATTATATGATATAAAAATAACATATTATAACTATCGCTTTATTGAAAGATAAATAATCTACTGTATAATTGAGTTTTTAAACACTCAATTTATATTTTGACCCTTTTCTTCCCTTACTATACGACTGACTGACTAATCGTACATATTGGCAAGGAGTCCGACCCGTCTATGGAGGATGACTATTGAGGTAGACTAAGGTCTAGGGATAGCGATCCCAGAGCGTATGGAGGAGATCTCCTTATTTTTTTTATGGCATAGGAAGGCAAACGAGCACACAGGCCACCTGATGGTTAGTGGAAACTGTGACCCATAGACATTCGCATTCACAAGACTGCAAATGCACTGCCAACCCTGAGGACTAATTGTAAGATGGAATGCCTCCATGCTAGTCATTTTACCGGCTATCTTATCCCTAAACCGGAACACAGCAATGCGAACACTGCTGCTTGGCGGTAGGTTAATGGATAAGATGGTAGTACCAACCCGGACGGACCCTGCACAAGGTCCTCCCACAAGTAAAGGTCCTCCTTCCCTAAGGGGGCCACAAAACCTTTAAATTCTTAGATTTGCTTTAATCTAGACTTTGGTTTCATAAATTATACTATAGGTACATAGTAACTTTATCTTTATGTAACGTAGGTTGAATTTCAAGTGGTTAGGAGTCATTAAATAAACTAGGATAGTGTAAGATAAGTTATAAATTATAGTCTACATACATACATACCTTCACGCCTCTAATCCCAGAGTAGGCTAGGCAGAGCTACAGAATTACAACTTTAAAAAGTTGTTGATAATTCAGTAACCACAATTTGCACAAATAGGCTAAGATGTGTACCAGCATATTAGTGACAGACAGGTTGCAAACCCATCGCCTAACAGTACTACAAGCCTTTATTCCCTTACGACATCCACGGGAAGACATGGAGTGGCACTATTCTAACCCGGCAACCACATATTATTGTAAATATTTAGGTATCAATATTCTAGAGAGTATTAGTACGGCTAGGACTTAAAACAAAGACTTAGAGAATTCTAGGGTTACTATAGGTTCACAACTATTGGGTTATATTAGATTACTTGACGATCACATGCCAAAACTAATTTACTTTTAAAATAGGTTGTTAGGAATAGGAAGCTTTATAGACTAGGAATGTTACTTATGGTGACTAAGCAAAAATAAAATAAAAATAAAATTTTAGCTTAGGGCTATTATAATTGGTTCCACGAGGACCAGGATTTGAGTAATTCTATTTAAAGATGCTTAGGCTACAGTAGGGTTATCGTAAGGAGAATATATTGAGTTTAATTTTAGTAAAGAAACATTTACCAAAGTAAAAGGAAATCGCCCGATGCTTTCATCGCACACTCACTTCCGAGGGATAGACAGACGCAAGTTGAAAACAGAATTTAGTACGTAAACTAGGTCCATTAATGCCTGCTCTTAGCTTGAAATTTTGCAAGGACTTGCCAGAATTCAACCAAGAAAATGTCGACGAATTATAGGTTTAGTATTTTTAACCTATAATTCATCGACTTTTTCATGGTTGGATTCTGGCAAGTCCTCCCAAAATTGCAATTCAATTACTTTATGAGACTGATTATGTTTAAATTAAAATAATTTAAAAAGAAGTTATGATTAACAATGCGTCATACAGACGAATCAAAGAGTAATTGTTGATTTATTGAATAACTAATAACACTACACCAATCTTAGAAGAGATAATATTTTCTGTGATTTAACTGTTAATTTTTGTTTTTTCAAATATATTTGTACCGAATTTATGATGGTTTTAATTAGCAATTAGTCTAACCTTTAATCGTAGTACTAGATTAAAAAACCGTATTTCGTCTGACTTTTGAAGACATACGTTTTTTTAGACTAGTATATAAATATAAAATGATCGATACGAAAACCAACCATATTTTTTTGATTTGCGTACTAGACAAGATAAACGTATTTCTTTTATTCGGCGTTATTATTTAGATCTGAATTATTAAAAAAATACTTTGTACCAAGCAATAAGGCGGTATGTTGCAAATACGTCTTTTTAATTAAGCATTATTGTGATACGTTCAAGCCCTAGTTTAGTCTGAAGACGTATGAAGGAAAACCTAGCCTATAAGGCGGTATAGTGCTCATATACCTCCTTTTTGCTTGTTTTTCAGTGGCAATTATTAATCGGCAACTAAATAAAAAGGAAAAAATGCATGTAAAAAAAAAACTGTAGGTAATAAAAATACATTACTTATGTAGAAAACTAGTAAAACACAATGTCTATCCGACACAAAAAGTTTCATTTCAATATCTGTTTAAATTACCTAGAAATATGAAAATGAAGATTTCGGTCACTTTTTTGCGATTATCTCGAAAGTGTCTTTTGTCGAAAAGTCGCCTTTTACACTAGCACGGCAGCGCTAGCTTCGTAGGCACATTACAACTTTCCGAGTCTTTGTCTTACATCGTCCGGTTTTAAAATAAATAAATAAATAAATTATTCTAAAAGCAAATGAATGAAATGAAATGAATGAATGAAGCTATAATCATAATGGATGAATTTAGAAATACCGGCGCAAAATGAGATGATGTAACTACTTCACATTTCACGTGAAACGAAACGGTAAAAAACAGGACAAAATAGCATTTGTATAAACTGTTTCAGTCTGGTTCCTGTTTGTCCATCACTGGCTTCAATTACCAAGATTCAAACATTCTGTAACACGATTAACACAAATATTTAGGTACATTATATTTGTAAACACATTCAATTTTAATTTATTCCTACATCTTTATCTTTTATTATAACATTATGTTTTTCTATGAACGTACTATAAACAAAGAGTAATATTTTTATTTTTATTACCATAGTTATACTACGATTAATTGGATTCTGACTCTTGGCAATTCTCGACATATATAAGGAGAGATCGGAATCTAAATGACACGAGATACATTGCTGCATATTCATAATATCATAACTTGTGCACTTAGCAGTCTAACAGTAATGTAGATCACCTGCCACAATGCCGTTTTATTTACAGTAGACCTATGAATAACACAGATGTGGCATGATTTAAATATTGCATCGCATTCAGGCGCCTGAAAAAAACGGCAAGTTTTGATAATCTAATAATTATGTGATAGAGCTAAATACCTCTGAAACGGACTGAAACGATATTTCAGCCTGCTGAAAACGCTTTCAAAGCACCAAAATTCACGCTTGAAAATGAGACACTGTATAGCATAACAATATACAATAATTCGATTTTAAATACTTATCTTTAAAACGTAGCCGTAGTAAAAAAAAAACTTTAAACGCGTTTTTCTCCACTTTTTGGTCTTGATTGCTACAGTTGTTATGGTTTACGTGGCAGTATTATCACATTGTGGTCAACAATAGCCTCCATTACTGTCAAGTACAGTAATGGAAATTGATTCGTAGACCATTTAGAACTATGTCATAGTGACGTAATCAATCAAAACGTGAGAGACTTCTTATGATTTTATTTACAGTGTCACTTTGACATAGTTCGTGTAAATATAAGAGCTATCAAAACTTTGTCGATACGATAACCAATCAAAAGCAATAAGTTTTTACCTAGTGGAAAAGAGGCTCTAGAAGATTGTATTACTTATTACTGCCGTCTACCTCTCCCTTCAGATCACATAATGGACCCGATTCTAAGCGCACATCGCTTATATAGCCTTAAACTAAATTGTCTAATTTTTAGATATAGTTTAGACAGCAGATTTAACCAGTGCTATTCTAGACTGTCAAGATGACAATGTCTAAGATAGCCTGAAATAAGAAGCGTTAGATTCAAATTAGCGCTGTATAGTGTCGCTAACTTAAATAAAATTAGGAAGTTTAGAGGCCACTGCACTGTAGAATCGGGTCCAATATAACCCTAAAACATGTAATTTTGTTACCATGCTACATGTTTATTTGCGTTCGAATCCAACGAAGGATACAAGTGAGAAATGTTTTCCACATCACTTCACACGTCTTCCGGATTATTTTTCATATTCGATTTATTGATACGTTATTTTATGTATACCCATGGTACTTATAATGGTGGAAAGAGTTATTTAAAAGGGATAAGCTCGCTTTTGTACTAAGATAATTATTGTTAATGAATTTGATGTTAAATACTCATTACTTTTTATTTGTTTTTTTATTTTAATGTTAATTCCGGGTTTATAATATATGTAGTGTACTATCATTTTTTTGGAGTACCTATATGAAACTGGTAATACGCGATATCCATACCTTTAAATTATATTGGCCGTCACTTGCAACGATCCAACAGGAAACAGTTGTGTTGTGCCGGAGTTGCCACACAAATAGCATTAGTCTTTGTTAAGTTTTTTCTCATATTGTTTTTTATATTAATTTATATTTCACTTTACAAAATAAATTATCGCTAGTATTTGTCATGTTACCTGTTACCTGTTTACTGTTACCCGTCTTTTTGTTTAACGTTGATTAATTTTTAAGTCAGGGTCCCTCTGAAAATCAGCGCCGCAGTTTTCATGCGGCACAATACTGAGAGAGATCCTGTTCAATGTACCTAATTAATGTCTTCTTTTTACTTCATATTTTTTCTATTGTATTTTTGTGTGCGTTGAATAAACATTTTCTATTCTATTCTATTCTATTCTAAATGAAGAATTTACAAAGATCCTTTCAATATTAAATATTCCATTTTATTTTGTTACAGATCCAACATCGCAAGTAACGAAGAAAAGCAGAGAAAAATAACGAAAGATCTCAAAATGTTTCATTACAATATAGAAATAAAAGCACTAGTCATTATTTTAATCCTTGTAAATCATAGTTCGAGTGAAATATTAGAAAAACAGAGTAATAAAACAGACGTTGAAACTGTGTTAGATGAGAATGTAAAAGATGTTGAAAGTAATGCGTGCGTAGGAGACCCTGTGTATTGTAATTTAACTAGAGAAGAATACACAAAAATGTTGAATGAATACATTTATCCACAGACTTATGAGTGGGTTTTGATAGCTACTCATTCGGTAGTGTTTGTCGTGGGCTTGGTGGGGAACGCTTTGGTGTGCATAGCGGTGTATAGGAACCGAACGATGAGGACAGTGACGAACTATTTCATTGTGAACTTGGCGGTGGCGGATTTTCTGGTGATATTGCTGTGTCTCCCGCCGACAGTGGTGTGGGATGTGACGGAGACCTGGTTTTTGGGAGAACCATTATGCAAGATCTTGCTGTACTTTCAGGTTAGTACAAGTTTTTAGTTTGTTACTCTATAAAATATGTCCAAGGCTTAAAACGGGTCTATATTGAAATGCCTACTATACCTGCCGCAAAACAGACTGGCAAACTGGTCAAACCCCGAGGCGGGGCTTAAATTTAGAGATGCGCGCGAGCAATCCGATGGTTGTATCGATAAAGTCAAGTGCTTTTTAGTTTTATTTACCAAGTATATCATATTTTTTGTACGAATGTTAAAATTGAATGACATTTAAAACAATAAAATTAAAGAAAAAGTAACAATATTTACAAGCGACAATTGAACTGAATTTTGCTTAAGTGATCGTTTGTATTATAGAATTGTTTGTAACTTAACGACTATTCTAGCGCTGAGTTTCTTGCGGCGTTTCTTCTCAGCAGTGGTCTCCTCTTGTGAAGCGCTGGTAGATTCTTGACGTGTAAAAGTGCCCGTGCGGCCTACTTACCTACTTAATAAATGTTTTTATCTTTATCTTTATCTATTGTGAGAATTTAAGAGGCGGTAGGTAGGCACGTAGTGCCATGTTGACTGATCTAGCCGGTCCGGTTAATTTTTAAGTTTGGCGGGTAGACTTATATTATTTACTATGAAAATTATTTGTAATATTTAACGAGTAGTTAGTTTGTATCGATAGTGTCACGGCAACATCCCTACACGCGTCCACGAGAACCAATCACAAGTCAGTGAATGGTCAATCAATATGCGCCGTCTCGCTCTTACGTTTTATGACCCAGTGTGCCAGTTTGTTTTGCGGAAAGTATAGTCATTTGTCCTAATCGTCATTTGCCCTTATTCATCGATTGTCCTAAAGCTATTTCCGCCTGATGTTTAAACCTTTTTAGTGTTGTTATAATACAACTGATGCAGGTATTTTTGGAAAGCTTTAAAAGTTGTCTGACTCAGCTGAAAACCAGTTTAGAATAGACAATAATTTAGGACAAACGATATTATGGATCGCAAATGACCCCGTTGAATAACCTTACGTAATTGGGATTGTTCATATTTTTAAAATTACTCTAATTTGAAAACCATTTCGAGGAATAGGGTTTTAAAACCGTTCTGCATTATTAAGTTTTTGAAATATTTATCTATTCCGGACATTTCGACAAAAGTATATTTGACCTTTGTTTGACTTTCGTTTTTGGCTTGAAGCCCTCCTAGGGGTATCTTACGGATTAGGCGAAAACCGCTTGAAATAGTATGTTTTATTCCACAATTACAATTATTTTTTATCATTAGATATCATTTAATTCTTCTAATTTAATAGAAAATGCCAACTCAAATTTAAAATAATCATGTCATCCATAAAATGTCTGCAAAATAAATAATGTTATTAAAACAAAACTATTGGATCAAATACAAAACTAATGAAATTGGCCTCTTAAAATTACCTATTCTTTCGAATTAGAATGTAAAAATCGTAAGTTATTTTTTTTGGTCTATCCCAATTATATACAGGGTGGCCCAAAAATACGTTGACAAAGATTTTTAAGAAAATGTTTTTATTACTTACAAGACTTTCACAATATGACATTAGAAATTAAAAACTACAATCTTTTTAATTAAAAAAATCAATTATCTTCAAAATATCCACCTTTGGCTTTGATACACAGATGCAAACGTTTGTTAAAATTGTCAACGATATGCCGCAGCTCCTCCGAGGTTATTTTTGCCCACTCTTTGGTAAGTGTTGCTTTCAGAGCGTCTACACTTTTGTGTTTAGTGGCACAGGCCCTTGCCTCTAAGATAAGGCCACGACATATTGTAATATTTTTTTTATTACTCAGGAAGAGGAAATAGAATTCGTTTCCGTTATTCCTCACTTCTTCCTGTTTATTTGCGAGAATCTCTTTTGGTTACCCTAAAAAATATATATTTTCCTGTTGGGGGTTTAATTAAAAACATAATTTTTATTGTAATTCCTCCCAACTTTGAGTTTTTTGTTAAATTGATTTATGCTGTGTAATGTCAGTCTGTCTGTCACGAAAATACATTATTTCAGAGCGAATGTAATTTATTTAAATTTGCCATTTTTTTTAATTGAACCTTCAGGAACTAACCATTCAAACAACAAAAGTTTTCCTTTGACCCCTAGAGCAGAAAATAGGAGCTGCGTTGATTTTTCTTTAGAACACACCTAACTAGGTTTGACGGGCAGTAAAAAAGAAATAATAAAAGCCGGGCAAGAGCATGTCGGAGCATGCGCAGTGCAGGGTTCCCAAGCCGTTACTACGAACAAAATTAGACAAACTTAACTTTGCCGTTGGAAAAATGTTATCCCCATACATCGACATAGGTCGCGGTCAGTTTACCAACACCGCAAATAAATTTCGGTAGGTATAAACATTTTTAAACCGTTTGTAACTCAAGAACCACTGGAGTCTACTTAAGATTGATATTTTTCCTATGAAATTAATTATAGTGCACATGCACATGACTCTCACAAAATTTTGCGCTTTAAAGCTTAAATTTTATAAACGGATACCTTAATCGAAAAATTGTTTTCCGAAAAAACCCCACGAATAGGGGAGGTACATTAAAAAAAAACTGACGTATTCAGTTTCTTGTGGCGTTTCTTCTCAGCAGTCGTCTCATCTTGGGAAGAACTGGTAGATTTATGGCAAAAGTATTTACTCATTTAAAATATTTTAACTTTTTATATTTTGAAAGTACGAATTCAAAATTATTTTTAAACCGGATGGCGAAAATAACAACACGCCTTCTTTTTTGTTGAGGGTTAAAAGGACTTAATTTTCGATCGTTACCTACTAAGACTACGAAAGAGCCTTTGAAAAATATATATGTTTTATGCCGCAAGCAATCTGCCGAATAATTAGCAAAAAATTATTATAAAGTAAAGTAATACCTCCTTTAAAATCGACGAAATTTTTAACAGGGTACCGTACCTAAAGGGTGCTTACGGGACCTTATTACTAAGTCTCCTCTATTCGTTCGACTATCTGTCAGTGGACTGTATCTTATGAACCTTCATACATATACTTACTCTAACTATTCTAAAATGATTTATGTGACAGCCATATTTCGTAATTTCAATCACTCTCTGTACCTACTCACTAGCGAAGTGTTTAAAAATAGATGATTAATTATTTGAATCCCTGAACGGCGTCGCTATGCTTGTATCGATACATACGTACGATACTTCAGCGAATACTACAGTAGGTATTGGTGAAAGGTTAAAGTTTTATTTATTTATTGTTTATTTCATATATTTATTTATTATAACATATTAACAAACTTTTATATAACCTGTCACAGGCATCATCTTAGTAAAATCAGAGTATAGATGAGTACATATTTTTATTCAACTTCTACAACTACAACAAAAAAAATAAAAAAATAAAAATAATAAAGATAAAGATAAAGACATTTATTCAGTAAGTAGTCCGCACGGGCACATTTACACGTCAATAATGTACCAGCGCTTCACTAGAGGAGACCACTGCTGAGAAGAAACGCCGACCATGTCACACAAATTGACCTAGTCCCAAAACTAAGCTTTAGGCTTGTACTGTTCGTGTAAGGAACCCTTCGATAGTCAGATGCGGTCCTGGTTTTTCTAGTTCTCCCCAGGGGTTACAGTCACAGGCATTACACTCCTTCAATATGAAATAAGCCACTCACCTTGGTCTGTCCGTTGGCACGCCTTAGTCACGGGCTACTCCAGATCACTCCAAAGTCTAGGTATCGAGTCCGAGCTGGCCAGCTCTGTCACATATAGGAATGTATCACCATATGAGATCTAGCACTCGTGTATACATATAAAAACACACACAATGCTCTCCGATGGTAACTTGGGAATTCGTTCCGCCGGTACCGAAATACACGTCCGATTTGGAAGCCGATTTAGGACGAACAGGCCGGGCGCTTGTCTCGAAGCTAACCTCAAATGTCTTCACGCGCCGACCTAAAGCAGATGTGACTTACCCACATATTAAAAGATTACAATGCCTGAACATCCCCCCGCCTAACCAAGCCCGCCTTGGTTATTCATTCCCTAAAGGTAACCTACACAATTTTGAGACGGGTCTCATTAAGACACCATTTTGGGTTTTGACTTCGGCAACCCGTATGACCCCGTCTTTACCCGGTAAAAGCTTAACTAACCGTCCACGTCTCCAGTGTAGAGGTGATAGGTTATCCTCTTTAATTAAAACTAAATCATCTAACTTAGGAGGTTCCGTATGCGAGGTCCATTTAAAGCGTTGTTGGAGCGTATGAAGGTATTCACTTTTCCAACGGTTCCAAAAATGTTGGGTCATCTTTTGTATCTGTTCAAACCGAGACAACCGAGACATACTGACCTCGGTGTAAGGATATTCGGGAAGGGCCACTAGGGGCTGACCGATCAAAAAATGTCCGGGAGTCAATATCTCCAAGTCCGCCGGGTCCGTACTAAGAGGACACAACGGCCGCGAGTTCATCACGGCCTCCACCTTCGTGAAGAACGTGGTGAGTTCTTCGAACGTCAACCGAGTTTCGCCGAGTACGCGCTTGGCGTGAGTTTTTGCCGATTTAACCGCCGCTTCGAATAATCCACCGTGGTTTGGACTGGATGGAGCGTTGAAAAGCCATTTAATGTCGTTTTTGACGAATTCCCGATCGATTTCCGATTGATGATCCCGTAAGAAAACTCGCAGTTCCTTCAAATATTTATCCGTGCCCGTATAGTTAGTACCGCAATCCGACCGAACTAATGAGGGAAGCCCTCGCCGTGATATAAACCGGGTAAACGCCGCTACGAAAGCTTCGACCGTTAGTTGACTAACAATCTCCAAGTGCACACTCTTAGTGCTTAAACAAACAAAAATACATAAATAACATTTCAGGATTTTTGCGTTCCGAAGCACGCTTGATTTAATGTGAAATGGACCAGCGAAATCGGTTGCGGTACCAAAAAATGGTCGGATGCCCCTCACCCGATCAGCGGGTAAGTCCGCCATGAAGGGCTGGTCCAGCCGCGGCTGCGCTCGGAAGCACCGTATACATTTGAAGGTAACGTGACGCGTCACCCGCCGAGCTGCAACTATCCAATACGTCCACGATAAAATAGACTCTAATGCATTAGCGCCTACATGGCAGTATGCCTTATGATAGTGTGTTACTAAAATTTTCGTAAATCTACCCTTGCCTGGTAACAAAATTGGATGTCGCGCGTTGTAAGGTAAATTCGATGCACCGATTCTACCGCCGACTCGAAGCAAATTGGTTTTATTATCTATAAACAAATTCAACCGCCTTAGTGATGGTCACTTTAGAGGAAAGTATTTGTGAAACCCGATTGCCTTCGTACACTTGCAATTTGTGCGGAGGAGTTTTTAACCACGCCAATACAATGGTACTATCACACCAACCTACTACCCTGTATAATTCGATATCACTCTCAAGTGAAGTGACGACATGGTTTATAAGAGTGGTTAACAGGGTTGCCCCATTTAATTCAATTTTTGGAATAGTGTGCTTTGTCTTAAGAGGGGCTACGCGGGACTTAGCCATGAGTAGCCTCACTCGAACCGTACCGTCTGCGTTTGCCGACCGTAAATAAACTGCAGATGCAAAACCGACCGAGGATCCGTCACAAAAACCGTGAATTGAATATGTACTTTTACCGTTCGATTTTATACATCTAGGGATAGATATCTGTTGCAAATTTGGCAAGTCCTCGAGAATCTCTTTCCAATTCCGAACTATCTCTTCCGGTGCGGGAGCGTCCCAATCTATTTTCCGCGAATTGCTAGAAGTGCTAAGTAGGGTTTGTAACAACAATTTTATTCTAAACACTACTGCACAAGCCCAGCCGAGGGGGTCGTATAGTCGAGCTGACAAAGATAAAATAGTCCGCCGAGTAATCGTTCCTTCTACTGGCAATTGCAGTCGGTAAGAGAAACTATCACATTTTGGATCCCACTGGATACCTAAAACCTTTATAAAACCGGAGCCGTCCGTATCCGCGTCAAATGACCGAAGAGTCTCCAGGTGGTCTGACGGTAAACCGTCCAATAGCTCTGGGACGTTTGACGACCATTTCCGCAATTCATAGCCGGCCGTGCCCATGAGCGCCACCAGCTCATCCCGCAAGTCCCTAGCGGAGTCCAGCGTGTCCGACCCTCCGTTTAAATCATCCACGTAACTTTGACGGCGTAATAACTGAGCCGCGCGTGGGTACCTATTTTCTTCGTCACTAGCCAACTGATGCAAACACCGAATTGCAATGAACGGACTCGATTTTAAGCCGTAGGTATTTGTTGTCAACTCGTAAACAAGTAAAGGTTCGTCCGGTGACGGTCGCCAGAATATAAGTTGATATTTCCGATCTTCCGAATGTACCCATGTCTGTCTGAACATCATTTTTACATCAGTAGTAAATACAAACTGTGGTAACCGAAAATTAATTATTATTTGAGTAATATCGTTCTGTAATCGCGGTCCGGAATGCAAACAATCATTCAAAGATACGCCTGTGGTCGTCTGCACACTTCCATCAAAAACGACCCGAATTTTGTCAACATCACCAGATTTTTTAAAGACTCCATGATGACATAAAAAATGATGTTCTTGCCCGGACCCGACATCAAAGTTAGAAACCGCCATGTGACCGAGTTTTAAATATTCCGTCATAAATTCTACATATTTTTTCCGAAATTCCGGTTGTCGTGCCATGCGCCGTTCTACGGCTATAAATCTCCGTAATGCTATTTCCCTAGAATCACCTAGCCGTCGATGACCTAATACGAGTGGTAATTTCACCACATATTTACCGTCAGTGCCCCGTGACGTAGAACTCGCAAATAAATTCTCACATTCCAAATCCGCCGGATCCCGTATAAAACCCGAGTTTGGTGGTTCTTCAGACCGCCAAAATTTTTCAACTGCTTCGATGAGTGTCATGCCGACATGACAACCCGTTTGCAATTCAATACGATTGTCCATTGAAGCCACAGGGCCGAAAATTGCGTAATCAAAAATGGTACCCAACGCAAACGGTCCTCCCGCGCCCAAGTCAATCTTATCCCCGTTTAAAATATGGCCTAAAATGTCGCATCCAAAAATGATGTCTATGTGACTTTGATTAAATGACCCGTCGTCCGATAATTTAATATTATTAACCGGTAATCCTAATTTTCGCGCGAAATAAGACGTAGGCCGTTTTAACACCACCGCCGTAACTGATAATAAAATCTTACTCAATTGTTCCGATCTAAAATAAAACTCAACCAAATAGTTGCCGTCATTGTTGCATAACCCGCCGATACCTAATAAAGATGTTTTATTGTAATGTCGCTTCAGTCCTAAAGTGGCTACAAAATCACTTTTAATTATTGAGACTTGGCTTCCCAAATCCAACAAGGCCCGAGACCGCACAAAGTTTCCGTTAACCGATTTTACTTCAATAATGACGGTGGGCAAAATTATATTGTTCATTAACCGAGGCACTACTGAGGCGACACTACTAGACTGTAATTGCTATTCTTGAGAACGTGGTCTCCGATCTCCGCTATGGCTTGGCGACCGCCTACCCCTTGAACGATTCCGATTCCGACCGCCTTCATAATTATTATTCCGAAACTCTCTAGAATCATAGTCGCGTTCATAATTTGTATAATGACGCATCAAATCTTGCATACGACAACCCGCCCCGGTGGCGTTGTCGACGTGCGGGCTGTTCCCTGCATTTGCGCCAGGCGACCCCTTTTCGTTAGCCGGGTTATCGCGTTGTGAAGCGACGGCTACTTGCCGTGAACGCTGCCTATCTCCCGGAGGCGATGGAGCGCGCGCAGTGGACATCGTACAAATTAATTTATTATGGCCAATATTTCCACACCGATTACATGGTACCTGCCGGTCGCACGTCGCGGCAGGATGCCTTTCAAAACATCTAAAGCAAAGGCCGTTAATTTTTACCCAGTCCTTACGCTCATATGGCGACAAACTTGCAAACTTGAAACAAATGGCTAAGTTGTGCCCCGGTATATTACAATAATAGCAATTATTATTTTGTCCGGAACCGTAATTACGAGAGTTAACCCATTCCGATTTGTAATTATTATTACTCCGCTCCGCAACATGCACATTACGCGCCGGTTTCCGTGTGCACTCCGCGTAAGTCCATGCCGGCTCCGCCGCCATGGCCGCCGTGTCGATGAGTCGGCATTCATTTTGTAGAAACTCAGTTAACTGTTCAAAAGTGGGTAGATTTAAGGTGTTACCGCCGTACCGCTGCTCAAACCGACTTTTAATATCTAACGGCATTTTTGTAAGACTAATATGTAACAAAATATAGCTCCACTCATCTATAGGTAGTCCTAAATTTTTTAATGCCCGTGTAGATTCTAACAACGGATTTAATATTTTTGCCCTAAGGCCTACACCTTTACTAATCGCCGGTAAATGTAATATCCGAGATATATGCGAATCCGCTTGCAACCGTTTATTTTCATATCTACCTTTCAAAATATCCATGGCAATGTCTAATGAACCGTCAATCATTGGCAGATGTTTTATAAGCGACTTAGGTTCGTTTTCTAAGTTAGCAAACAAATAATGGAACTTTTCCGTTTTAGAAATGTCCTTCTGTGACAACACCAAGGATGTAAATAGACTGATGAAGCTACTCCATGAAAATACGTCACCATCAAACGGAGTCAAGTTAATGCGCTGTAACCGCGCCGCCCCGGCGCTCTGAGTCGGCGCGTGCGTGCCGTCGAGGTGCGGGTAGGCCGCCGCCACCGCGTCCAACTCATTGTACCACTCTGTGGCCTCTTTGTATTTTTCATCATAACTAGCGATCGTTTTATCGTCTACCGAATCGAGGCACAGTATGCCTTCGTATGCCTCCGTAAGACCTTTAAAGTACTCTTCCAACTTACGTAACCGCGCCGACAATACGCTTGAACTATAGCTTTTGCTAGACACAATTTGTAAACTATTTTTTAACCAATCATATTTAACTTTAAACTTACTTTCAATAACTTTAGCCATTTTTTCCGAAATGGTAACCTCTTAAGTAAGACAACCGCTACAGTAGGATAAAACCAAACCGATTATTCCCGAAAACTTAACCGAATAAAATAACGGACACCTTAACCGATATTAATAACAAATTTACTGATACCCTAAGCTAACTACCTAATGAAAAACCTATCCGGTTCGAAGGACCAAAATTATGTTCGTGTAAGGAACCCTTCGATAGTCAGATGCGGTCCTGGTTTTTCTAGTTCTCCCCAGGGGTTACAGTCACAGGCATTACACTCCTTCAATATGAAATAAGCCACTCACCTTGGTCTGTCCGTTGGCACGCCTTAGTCACGGGCTACTCCAGATCACTCCAAAGTCTAGGTATCGAGTCCGAGCTGGCCAGCTCTGTCACATATAGGAATGTATCACCATATGAGATCTAGCACTCGTGTATACATATAAAAACACACACAATGCTCTCCGATGGTAACTTGGGAATTCGTTCCGCCGGTACCGAAATACACGTCCGATTTGGAAGCCGATTTAGGACGAACAGGCCGGGCGCTTGTCTCGAAGCTAACCTCAAATGTCTTCACGCGCCGACCTAAAGCAGATGTGACTTACCCACATATTAAAAGATTACAATGCCTGAACATATATGGGAGATATATATTCTTAAATACATAAAAAAAGTCCCGGACTCATAAACAAATAATAGCGCTCATCACACAAATATTTGCCCATACTGGGAATATAACCAAGGACCGCTAGCTTCGTAGGCATGGTCACACCAACTACGCCAACGCGTGTTTAATTTATTTGCTAATTTAGATATTCACAAAACAGGAAAAGCTTTGTTTTTCAGACGTGTTTACGCAATCACGTTGGCGTAATATTGACAGTAGATGATTTATGAATGTTTGTATGAGCATGAAAGAACCTTAGCTGTGATAGCAAACAAAATATCGTGATTTAGAGCACAGAGAGGATTTATATTTGCGTACTGCCACCGAATAACTATGTCATTATGAAAGGATAGGTAGTTGCAGCGTGATTATTTTAATACATACATACATACATACGTGAAATCACGCCTGTTTCCCAGAGGGGTAGGCAGAGACCACTTCTTTCCTCTTGCTACGATCTTGACAAATTTATTTCGCTTCTTCAACATTCATACATCGATTCATGCACGCACGTCAGTTTCGGGTACTTAAGATACAAAATAAAAAAGTAAAGTACACCTAGGGCGGCCCCTTCCGACCCTTCCACTCACTTTCGATCAGTATATCTGTTTCGTCAATCTTCTTCCATCCATCCTTTCCAAATGACCGAACCATCGAAGCATGCCCTTTTCAATCTTAGACACTACATCTTCTTTTATTCCACATTTCTCTCTGATTTTTTTCATTTCTTACTCTATGAATTAGTATTTTAATCATACTTATAATTAAACTAGCGATCTAGCCTCTTCGCTTCGCTTTAAAATACATAAAAACCTTCGCCTTGAATCACTCTGTCTATTGATAAAAACCGCATTAAAATAATATGTTGCGTAGTTTGAAAGATATAAGCGTACATACAGACCAGACGGCGGGAGGCAACTTTGTGACATACTGCTCGTATGTTTCCGAATATTGCTTTCTATTCGGGAAATGATTTTGAACGGTGTCTCCTTGTTTTATCAACACTCATTTCATTGAATGTACCATTTCACCGAATTTCACTTCATCATCATCATGTCAGCCGAAAGACGTCCACTGCTGGACATAGGCCTCCCCCAAGGCTCTCCACTCAGACCGGTCTTGTGCTTTTCGCATCCACCGCGTTCCCGCGATCCTTACAAGGTCATCTCTCCATCTTGTTGGAGGCCTACCTACAGCTCGTCTCCCGGTCCGCGGACGCTACTCAAGAAGAATTTCACTTAATTGAGTGAAAAGTAAGAGTGGGGAATTGAGCTACAGAATTACCCTATTTTCTTCTCTGGGAAAATGATTTTATGCTTACCACTTGGGCCCGGGGGAGTCTAAACTGTAATGTTATTATTTATATTGTTTTTATTTATATGTATACTTACCAGTTGCCGTGTGGTTGCCGGGTTAGAATAGTGCCACTCCATGTCTTCCCGTGGATGTCGTAAGAGGCGACTAAGGGAATATAGGCTTGTAGTACTGTTAGGCGATGGGCTTGCAACCTGTCACTAATGCGCTGGTAAACATCATAGCCTATTTGTGCTAAATGTGGTTACTGACTTATCAACAAGTTTTAAAGTTGTTTATAATTCTGTAGCTCTGCCTACCCTACTTTGGGAATGAAGGCGTGAAGGTATGTATGTACCAGTCAGATCAGCGTGGAACTCTACAATGAGCATGGTCTGTCATATTTTTCCCCGGTTAGTAAACTCCGTCCCTCATTTAAACGCAACTTTTTTCCTCCAACGCTTTCCGCACTTGTAGCAAATATAAATCCCTCCCGTCTCATTTTCTGACATGGGTTGCAAAATTACTTATTTCACAACTGTTCTGCAAAACTTTGCGTTACGTAAATAAACGCCTAAACCCGGAAATAATGCGAAACCTTTTGAGCAATCGGCAAATAAAATTTTGTTACCGTCATCGTAACAAAACAGGAAAGCTAAGTAACGATAAGTCCGCGTATTTTGTTTAACATGTTTAACTGAATGGTTATTATTCATTTTGAGCTTTCTTTGTAGGTATTTAGTTTGATTCTATGCGAATGAAAACACGTGCATTTTATCTTTTTTATTAGTCAAAAGAATAATCAATTTTAATTTACCTTGGTCAGCTGATATGAAAAGCTTTATGAAGGAGTAGGGTAAAATTGGGGGACCTGGATACGTACCGAGGTATCCAAGCCCCCCCAATCTTACCAGTGATCAAGTTTTCATCATTTCATCTATTAATTCTTCTTTTCATCAATTAATCTATTAATTCTACTTGTTCTTCTTTCATGTTCTGAATACTGAATAGATCAAGTTTTCATCTAGTGTAATACCTATGAGCTAGGCAAAATTTATAATAGATCTAAATCAGTATTCATGTATTCAATACATCAATTATGAGTGCTCCATTTTATATTAAGCGTTATTAAATAGATAGTGATTCATACATCGACGTGAACATAATTATGAGACGTACAGTGTTATCGACGCCGGTAATTAATTAGCGGTCTCACCTTTCCAAAACAACGCGAGTCGGATAAGTCGAATTTAAAATGGTGGGTTAGTGGCGTGATAAATAAATAAACACATTGTTACTCGATTAATATTTATTCTGTAAAATGCATATTTTTACAACACTGTGTAGCGATTACAAATATTAGATGATATAGACTCCGTTATTTTATCTATTACGTTAAGTGTTGACTCATATATTCCGTCTAGAGGAACGCTTTTGACCGCATACTGCAGGCACAATTCTGCATTACACTTGCATATTCGCTCACTATCTTCTATTTTGTCTCCGTCATAAATTTCTATTTTAATCACTTTAGCAGCTCTATTCTGATGAGGTTTCTTGATATACGAATAAATTGTTGTGTTTTCTGGCTTTCGTTTACGATCTAACCCGAGCCTTGGTTCATATGTAGGTCGCGATGCATTGCAGGGTACAAAGTTGAATAGATGCTCAGACGTGTCCTGAAATTTACACACCGGTTAGCATGTAATATATAAACAGAAAACATATGTACCGATATTTATAATTAAATTTAACTTACCGACATTTTGCAAGAGAACCACGTACGTTCAAAATATTTATTACAATAGGTATCCCTTCAGAAATTTTTAGCTTTATATATAAATAAAATGGTGTCGATAGAATTCAAAGTAGCTTAATATTGGATATTGATCTAACATTCTAATCCTTTATGGTATATGCCATAAGAGGAAAGTTTATGCACGTGTCGAATGCAAGATGATTCCCTATCTATTTAAATTCTAGCTTTTCGGTGTGAGACTTATAAGGTCTGATTTTTCTGCCATTTTAAATTGAACTATATTTACAAATAATAAAGTTTAATTTCAATGTTCGGCCCGCGTATACTTCCGACTGAATTCCAATCGTGTTGAGACAAAAAAACATGATAGTGATTAATTTCTTGGTTGCACTTATTTATAGTGCTTGTTGCATAGTACATAAGGTTGTAATTAAATATTTAGATTTTTACTTTTATATCGGGATACAGAACGCTGACAACAGCTATTGTGCATGATAAGTATGGAGCAGCAAAAGTGCAAGTCTGCTTGATTTTTATTTGAATGTGTGTTTTTCGTTCCAAAAATGGTTATCGCTCGCATATATTTAAAGTGGGAATTGTGAGACTGAGACACATTGTCATCGGCAAGCGAAGTCTTCTGATCTTCAAGTTACTAAAGTGCATCAATAAGTGTCAACATATCTGCTATCATGTAAGTACCATTCGAATATTCATCTATTCATCTATCAGATATTTCATCTATTAAAATACGATTATTTTTTCTGAGCGCAAGCTTAGTGTAGTTTGACAATAGTAGAGAAATGAATGCATCCATTCAATTCTCTCGTATGTTTAGATAGTTAAAGTTTAAAATAAATTTGTGTTTTGTTCTTGCGATCTGAGTTGTTTTACTGATTGCTTGTGGGTTCAATTATCAAATTAATTTAATAAAATTACCTTTTCAGGTCCAGTCATGTTCAAGAGAGACCGCTTCGGACGGAGGAGGATGAGAAGAATTATACTCATAAAAAATGTAAAAAACCCGTGATCCGTGAGGGGGGTCACGGCTCGAACTCAGCATCTCGGGTCAGCACTTCGGAAAAGGGGAAAAAGCGAATTAATCCCGCTCGCATCGAACCAGCGTTATCATATGAATTGTTCGGGACAGATAGCGAGGGGGAGGATCGAAACAGTGACGATAGTGGTAAGGAACAATACAATCATCTTTATTCCTACATCACTAACAAAATTCCGAAAGGATTTTCGCGTCAGATCGATAAACATAAAAAAGGAACATACTACATCGTTTTGAAATTGTGCAAGGAAGATGAAATATTATTTGACCTAAAATTAAAAAATAAAACTAACACCGACTCAGAAGCCTGGCAATATCTAAAGCAGTTTGTAAGCATTATAAGAAAAGAGTTTAAAAGATATCCAAAAAGTTATAACATTAACACTAGTCATAATGTTTATTCATTTGTTCAAGATGGAGTACGGTGTGAAAGCCTGAAAATACAAAAGGTGGGAAAACATGGAAGCAAAGAGCCGCATAACAGTGAACTGGAGCAGCCGAAGCGAAAGAAAAGTAAAGTCAGCATTATTACTCCAACTACAGCGAGCCATACTACTCCCGCTGACGTTAGCAGAAAGGAGTCTGCGCGCGATGTGTTCGGGACCGACTCTGAGGATGACGAAGTAGATGAGCAAGCCCTCAGACCTGGTAAAAAAATGACTCCTCTCGTATCTTTTCTAAACCGACGAATCGCAAACGGAGTTGCTCGCCAGTCTAACGACTGTAAACTCGGTTCTCATTACGTAGAATTAAAAGTTTATAAATGCGATGAAATAGAGCGCGTACCTCCCATGAATCGATGGCGCCACGCAATAATAAGCTTAAAAAACAGAACAGATGATAGTACGGAAGGCTGGCGTGCGTTAACCGAGTATATAAAAGCTACGCGAAAGGAGTTCAAGCCTTGCCCGCCTACTTTTATCGGAAGTTATTATTAAAATAGAGCTCGCTCTTAATTGTACCCTCTCTATTGTACCCATAGTTAAGATGTATTCAAAAAATGTTTAACTATAGAACAGTTAATACTAAAGTGTAAAGCTTATTAAACTACCGCTTGCAACTATTACTAGGATTTATAAAATAAATGAGTAGATTGTAACCCTTTAATTTTTTTCTTTTCTTTACAGTTCATCCTGTATCAGCCTTAATACCTGAATATGAATTAATGAATTGTGAAAACTGTAAAATTGAAATGTCTCGAAAGGAATACTCATCTCACTTAAAAACTAATTTACATAAGTCAAACTGCTTACTGAACACAGAATTCGATAATATTTATATGATTGCTACTGCTTTTAAAAACAGAATTGTTTCATATCGTATAAATCCATCTCAGAAAGTAGATTATTTCACGCCAGAGATATTCTTTAATGAGTGTCAGAAAGATCTTCTAAAACTTATCAATATATCAGTAGAGAGCCTTACTTGTATTAAAGTTAACTTTGAATTCTTTGCGTACTTTATACAACCTCACTCAGACAAACAGGAGCTAAAGTCATTCAACACTAAATATGAAACTGTTTACAAGAGCACTGATTTTAATGAATTATTATTGAATACAAGTAACACTCTGAAAAAAAAACTAACCGAATTCGAACTTCGTGAATCTGGATGGACGTACCTATCTATAAGTCATATTGAAATTAACATGAACAAGTATTCTCCTTTGCGAGGCGGTTCTTATATTCCGTTACCTCCGGCAGTCAGAAGTTCGAAAAGTTGTATAAGTATACAGAATAGCGATAATCATTGTTTCTTGTGGAGTATTATGGCCGGTTTGTTTCCTTCTACAAGGAATGTATGTAAAGTCAGTTCATATCCACATTATTCTTCCGTTCTCAACACAGAAGGAATGTCATTCCCACCTTCGCCTAAACAAATTGAACTTTTTGAAAAAAATAACCCGAATATAAGCGTTAATATATATGGGTTAGATAATAAATCAAAAGTTACCGGACCTCTATACAAGACAAAAAAAAGAGAAATTAATCACATTAATTTACTATATATTGAAAGGGGGGGAAAAGCACATTACTGTTTAATAAAAGATCTTGTAAGGTTAGTTCGACGGCAAGTTTCGCACCACAAAGGTAAGATATATTTATGTGAGACATGTTTACAATTTTATAATGATGAAACAAAATATAGATCTCATGATTGTAGTGACGTGTTAGTTACTTTGCCTAAAATAAATTCTGTTTTAAAATTCGAGCATTATGAAAGACAACAGAAACTCAACTTCATTATTTACGCAGATTTTGAATGCCTCCTGAGTAACCACACCGAAAACATATCTGAAAACACTAAAATTTTGAAAAAACACCGCCCGTCATGTTTTGCTTATTATATATGTTGCTCGTATGATGATCAATTAAATAAATTTGTGACATATCGAGGTGAAGACTGTGTTGAAATTTTTGTCAAGAGAATAATAAAGGATGTAAAACGATTACATAAAATATTATCTAATGTTAAACCTATGACTCCATTAACTGCTGAACAAGAATCATCTTATCAAAACGCAACATATTGCCATATATGTAAACAACATCTGTTCGGTGACAAGGTGCGAGATCATGATCATGTTACATCCTTGTACAGAGGGCCGGCGCACTCTCATTGTAACTTAATGCATAAAGTATGTCCATTCATACCTGTTGTTTTTCATAACTTATCAGGTTACGATTCTCACTTATTTATTGAGGAATTAGTAAAACAAGAAGGTTCCGTTAAAATTATTCCTCAAACTAAAGAAAAGTACCTTTCTATAACAAAATACATAAAAACTGATACCAACTCTCGTTCTATTCAAATTAAATTCATTGATTCGTATCAGTTTATGAGTTCAAGTCTGGATGCGTTAAGCAAAAGTTTATCGGAAAACGATTTTGTTAATTTATCACGAGAGTTTCCTGATAAAAATCAACGTGAATTATTGTATAAAAAAGGTGTCTACCCGTATGATTACATGAATAGCTGTTTCAAATTTTCCGAAACCGAACTTCCTCTAAAATCTTGTTTCTACAACAGTTTGAACGATAGTCATATCACTGAAGCTGAATACGAACGTGCGCGAACAATATGGAATGTCTTTAATATAAAATCACTTGGTGAATATACCGACTTATATTTAAAAAGTGACGTATTATTATTATGTGACATTTTCGAAAAGTTTAGGATGACTAGTTTGCATTATTATAATCTAGATCCTGCGTATTACATCACTTCCCCAAGTTTAAGTTGGGATGCAATGCTTCTGTATACGCAGGTTGAATTAGAGTTAATAAGTGACTTAGAGATATATCAAATGTTAGAAAAAGGAATACGCGGGGGGTTAGCACAGTGCTCCCTTCGACACGCCAAAGCAAATAATAAATATATGTTCGATTTCAATGATGCTGAACCGTCTAGTTATTTGATTTATCTTGACTGTAATAACTTGTATGGTTACGCTATGATGCAACGCTTTCCTATATCAGAGTTCAAATTTTTGAGTCAAAATGAAATTGAAACAATTGATGTGTTGAGTATTCCAGCTAACAATGACTACGGCTATATTTTGGAGGTAGACCTGGCATACCCTGATCATTTGCATAGTAAACACAATGACTTACCGTTCGCTGCAGAAAAGTTCATCCCCCCCGGTGGTAAATGTGCAAAGCTAATAGCAAATCTTTATGATAAATTTAACTACATTATTCACTACACCCACTTAAAAGATTGTTTGAAACATGGTCTAGTTTTAAATAAAATTCACCGCATTCTTAGTTTTAGGCAAGAAAATTATTTGAAAAAATACATTGACTTAAATACAACCCTTCGTCAAGCAGCTAAAACTGAATATGAAAAGAACCATTTTAAATTATCCAATAACGCAATTTTCGGAAAGACTCTGCAAAATAATCGTAACCAAATCGATGTAAAATTGGTAACTAAATGGAAAGACAATGAAAATGTAACAAATAAACATCTTACAGCTGAAAAATTGATCTCCAAACCTAACTTTAAAAGTGTAACTATATTTTCAGAAAACTTTGTAGGAATACAGTTAAACCATGAAAAAATTGTCTTAGACAGGCCAATTTATATCGGATTCACAGTTTTAGAGCTTGCCAAACAACACCTATATCAGTTTCATTACGACTATATCAAAAATAAATTCAAAAACGATGTACACCTGTGCTACACAGATACTGACAGCCTGTTGTACTTGATTTATACAGAAGATTTTTATCAAGAGATGTATTGTGATATTTCTAAATTTGACACTAGCAACTTTGCAATCAATAATCCGTATAACATACCGAAAGTGAATGAGAAAATACCGGGCATATTCAAAGACGAGATGGGAGGTGATGTAATAACAGAATTTGTAGGTTTGAGGGCTAAACTATATTACATCAAAAGTGAGAACAGTGCCATTAAAAAAGCAAAAGGTATCTCTAAATACATTTCTAAGCGTTTAACACTAAATGACTATAATATGGCATTGATAGCTGATAAACAACTTCGTTGTAAGATGAACATGATACGG
The DNA here is from genome assembly GCA_927399475.2 of Acleris emargana. Taxonomy (NCBI): domain Eukaryota; kingdom Metazoa; phylum Arthropoda; class Insecta; order Lepidoptera; family Tortricidae; genus Acleris; species Acleris emargana. Next base: position 17,749,302 of record OV656854.1, read on the forward strand.
TCTATAAAACATGTTTTATACTCTCAACAAGTAGACAAACAAGTATTGAATAGAAGTGATGATAAGAGACAAGTTTTGAGAGATCAAATACATACATTACCATGGGGTCATTGTGAGACGATATTTTAAATGATTAAGTATTGTTCATAAATAAAGTGTAAAAGTCGTCTTTGGTTATTATGAATTATGGATATGTGTAATAAATATTTACCCCCACGAATAATACTATCGGTAATGACAAATGCAGATTGTTGTTTTAATTTTTATATTTGTTATTTATTAATGAGGTATTAATTACATTAACATCGAATTTAATAGATGATTGAGTAGCAAAAAAAATTAAGTTTTTGTACCTATATGTAATAATATAGTATTTCTTATTTGTTTTATATAGCAAGAACATGTATAATTAATAATACGAATACTTATAATAAACTGTTGAAGTGAATTGATCTGTTTCTTTCTAGCTATAGCTAACCCCCATTCAATTACCACACCACATTCAAACTGCATTTCTATAGAAAAGGAAGTGTTAAATCTTATTTTATCTTTTAGGTACTTAGAACATGTATCTAAATAAAGGAATCCAACTATGTTTTCTTACATCTTAATGTAATGCCGACATTTACAATCTGTTCCAATTTTATAATGTCATTTTACTTCAAATTACATAATTTTATGAGGTATATAAATACTTGGAAAGTTCGATTAAGCTCACACTACACAATGAAGTTCGTCAAGCAAACTCAAACTTTAGAAGTGAAAACTATTGATATAGAAAATCGGTTACAAAAAGTCAAACATAGCACACTGTTACCAAACACAATTCGATGCATAATATGTGGACCTTCTAACTGTGGTAAAACGAATGTTATGCTGAATTTATTGTTACATGAAAACGGTTTGAAGTTTAAGCATATATATTTGTATTCAAAGACAGCCTTTCAGGCGAAGTATATTTTCTTAAGACAAATCATGCAGAAAATTCCAGAAGCTGAATTCTTTTTATACAATGAGAATAAAGAAGTTCTTCACCCTAATGATGCTTTGATCAATTCAATCATAATTTTCGATGACGTTGCGTGTGAAAATCAGGTGAACATACGAAATTACTTTGCCATGGGAAGACACAGACGGATAGACTGTTTTTATTTATCTCAAACATACTCAAAGATACCAAAACAGCTTATTAGAGATAATGCTAATCTTTTAATTATCTACAAACAAGATGATACAAATTTAAAACATATATACAATGAGCATGTCAATACAGATGTAGAGTGGATAAAATTTAAACAGCTTTGTGCCGCTGTTTGGCAAGATCAGTTCAACTTCGTGCTGATTAATAAAGATTGTGCTATTGATAAAGGAAGGTATAGAAAAGGATTTGACACATTTATCCATTTTTAAGCATCTCATAAATACTTGTTCAAAGCTTAAAATATGTCACTAGATGATGAGTATTAGTATTAAACAGTCATTGCAATGGAGACAAATGTAAAAGAACAACTAATTAAATCTGTTGAAAACATAAAAAATAAAATAAAGATGATTCAAAATGAAGAAGATGCAGCTAATCTTAAATTTAAGAAAGTATTTAAACCTATTACAGATCCTCTAGAAACTCTGATAAAAGTGAATGGCTCGCATTGTCCTGATTTAATATTTCAAAAAGTTTAAATGTAAAAGACACTTTTAATGACTTGGATTCTTCTTTAGAATACGAAAATTTTAGAGACATAATCAAGACTGATTCTAGTAAGTGCTCAGAGTATTATGATTTAGCAGATGGTAGTTTGCGAAATCAAAATAATGATACACTATTGTCTCTTAAAAAAGAAGATATGCTTAATATTTATGATAACATTAACGTTCCATTTGGTATTCGGAGCGAGAACAAGAAGCTCATGATGGGAAATATTGATGTACGTTTGTCATCAACAAATAATGATGCGGGGAAAAAATATATGGTTATAATTAAGAACAAAAACTATGAACTAACAGATGGTTTAAAGGAACTTTTATTACGCAATAAGCCTAATCTTGCTGTCGTAACAGAACAAGACAAAATTGATTATAAAGAAATGCTAATTAATACTAACGCACACAAACGAGACTTCAATCCTAGCGGACCATTGAAGGGGGACAAAGGTTCGAAATACCGTCACATTATAAAACCTTTATTTTCACAGCTTAATGATGCAAATCAGGATTTCCCAGAACAATTAACGAAATTAAAAAGCGGTGGTTTCTTGCCTTTATTAAAAAAGTACAAGAAAAACACTGATTATGTTTATTGGGATGACCCGAATGAATTGATTGAAAGGCTCAAACTATTAATTGCATCTAAAAGTGCTGGTAACAGTAATCATGATAATGAAATCGTATCTATTATTGAAGAATTAAAAGAAGCTGGTATAATAAAAGAATAAAATATCGTCTATTGCTATCATTGCACTTAATGCTCTGACGAGCATTAGACATGAGTATCGAGAAAAGTGAATATCATTCAGTTGATTGTTGTCATATAGAAGTCATTAAAATAAAATCTAGAAATGAACCTAGTGCGTCAAATTTTGCAAATAAAGAACATGTCGTGGACAATCGTAATATAGTGCTAAGTTGGGAAAAGCTAACTTCGAGTTTGTTGAATCGTATAGACAACATTGAAAAAGATATCGCTTTAAATAAGCTTCAGGGAGATAATTTCTTAATACTAACTGAAAGTTTAAAAGATAGTATTAAAGCAATAAAAAAAGATATTGCCTTAAAAGATCTTCAAGGAGCATTGGACAAGCATTATGAGCAAAGCCGACGTCGTAAATGAAATTCACAAAAATGCTAGAGTGAACTTTCCTCGGAGAAGTGTTATGTTAAAAGATATAGATGACCTCTGGCAGGCGGATTTGATTGACATGCAGGCATTATCGGACGTAAATTCTGGCTATAAATATATATTAGTAATTATTGACTGTTTTTCAAAGTACGCTTGGGCAATTCCCCTCAAACAGAAGACTAAAGAAATCGTATGTAAGCAATTTGAAACACTTTTAGCTAAAGGACGATTCCCAAGTAATTTACAAACAGATAAGGGTAAAGAGTTTTATAATAAAACATTTCTCAAAGTAATGAGAAAATATGATATTAACCATTATTCAACATACTCCACCAAAAAAGCATCAATTGTGGAAAGATTTATAAGAACGCTTAAAAATAAGCTTTATAAGGGGTTCAGTTTAAAAGGCAATTATAAATGGATTGATGGGATGCTAGATAATAAAATTTATGAATATAATCATGATTTTCATAGAACTATAGGCAGACCTCCTGCTTCAATCACCCATGAAAATAAAGCGGATGTATTACAAAAATATGTTAAATTGCAGTCTAAGAAAAAGTTGAAAATCAAGAGATTTCTAGTCGGTGACTTTGTTAGAATTAGCAAGTATAAAGGTTGTTTTGAAAAAGGTTTCACTCCTAATTGGTCTACAGAAATATTTAAGATAACAAAGATTCAACACACTAATCCTGTTACTTATTTATTAGAAGATATGAAGTCGAGACCGATATTAGGAGCATTTTATGGACAAGAAATTCAAAAAACTTTACATCCTGACGTATATCTGGTTGAAAAAGTAATAAAAAGCAGGGGGAATAAAGTATATGTGAAGTGGCTAGGACTACCTACAAGCGAGAACAGCTGGATAGAAAAGACAAATCGTTTATAGATATTCTTACTGGCACAAAAGTATTTAAAAGATATATTTCTTACGTTGTGCTCATTTGAAAGTTAATATTAAAACAGTACAGACTTTTACAACCGATATTGATTTCTCAATGAGATTTAAACAGCTTTGTACTGCTGTTTGGTAAGATTTATTTAACTTTGTGGTGATTAATAACATTCGTACTATTTATTGATACGAGTATAGGAAAGGTCAGTGTCACCGCAAACACATAGTAACTTAATGAAAGGAGAAAACGATCGTGCGAACATGTCTCCTTCCACCACCATGAGTCTACAGCGTCCTGCACACCCTAAATATGCAACGGAAGCGGCACGGTTGAAAACATTTAAAGATTGGCCTTGTAGTATGACACAAAGACCTGAAGAGTTAGCAGAAGCCGGTTTCTATTATACTGGGTGCGGAGATCAAACCAAATGTTATCATTGTGATGGTGGTCTAAAGGATTGGGAGAAGGGTGATGAGCCGTGGGAGCAGCACGCACGCTGGTTTGAACGATGTGCGTACGTCAAACTGGTGAAGGGTAGAGACTACGTCAAGGAGAAAGTGAACACTGTTTCTTTCTTAGAGCAACCTGTCTCCCGGCCAAAGGAGGAGGTGGTGAATAGTGACGTAGTACAAGTGTGTAAAATATGTTACGTCAAGGCATGTGATGTCGCGTTTGTACCGTGCGGTCATGTCGTTGCATGCGCTAAATGTGCGTTATCAATAAAAAAACCGAAATGTCCAATATGTATGGTTTCCTGTGATAATGTGATGCGTCTTTATTTCTTATAATATATATTATTGTTATTATTATCATACAGTTTCATTTAACACATCGTTGTTTGACTTGTTATTTGTTTTGTTTGGCTAGAAAAGACAAATTGTTTGTAGATATTTTAGTGACACTAATGAATGTATTTAAAGATATATTTCTCACGTTGTGCTCATTTGAAAGTTAATCTTTAAACGATACGGACTTTTACACTCGAAATTTTATTGAAATCCTTACATTAAACTAAATTATTATATCATGAGGAGCAAACGACAATGTCATGATATTCATAAAGTGAAGAATAAAACACCAACATTATTGAAGTTCAAAACTGGTGCTGGTTTAAAGAAAACATTTAATAATATTGTCTCACATACAAAAAAACACATTCGTAACCTAAAACCTAAATGTAAGAAAATGCTAACAGAGTTAGCATACGAAGCAGCTAGAGAGTTCGCGTCAGATTTACCTATTAAAATACCGCGAGTGATACCTGTACCTAAAACTGGTGGCTTTCTCCCGTTAATACCTATATTTGCTGGATTGTCTGCCAGCGGCACTTTATCGGGTGGCATTGCAGGAATCACGAAAGCTGTCAATGAATATAAATCGGCTAAAAAACAACTAGCACAAGTAAAGGAACAAAACGAGAACATGAAAGGACTGTGTATTGGAAGAGGACTGCATCTTAAGCCGTACAAGAATGGTGTAGGGATTTATGTTACGAACACAAAAAACTAATCAGTCGGCTACCTAAAAGAGCGTTAACTAACATCGACATTATAAATCACGCGAAAAATATACCTCATTTTCGTAATGTATTTATGAGAGATGAATTACCAGAATCACCACTACCAATCGAATGTGGGATTATAAATTTAGATTCTTCATCATCTAGTGGTAGTCATTGGGTAGCCTATGCAAAAATATATGATTATATTGAATACTTTGATAGTTATGGTAACTTGAAACCTCCAAAGGAATTTATTAAATATATGGGATCGAAAATTAATTACAATTATCAAAACTTACAGGGTAATAGCATATACAATTGCGGTCATTTATGTTTAAAATTCTTAAGTTCATTTTGGAAAACAAGGAACTACGTACGTAAATAAAATACATTTCGCTAATCAGATTTATTAAACCAAATAAATATCGAGATACTTCTAATTAGTTAACATTCTTACACCATCGGTGATCTTATTAGCATGTACATGTTTAAGTCGGTGATTGCTTGACCTAGAATGATTGTTTTCAATAAAATCCCTGCTCAGACAAGAAAACTAAATACTTCACCCCCGATATCGAAAGGTAGAAGACGTTTAAAATCAACTAGAGTGATTACCAAAATTAATAAAACATTTCTACGTTCTCTTGGATTTAAAATATAAAATGCTTCAAATCACTGACTTGCCACAGCACGATAATTCGATTGAAAGCTATGAAATTCATACTTACAATCCCTATACTAACAGCTTCAAAGAAAATGATGAAATCAGAATCCCTATTCATCAGCAAGACGTATATGTACTACCGTCTGCTAGCTCCATTTACATTGAGGGGTATATCACTGCGTCCTCTCTCGATGCAACAGGAAAACATATAGATAAAGAAGTTAAGTTGACGAACAACCCGATTTTGTTTTTATTTCAAAATATCAGATACGAATTAAATGGTGTTGAAATAGATCATATAAAAAATGCTGGAATAACTACAACTATGAAGTCTTATATCTCGATGAACGGAGGAGAAAGCAAAAATGCGGCCTTGTGGGGGTGGAACCTGAGCGGAACCCAAAGCAAAAAAATTCATTTCTCTTTTATTCTCCCATTGAATAAAGTCCTAGGATTCGCAGAAGACTATAATAAAATACTTATAAATTGTAGACATGAACTTATACTGCATAGAAGTAGTTCTGTTTCAAACAGTGTGTGTATGGATAAAGGTGATACCGTCATAATAGACGTACAAAAGGTTCAGTGGCGTATACCGCATATTAAAGTTTCTGATCGCAACAGGTTATTACTGCTAAAGCATTTGGAAAAAGATAGAGCTATACAAGTTGCCTTTAGAAATTGGGATTTATATGAATATCCATTAGTACCTCAAACAACCAAACATTCGTGGTCAGTTAAAACTGCTTCTCAGTTGGAGAAACCTAGATTTGTTATATTGGGATTTCAAACAAATAGAAAATTAAATCAAACAAAAAATTCGACTTTGTTTGATCATTGTAATATAACAAATGTGAAATTGTTTTTAAATTCACAATATTTTCCATATGATTCATTAAACTTGAAATTTGATGAAGCTAAGTACAGTATATTATATGAGATGTATGCTAATTTTCGTCAGTCGTATTACAAAGCCGACATTGATCCGTTGCTTGATTTGAAGACATTTGGAGAAAAGGCTCCATTATTTGTTATTGATTGTTCAAGACAAAACGATACGCTAAAAACTGGACCAGTTGATGTTCGTCTAGAAGTAGAGTCTTCACAAGATATCCCAGAGAATACTACAGCTTATTGCCTTATCATAAACGATCGCCTTATTGAGTATAAACCGTTGAGTAACATAGTGCGGAAACTGACATGAATGTTATCATCGATGTCCAAGGTTTTAAAGATGAAAAGAACAAGCTTATACCAAAAGAAATAGCTATTTTAAGTGATAAACATGTCCTGGTATTGTTGATTAAACCCCCATATCCGTTTTATTATTTAACTAAGAAAGAACGTAAACAAGTAGGATGGATAGAAAGGAACAGGGGAATACTGTGGAATGAAGGTTATGTACCTTACTGCGATTATAAGTTCTTAATATCTGATTACTGTAAAAACAAATGTATTCATACAAAAGGGTATGAAAAAGTGAATTGGTTAAAAGAAATTTTAGGTACTGAGATTGTTCATAATTTAGAAGATATTAGCTGTCCTAATTTTGTTTCTCTTTATGAAAGGTATGCAACATCGTATGATGTACAAACTTGTATTTATCATGATAATATATGTGCTTACAAAAATGTTACTTGCTTAAAAAAGTGGTGCAAAGATAGCAATGTTTTATTTTTTAATATAGACAATTATGATTAGTTTTCTGTTACATGTTTATCTGTTTCTAAATACTCAAAGTTTCAATGGAGAAAGGTAGATAAATCAATAATATTTTATTGATTTATCGATCAACATTTGTACTTTTTAATTTTTATTTATGTTTTAAATTGTGTACTTATACTTATCTAAGGCCTATACACTATAAATAACTGGTTTGTTAAAGTGATTTAAATAAATGTATGACAGTGATTTGTTCGTTTTGTTTTTTCCCTCCGCGTTATATAAGTAAATACCATATTTATCACATCAACATCCAACAGTAATCATTGAAGTTCGTACCACATCTTCGATTAGTTCTAATCAACGACCTTTGAATATATAGGCAGACCCTGATCAACATCTTAAAGAAAAGAAAAGTAGAATTAATAGATTGGTGAATTAATTATTAGAATTAATAGGGGCGTGGATACGTCGATTAATAGGTAGATGAAATGATGAAAACTTGATCTATTTTAGTATTCATGGGTAAGATTGGGGACTTGGATACCTGATCTTAAAGAGAAGAACAAGTAGAATTAATAGATTAATTGATGAAAAGAAGAATTAATAGATGAATTGATAAAAACTTGATCACTGGTAATAGATTAATTGATGAAAAGAAGAATTAATAGATGAAATGATGAAAACTTGATCACTGGTAAGATTGGGGGGGCTTGGATACCTCGGTACGTATCCAGGTCCCCCAATTTTACCCTACTTGAAGGCTCTGTCATCCCGGCTCATAGACACCTCCGGCGATCCTAAAGCTGGTACTTCCCTCTCCCAAAACGATTGGGCTAGCTATCCAGAGAGGTAACGCAGCCAGTGTCATAGGGACCATGCCGCGAGCGGACCTGCTAGAGGAGGTGTGCTGTTTATAGTGCTGATTATTATTTACATCTTTAATATTTGAGTAGCTTAGTTTTATTTTAATTTGAGTAGCTTAGTTTAATTTTAATTTACATAAGTTTAGTTTTAACTTTTAATTGTAGTACCTATGTTATTAAAGTACCTATTCTATTATTTTTTGGGTTTTGTATCCCAAGTGTTCCCATCGGAGCGATCGATGTCTTATAAAGAGCAGTTTCTCTTCTTGCACTTTTATAATAAAAAAAAAACATACAAAATTGAAAAGGTAAATACTTAACAAAGTTAACATTTGATAATTACTTAACCTATAGGTAATCAAGAAATGACTCGATGTATGAATATGGAAGAAGCAAAATAAATTTGTCAAGATCGCAGCAAGTGGAAAGAAGTGGTCTCTGCCCAGCCCTCTGGGAAACAGGCGTGATTTAATGTATGTATGTATAATCAAGAAATGTACCAACCACCTCAGTCAGTTTCACAACGTTCCGTCCGCATCTTTATTGGATCATGGCGGTGGCCATAAAAAATGGGCGCGACACCAAATAAAATGTTCATCAACATTATTACAAGGACATTCCATCTCGTTCTCAAGATAGGAAAAGGCCGACAAGCTTTTGAAGCGTCCTTCATCTTAGTGGGCAGTCAGTGTAAAATTAACCTTAGCTCAATATCCTGGGCGTAACATGAAACCGAATAATTTCAACAGCGTATTCCTGAGCTTGTATGAATCAAAAAATGTTGAATGAACCCAAGCCCAAATATGATTTTTATTTTTTTATCCAGTATCCAGTTGTACTGAAGATTTCATTACAACTCCATACTGGATAAAAATAAAAATCATAATTCAACCTGGTTCATATAACATAATTATTGCTTTTTACGACCTCAGGAATACGCTGTTGGAATTATTCGGTTTCCTCATGTTACACCCAGTATGGAGTAATAAGTAAGTATATGTCATGGGTCATGGAGTTGTATTTTTACAAGATTTTATGTAACTCGCAATGTATGTATGTAAGGGTCAAATCTTGCGAGTTAAAGTTGACTCACTCAACGGAATGGGCTGAAATTTGGACAACATAGTAAACCCGATGACACTGCAATATCATCGTATCTACAATCTGTTCTGATGGTGGAGTCGGTAGGTGGCAACAGGATCTCCGCTATTCTTACCGTAGACCCAGCATGTGAGGACTCTTGATCAGAAGATAAAGATTTTACAAAAAAAAGTACAGTCGGCAACAAAAGTTTGTCACAAAAATGAAAATTTTGACAGAAACTTATTAAGATAAAAAAAAAAAAAAATTTGTACATCTAGGGCTTGGGAATGGTTTGATAAATACCGGTTCATTATGATTCTTAACGTTGTCATTGACAACGCGTTGGCCTAACTAGTTGGTAGTGTCAATGCCTACGAAGCTAGTAGTCCTGGGTTCAATATTTAAACAACGACTGACTGTTGAGTTTCTTGCGGCTTTCTTCTCAGCAGTGGTCTCTTGTGAAGCGCTGGTAGATTTTTGACGTGTGTCAAAGTGCCCGTGCGCCCTACTTACTTAATAAACATCTTTTATCTTTTTTATATTTTATCAAATCCCATTAAGGGCAGATATTTGTGTGATGAGCGCGAATATTTGTTTGTGTGTCATGGAGGTTTTCTATGTATTTAAGTATATACTTTTCCTTATTAGTATTTGTTTATATCGTTGTCTAGTACCCATAGTACAAGTCTAGAGCTTTAGTATAGGACTAGGTCAATCGGTGTGACTTTGTCCCCTGATGTTTATTGTTGTATGTCATTACCAATCACGGGACTATGAGAGTCCCGGACCTTTGGGAGGCGTCAATGGAGCCGAAGCTAACACGCAGAGGCCCTTTAGACAAGTTAAAATTAGTAAAGTGATGGGACACCAACCGGCGATTATCTCTAAGTGCAAACTATAGAAGTATGCTGCCACGAACAACAAACGATTAGTGTTAGACTATTTTAGAAGGATGGGAACATTAATAATAGGCTCTTTGGTTGAAATGGCAGGCGGTGACTCGCCAACTCAATGGGCCTCCCGAAATAGCCGCATATAGACTTAGATAATTATTTGACATACCAAAATGTTCTAATTTTAATATAAGAGTCGCATGATCTATTGTATTTTAAAAGGATAAGTATATCTCTAAATATTTTTGCTATGTCCAACACGGTTCATAATGAAACACTTTTATACAAATTTCTATCTTTGTAGATATGAATTATGATTGCAATAAAATATTGAGCATACATACATACATACATACCTTCACGCCTTCATTCCCAGAGTGGGGTAGGCAGAGCTACAGAATTACCAACAACTCTAAAAACTTGTTGATAACTCTGTAACCACAATTTGCACAATTAGGCTAAGATTTTTAACAGTGTAAATTAGTGACAGGTAGCAAGCCCATCGCCTAACAGTACTACAAGCCTTTGTTCCCTTAGTCGCCTCTTACGACTTCCATGGGAAGACATGGAGTGGCACAATTCTAAGCCGGCAACCACACGGCAAACATTGAGTATTGATTATTATTAAGTATTTTATTTGTTTGTCACCAGTCCGTGTCGGTGACGGTGTCGGTGCTGACGCTGACCTTCATCTCCGTGGACCGCTGGTACGCCATCTGCTTCCCGCTCAAGTCCAAGTCCACCACCGGCCGCGCCAGGACCGCTATCATCGTCATCTGGACTATCTCTCTAATCTTCAGTAAGTCCGTTTAAAATTTCTTTACCCTTTGCTATACTATGTGAAGCTCAAAGTCACTGAAAGGAAAATGGAGGGGACAATGTTTGGAATTTTTCCCGATCGAATCAAAATTGACGTACCTCTCCATGAGACCTAGAGTCTTAAGTGGCTGTTGGCGGGGTACATGAATTAACGGTCACACGGATAGACGGATAGACAATCAGATGAACAGATGGATAGACGGACAGACAATCAGACGGACAGACGGACACCCAGACAGACCGGCAGATGGCGGACGGACACACGTACAGAAAGACAAACAAACAGGAATGCCCAACAATATAAGGCTTTTTAAAAACGGTACCATTAAATTTCTTCGAGACCGGCAACCCATTGGTGACGCCACCGGCGTTGCAAATGTCCATAGGCGGCGGTGACCACTTCCTATCAGGATGGCTGTCTGCCAATGGCAATAAAAAATAAAAATAAATGGTGGTAACACAAGGTCTCCGTGGCTCTAGTGAAAACGGAAAGTCATTTAGTTCTTAACTCGATTCAGCTCTTAATAAGAAAGGGTAAACGTTATGTACAGAGTATACTAGGCTTACACTGTTTCTCATCTAAACCTCGGGAGACTTGCGTCCTTTTTCACTTGGGCCACTCAGTTCTGTTTCGCTTGTCCGAATTTTCATAACTTAAAACAATTTTTTCTGAAACTCTTAAAAATGTCCATGGACACGAAAAAAAATTTACCTGACGATATTTTAGACAAATGAAGCATTTGGAAAACAAAACCTACGGACTTGCACTAGGTCACACCATAATTTACAAAATAAAATGCGGCGATAATCCACCGTTGGCCTAGTTTCCATGTTTATTATGATATAAAAGTAAATACACCTAAGAGCAATAAAACGTACCCCGACCCGTTTTTACTGCTCTGAGTGTATCGTGTTGATAAAACATTATTAATGTGTGATTTGTTGCACGTTTATTGCTTTTTTAGTAAGTACTTAATACTAATGGCACATCAAGGTCAATAAGAAATGGAAGCAGCGGGGGATACCATTTTCGTCGTAAATCACGTATTGATTTTGACGTTTGACGACGCGTTAGCCTAGTTGGTAGTTACCCTGCCCACGAAGCTAGAAGTCCTGGCTTCGGTTCCTAAGATAGGCAAAGGACGATGGGCAAAACACCAACAGAGATGAAACGTGTCTCAGTGTATTTAAATTTGTGTTTCTATATTTAAGTACGTTTATCGTGGTCTAGTACCTATAGTACAAGCCTAGAGCCTAGTTTTGGACTAGGTCTATTGCTGTGACAATGGACCCGATTCTACGTTCACATCGGTTAAATAACCTAAAACAAAATTGTCTAATTTTAAGACATAGTATAGACGGCAGATTTAACCAGTGCTATTCCAGAATGTCAAGCTGACAATGTATAAGACCGCCTAAAATAAGAAGCGTCAGGTTCAAATTAGGGCTGTCATTTGATTATGACAGCTGCTCATAGAATAGAAAAGGGTTTTAGCGACACCTAAATAAAATTAAGAAGTTTAGAGGCCACTGTAAAATCGGGTCCACTGTCCACTAACTAAAAAAAACATTGGAAAGAATAGGTCTACTCACCCATATTTGATTGTCAGGTAAGTAATCCTTTTTTCATCTGGTTGGATTATCTGAAACGATTTAAAATATGTGTATTTACTTTATTATAATGAAGCAGCTACAGAATAGCTGGGCCCTCGCTTCACTTCGGTTTATGTGAGGTTTTTGTAACACCATTACATAATGCAGAATACATAAAAACCTTCTTCTTGATTCATTTTATCTATTGATGCAAACCGCATTAAAATATGTTGCGGAGTTTGAAAGATCTAACCGAACATACAGAGGAACAGACGTCGGGGAGCGAGTTTATTTTATAGTAAAGAAGATCATCATCATCATCATGTCAGCCGAAAGACGTCCACTGCTGTGCATAGGCGTTAGGCGTCCCCCAAGGCTCTCTACTCGGACCGGTCTTGTGCTTTTCGCATCCACCGCGTTCCCGCGATCTCCACAAGGTCGTCACTCCATCTTGTTGGAGGTCTACCTACAGCTGGTCTCCCGGTCCGCAGACGCCATCAGTCCTGCGAGCGATGTGCCCCGCCCACTGTCACTTAAGTTTAGCTATTGTTCGGGCTATGTCGATAACCTTAATTCTACTGCGGATATCATCATTAAGAAGTTATTTTAGAATATTTTGAGAAAATGTTTTAAATGAATAACCACCTGTTTCACAATCGAGAAGTAAAGCATATTTTACAGATACATTTAGCCCTTTCTCTTTCTTACACTTGTAAATAGACAAGGAGAGAGCCAACTTTAAATGGCAGATACATTTACTTTGAAACTTGTCATTTCGTTCAGCAATTATATCTTCAACAAGAAATAAATTGACAATTCATGGGCAAGTGGTTTAAAGGTTAACACAGACTATTAATTTACCTAACGATTTAGAATCGACAAAGATTAAAGCATTTAAACAGTTCTTTGAACTGGTTAGTGATTTTCTTAAGCAACTCGTTTTTGAATTTGACGCACTAAATATTATCCGGAGAGTTGAAGTTGTCCCGTCGTCGTCGTCGTCGTCATTTATAACGACATTTAAGGACGTGCATTCTCAGCTTAACCGCATTACCCGTCGCTCAAAATCGTATTTTTGACTTGCGAGCGATAGAAAATATGAACCCGAGTGGTCCGTGGCATTCGTTTTGAATTCTATCAATAGAAAGTATCACTTGACATCTTTCAAACCTGTTGGGTATGTATGCCGGGAAGTACACGAAGCATAAACACACCTATCACAATGCCATAGACATCCACAGACGAGAAAGCGTTTCACTTTTCCTACATTTATAACCAGTCAAGAATTTGAAAAAATAAACGTAAAAAAATCTTATTGGCACTGAAATATTAAATTGCTTTTTATGATTTCATCTTTTGTTGTTTTTAGCTTCACACATTTATTCGCAATTAAAATATGAATAAAAAATCATATCGAACATCGACTTTCTGCGTATACTATTTAGTCGATCCCTCACTTTCAAATGAAAATCTCAAAAATATGGAATTTGGGACCGTTCGAAAATAAATCGTGAAAGATTTTCGTATTCGAATATTTTCTACCGCTCGGTTTTGAAGTCGAACGCTCGAAAGTCAAAAATCGGCCCCCTGTACACTACTTCGTCTTCAAACAAATGTTTGCGCGGCTTGCATGAGTGCGTTCACGTTAAAAGCCACCACAAGCTAACTTAACAAGTCACGCCAAGTCGGCTTATGGTGCGTTCCTATATTAAAAACCGTTGGTAGAATTGTGACGTCTCGTTAAAATTTGACACATTTTGTACGTAGCCAATGTCATAACGCTATTGCCCGTAAGGAAAACGATTCGTTTCTTGAATATTGGAACCGGGCATTAGTCGGGGCCACGCCGACGCCGCGTTTGATTGCGTGCATACAAAGGGGGCACTTACAAAACATATTCTAAAAAAAAACCCGCTATCTACTAAGGTTTCAATTATTCAGCAGGTTAGGCCGCACAGACGGACGGACAATGGAGGCATATTAACAGGGTTCCGTAGGGCTGCCTTCTTCTTCAAATTCGTCTCCACTACTGGAGGTTGGCAGTCAGCTCTTTGATCAACTTCCTATCCCCAAACGTGACGGTAAACCTGATGGTAAGTGGAAACTGTGACCCATAGACATTCGCATTCACAAGACTGCAAATGCGTTGCCAACCCTGAGGACTAAGATTGAATGCCTCTATGCTAGTCATTTCACCGGCTGTCTTATCCCCAAAACTGTCGTAATACGTTAATCTGTGCTACCCTTATAAAATAATGTAAAGGAAATTCCAAAGGAATAATTCACAAGCTTCCCCCGTGCCTGGACCCGAAGACAATCCCCTCAATCGATCAAACCTTTGTAAATATTCCCGATGTTCAATAAAATTAAGCAGAAAATTTCCTAATCAAAGAACATGATTGATTTAGATGAACAGTTGATGACTTCGCTAGATAATTACAGCCAGTTTCAATAAAAGTGACGGTGAATATAAATTAACGTTAATTGAAAAATAATGACTTTATTTGAAATTACAACTGTATTTACATCATAATACAACATATTATGTTTTATTTTAATATTACGTCACATATTTGTTTGTTGATTTGTCAGTATAGATGTTTGGTTAAATGTATTTTTTAATTGGTTTAGAATAAAAAAATAGAATAGACGAATTACAAATACAATCTTGTTACAATAATTCACTGAAAGAGAAAAAGTATTATAACAAAACTTCAATATAACTAAAGATAAAAAAAAACATTGTGGCAAAATGAGCAAGTTAAGCGTTTGCTGCGAGTACGACCATTTATTCATTCATTATTTCATTCATATCTAAAGGTGGGTACAGACTGGTGAAACGTAACATGCAATGTGTCATGAATTCACCGTACACATTGCTGCAATGTATCATGAAAGGTAACACACTTGTACGGTGAATTCTTCCATTGCATGACACATTGCATGTTACGTTTCACCAGTCTGTACCCACCTTAAGCTATGTTGGGTAGTAAGTATGGAAATATTATGCAGGGTGTTTGGTAGCTGAGTGCAAAGCTTTAAGGGGGTGATAGAGCAGCTTATAAGCTATCGATTTAACCTTCATGTATGTTCAGCAATTGTTATTAGTTTCCGAGATATTGATAATGTTAATCAGTTTTTTTGTAATTTTTCCTTATGTCCGTGTTACGAAAAACTCCTAAATTAATGTATTAATTATTTTTCTTCAGTGTTTTCTTGCATAATTAGAATCACCATGAACTAAGGAAGTTTTAAAGCTACATGCCAAATTTTATTTTATTAAAATTTTTGAGTAAACGCACAATGTTGGTTTTTCCATACTAGGTGTAAAACAAACGCGGGGTTTCCTTAGTATGGCTAAAGTTACTTTGTGCGTTAGCTCAAAAAGTTATTATAATAAAACTTGGCATGTAGTTTAAAACTTCCTTAGTTCATAGTGATTATAATCATAGAAGAAAACACTGAAAAATATTTGAATTAATACATGAATTTAGGGGTTTTTCGTAACTGAACACGGACATAAGGAACAATGACCAAAATTCCGTTAAAAATGATGAATATCTCGGAAACTACTAACAATCGCTGAACATACATGGGGGTTAAATCGATAGCTTATGAGCTGCTCTATCACCACCTTAAAGCTTTGCACCAAGCAACTAAACACCCTGTATAAACCTTCGTAGATATACCTAACAATCTCTTTTCAGTACCATACCTCTGATTTACAAATATAACGCGTTATTGAGTTTTGAGCGCTAAATGTGCTTATACCGTTATCTTACAACATTATTAGGTATATTATTATACATGTTATATGGTGGAGATTTACACACTTATATTCCTGAAAAAGTTAATCAATATGATATCAGTGAGTAACGTAATAGCATAGATTAAGATAGGCACTAATATAATAACGCCGCTAAATGAGCAAAACCAATAAAGCGATAATGTATGATATTTAAGCAACATCAACATTTTCCTGCTCAACTACGCGTGAATGTATTTATTTTTTGTTTTATGTGAGATTCATTGTTTTATATAATGCTAGGTTAAGTTTATTATTATACAAGCAATATTTAAAAAACGACTGACTGTTGAGTTTCTTGCGGCGTTTCTTCTCAGCTGTGGTCTCTTGTGAAGCTATGGAAGATTTTTGACGTGTTAAAGTGCCCGTGCGGCCTACTTACTGAATAAACATCTTTCATCTTTTATCGCTTGAATGTAGGTTTTATGTATGTTCACCGATTTTGCCGTGAATTGTGCGCCGATTAAAAAAACCTTACCTTAGAAATATTTTTCAATAATCTCCAATAATCAGTAATTATTAGTTAAAAACAAGTCTTAATGTAAGATCAAAGGCTAAACTAGCTATATCGAAAGGAAATATTCATGGGAAATTGATAGTTTTGAAATTAGGAGGCCTTTACAAAAAGTGCGGCATCTATCCCGGATTTAAGCTTATTTTATTCATATTGTTTGAGTTCTAAAGACTTTAGTTTACACCACATGCCATGTATTTTTATCTTATATTATTTCTCTGTCCAAGGCTGTCTGTATTGTATTGTATTGTACGGCGATCATTACATTTTAAAAACTAAGGTCTATTTTACCCTCCTTGAGCAAATTCAAAACCTTCAATCTTCACTAAACAGCTTAAATGACAAAAAAAAGATCTTTCAATTCATATTAACATTTATAACTCAATTATACTTAAAATGTCATTTAAGGACTTTTACCCTTTCGCCTTCCGCTTAATTGAGTTTCATATCGTTGTCAGGAGGATCAAGCGAGTTTTCTATTAGTTTAAAGTAAAAGCACTTAAACTGAACCAATTTAAAAAAAAAAACCTATTTCCGGTACGGGCAAATGTTGAGATGCAAGTAGAGTACTTTTTTTTGTTTGGCAAGCGAGCACACAGGCCACCTGATGGTAAGTGGAAACTGTGACCCATAGACATTCGCATTCACAAGACTGCAAATGCACTGCCAACCCTGAGGACTAAGATGGGGTGCCTCTATGCTGGTCATTTTACCGGCTGTTTTATCCCCAAACCGGAACACAGTAATGCAAACACTGCTGCTTGGCTGTAGGTTAATGGATAAGATGGCGGTACCAACCCGGACGGACCCTGCACAAGGTCCTCCCACAAGTACTTAAGGGTCACAACAGGTTTCTATTTCTTTGCCTCTGCTGTTCGTTCGTCTGTCTGTCTGTCCACCCGTCCGTCCTTCTGTCTATACCTAATAAACCGTAATAGGTAAACAGTTGAACTTTTCAGAGTGTGTCAAAGGAAACACGACATTCACCGGGACCTAAAAATTATTGAGTTTGTCGACAAAATCCTATGAGCTAAGTATTTATGTAACGTTTCATACATAATTATTTTTTTCTACAAGCTTAAAATGATAATGGTAAAAATAAACGATGGCTAACTTTTCTTTTATACTTTCCTTGATGTTTCGTCTACAAAATGACTTGTCAGTAAAGTGATTTTCATTATTTCGATTGGCGTTAATAACCTTGTTAGTAAAGTGATTTTCATTATTTCGATGGGCGTTGATAACCTTATCAGTAAAGTGATTTTCATTATTTCGATGGACGTTAATAACCTTGTCAGTAACGTGATTTTCATTATTTCGATGGGCGTTAATAACCTTGTCAGTAAAGTGACTTTCATTATTTCGATTGGCGTTAATAACATGTGAATTTTACTGTTAAATGTTTACAAATAATATCATGCAAATTTATAGGTTAAGTAAGTACGAAAACTGTTCTGACAATTCTATTTTACATAAAAAATGCAATGTCAAACGAACCGACATTGTTGATATCTATATTGAGCGTAACCATGGTAACCAAATAACAAGTCGATGAATATTAATCATATTATTTTTAGTGATTTAGTTAAAATGTAATATGAAGAACATTATTAGTCTCTAAATTAATTTTGCTTTTAATATTCGTCCTTGAAATTGTAAATAAAATATTTTTAACAATTTATTATACAAATTAGGATGTCAGGTGTTCACTAAAAGCCGAGACTAATATCCGGAATGACCGTAAACATGGTAATAACAATGCTGTAATAACTATTATAAAACTGTTATTACCTTGGAAACGCTCATTATAGAATTGTTTTCACGCTTCGGTTGCGCAATAGTATTCTGATACCGGTAACGATATCAATATTAGCAAATTATGGAATGCGAGTAAAAAAAAAAACTATTCTACCCGCATCTCATCTTTCACGCTACTCAATCACGCCAGAATGGCTAAACGGATCTGAGTGAAATTTTGCACCAGGATAGATTATAGTCTAGAATAAAGCATGTGGGCAGGTTTTAAAAAAGTCTACATAGTTATGGAGAAAAATTAAGAAACGGTAACTTTAGCCAATTGTGTCACAAAAATTAACTGTACCGTTTTAAAACAAATAGTGGTATCCCAGACAAAACTCCTGTAGCAAGTGCGACCATATTACTTACGGGTGAGGATTGAATCTGCTTTGTTTATTGTATTTGAGATACCCCTATTGGCTGCCCTCATACAGAATATAAATGAATGATTTAATTTTCGTGACTCACCTGACTAAAATTAAGGTTTCTTAATTTGAGTCCCACACCAGTACATTTATCCCGGAAAATTGGACGGAGTCGCGCGCAAAAGCAAGTTTTGTTATAAACGAAGCAGACTTTAATATTTAACGAAAGTCGCGTTGGAACCAGTCGGCAGTCAAGCAATTAATTGGTTGATCTTGAATCTGAAGGGATATCTAGAATATCGGCGTATTTTGGAAAAAATTGGCTATTAGTTGAAGAAAAGAATCGCTTATTTGTTACGAGTAGAAATATAGGGTGACTTTAAATTGGTAATGCAAAATCAAAGTTTCGTTTTCATTTTCCCTAAACTAAACCTCTGTACTAAGTCTCATGCTGCTAATTTACTCGTACATAAAAGTTTTTTTTTTCAAGTTTAACTGTATCACTTTTTTTTTGCTTAATGCTGCCTATCCTTCATGTTTAAGGCTGGTTTTTACTTTGTGAAGTAGCAAGTGCAGGAGAGAGGTGCAGGTGCAAAGTGATTAGTAAAATCAACGTCTAAGGCCTTGTATACACTTTGTCAAGTGCAAGTGTAAACAGGGCCTAACTTTATCAACTCTTTCTCACCTTCACTTGCAACTTTACAAAGTGTAAACTAGCCTTAAATTAGAATTATTGCATCGAGTGACAGATAAGACAGTTATTTAATAAATATAGGGTAACCCCATTTTAGCACTTAAATTATTAATTTTATTAGGAAGTTAACGATAGTTAAAGAATAATAGAAACAACTGTCAGTGGAATTCACTATTCATTAACTGAGCCAAAATAAAGTGTTTTGATTTACCAATTTGATGTCACCCTGTATAGTTTAATGGTTAATTTTAGGGACTCATCTGATAAAATTAAAGTTTCTTAATTTTATCAAACTTTTTTTTGAAAACCACCCGAATAGGCTACTTTTACTGGAAAATTAGACCGAGTCGCGCACAAAAGCAAGTTTTGTTATAAACATAGCCTAAATGGCAGACCGTAATAAATAACGAAATTCACGTTTGAACCAGCCAAGCAAATTATTGGTTGATCTTGAAAGGGACATCTTGAATATTAGCCTACTCTGGAAAGTTTTTGGCTATCAGTTGAAGAAAGATTTCGTTTATTTGTTACGAGTAGAAATATGCGGGTCTTCAAAGCTTGGGCACTATTGCGAGTTTTTTTTCACGATCGTTTAATAGTCGCTAATACGCTGGTAAACATCTTAGTCTACTTGTGCAAAATCTGGTTACATAATTAACAAAAAGTTTTTAGAGTTTTTGGTAATTTTGTAGCTCTGCCTACCTCTCTTTTTGTATGTTTGTTTAATAGTCGAATGTTATTTATAAATAAGGGTCGGAAGGGGCCGCCCTGCGCCCCAGGCGTACTTTTTCGAATCAAATCGGAGAAATACTGGAAAAAAGCCGAATCTTAAGTATGTACCTGAAACCGACGTGCGTGCATGACTCGATGTATGAATGTTGAAGAAGCGAAAGAAATTTGTCAAGATCGTAGCAAGTGGAAAGAAGTGGTCTCTGCCTACCCCTCTGGGAAACAGGCGTGATTTAATGTATGTATGTATTTATAAATATGTTTTAGTATGCGAATATTGATTGAAAAACAAAGTCCGATGAACTGAGAAACAATATTGTTAAACTGTTTTTTTAGGATTCCGTTCTCGAGAGGTGTCAAACGGGGACCTATTAATAATTCTACGCTGTCCGTCTGTCTGTCTGTCTGTCTGTCTGAACAAATATTCACGCTCATCACACAAATATTTTCCCATGCCTGGAATTGAACCCAACTAAGCCGACAAGCCGACGCGACGTCATATAAGTAAGCTTATCTTTATCTAGTACCTACCGATAGTACAAACCAGCCTAATTTGGGACTAAGGCAATCTGTGTGAGGTTGTCCTCTAATACTTTTTTAATTGTATGGTTCATCCCCAGCCAAGGAAAGTCATTCTTACTCCGGCGAGGGCATCACATTCACACGGTAGGTACTTATTTATTTATTTATTGTAGGAGAACCAACAGCTTTAACAATCGTTATACTAACTTAAATAGAGGTACAGAGCCAATTACAGGAACTCACAAATAGATATAAACTAATATACATACACCTTAGTGACACGCACAACAGTGCCGCAACTAAATAGGAATTAAAACATTCAAAAAAAAAAAAACAATGCACACATATGTAAGACCTAACAAAACTTAAAAGAAATGAGAATATTCATAACATGCCCGACCCACTAAGCTCGCTTATCAGTTCACAACTTGAAGAACACTCATTCAAAACACATTTTAGTTAATTTACGCCTCACAGAAGGTATTACGCAGTTAAATATGTCAATATCAAACTCTCTCGTCAAATTATTCATTCTTCGACTAGCACGGTTAAGAAAACTATTCTGTCTGTATCTGGACGATGCACGCTTAAGAGAAATAGGGGGGAAGTGCCTTTTGGACCGAGATGGAGTAACGAAGGATAGTTCATGTAGCAGCTCGGGACAGTCAATGATGCCAGTTGTGATTTTAAGGAGGAAAATTGTATCAGCTATATCCCGACGCTTATTTAACGGGACCAGGTGGTGTTTCTTACAAATACTCAAGTAATTAGTGGAATTGTAAGGACAGTTTAGTTTGTAACTCAAATATTTAACAAATTTTTTCTGAACACGTTCGATCCTGTCGATGTAAGTATTGTAGCAAGGATTCCAGACTTGAGACGCATATTCAAGTTTACTCCGAACTAGTGAGCAAAAAAGAATCTTCAGTGTTTTAGCCTGACTAAAATAAACAGAACTACGCATTATAAAACCTAGCGTTCTTAACGCACTACCTATGATACCATCAATATGGGTATTAAATAGAAGTTTCGAATCATGAACCACCCCCAGGTCACACATAGATTGAACCTTACTCAAAGGTTGACCTTTAAGTTTGTAGGTAGGAAATTTTAAAATGTGTACCTGTTATGGTTCATGAAATGTATATAATAATAATAATATAATAGACAGGCAGACAGACGGAAAGTGTAGACTTCATAGTAGGGTCCCTAAAAATGCAGTCAAGTGTCCCGTGCTTTTTGTAGACTTATTATGTCGTTATATAGTTGGTACTAGTTGGTACTGTTGGTAGTGACCCTGCCAACGAAGCTAGCGGTCCTAGAATCAAATCCCGGTAAGGGCAGTATTTGTTATGAGCGCGAATACTTGTTTGTAAGTCTTGGGTGTTTTATGTATTTAAGTATTTATTTATCTATATAAGTATTTAAACCGTTGTACCCAAAGTAAAAGATGAGATAACAAAAGATAAAAGATGTTTATTCAGTAAGTAGGCCGCATGGGCACTTTTACACGTCAAAAAATCTACCAGCGCTTCGCAAGAGACCACTGCTGAGAAGAAACGCCGCAAGAAACTCAACAGTCAGTAATTTTTAAATATTGCTTATGATAGTATACAATAATAAACTAAACCTAGCATTATATAAAACAATGATTATCACATATAACAATAAATAAATATATTTATGCATAGTTGAGCAGGAAAATGTGTCAAAACTCAGAATTTGCACAAGAACTAATAAGTAATAGTAGCAAAAAAAAAGTGAAATTATACAAGTTATACGTACCTATGACGGTGGAAGACAACCTGCATAAAAAGTTTCGATGCATTCTCCTACAGAAACCGTGTCCCCTAGACAATATACAAGTACAAGCCGAGAGCTTAGTTTGGGACTAGGTCAGTTGGTGTGACATTGTCTCCTGATATTTATTTAGGTATTTATTTTATTTATAGCTACATCCTTTTTTCTCAATGTTCATGTTAGAGATATTTTCTCTTAATTGCCAAAAAAATTATACAATAGTTAAGATATTAGTTATATCAACCAAAGCTGATAGTAACGACGGCAGATTTATTTAGTGATTCAACTAACATCTTAGTTGATGTATCTATGGTGTCGTCAGGCTCGTATGGAGACAAAATTCCTATGCACATCAATCGCAATCTTGTTAGAGCGACCAATTAGTTTTACCAGTGTAGCTATGTCTTAATAACCTCCCACGTTATATAGTTAAACTTAATTAAATATAACTTTTGCCCCACCAGATTGCCCAGACCTGGTGATCCTGAAGTTGGTGACGGACGTCCCGCTGCGCTTCGAGCTGGAGTACCTCGTGAAGTGCACCGCGACCTGGTCCTCCCACAGTGACCTGGTGTGGCACGTGGTCAAGTTCGTCATCATGTACTTGTAAGTTATCTTGTGTCTCAACTGGGGATATCGACTGTAGCGATGAGTTTTTAATCGTAAATTCGCTTTCTGAGCGCTATCTGTGGTAACCGATGCTCTAATAGCGAAGGAAAAACATCGTTAGGAAACCTGCACATATTCCACCTATTGCGTGTGTAACAAATACGTAAGAAGAAGGGAGGAAAGTGTATGAAGTTACTATTATAAATCTAAAACGGGACTTAATTTCCCCTAAAAACATTATAATATGCATATTTCGGTCTATCAATCAATCATGTCAGCCGAAAGACGTCCACTGCTGGACATAGGCCTCCCCCAAGGCTCTCCACTCAGACCGGTCTTGTGCTTTTCGCATCCACCGCGTTCCCGCGATCTTTACAAGGTCGTCACTCCATCTTGTCGGAGGCCTACTTACAGATCGTCTCCCTTTGCCTCGTCTTGTATGTATTATTAATTATCTATTGAATAAATATATCTTTTATTTATGTACAATATAGTTTTTTACACTGTTTTGATCTCCAATTGCACTTCTTTGATAACCATGTAGTTGAGTAGTAGAGAATGCCTTTAGGTATTAAGCCATTTGTACATTTTACATTTATACGTATTGTGCAAAGAAGTTTTCGTAAATAAATAAGAAGTAAAACATTCTGCAGCGTCGAACATTAAAGGGCGACCCTGGATAAGAAAGGACAAGATAAGATGGAGTAATTTTCACGGCATTTCCAAAGCAAAAGTTACCAGGCAACTTTAAAAGCATTTCCTTAGTGTCTCCTAATAAAGTTATACCCTTTCATCAGTCCAAATTGTAAACAAATCTGTCTTAAATATCTCTCTGGAATTTACCCAGCGAGATATTTAACCAAAAGCCCGTACTAAAACTATATTTATTACTATTTTGCTACACTAGATCCACTCGTAAATAGATAGGATAGATAAATTATTAATAATACGATTCTCGTGAGTTATCAGATTGGTAAAGCGTGAGCTGAGTTGAGATTTAGGGTTCTTTGTCATTTCCAAATTTCCTAATAAGATAAGATAAGATAAGATAATTAATTGGTAAAAATTATAATTTACATGTCACATTTATAATAACTAAGATATTATATTTACAGTCATTTTGATATAAGTGATTAATTCGATTTTAAAGTTGTATGATTCAGTTTTGATACTTAATTGTATAATAAGGTGAAAAACAAAACAGTATTTTAGTCTAATAACCGTAATTTGAGAGACGGCTGTCCATAATATGTATATGGGTGTGTTAATGTTTGTCCAAAGGTCAATGATCTCCCTGAAGGAGCACAGTACTATATAATCGGTTAAACCTCTTCACTAGGGTACATCAAGCGGCTTGTATGTGTGTGTGTGCCTTAAGATCTCCATCCACACTAAAGGGCTCTAACTACTACACGATTACGTAATACATACAAACCTTCACGCCTTCATTCACAAAGTAGGGTAGGCAGAGCTAAATAATTGGGATAGACCAAAAAAAATAACTCACGGTTTTTACAACGTAATTCGAAAGAATAGGTAATTTTAAGAGACCTTTTTATTTTACCCAATAGTCTTGTTTTAATATCTTTATTTATTTAGCAGACATTTTATGGATGACATGATTATTTTAAAAATGGGATGGCATTGTAAAATAAATTATAACAATTAAATGGTATCTGATGATAAAAAGTGTTTGGAATAGTGTTATTTAAACATACTATTTCAAGCATTTTTCGCCTAACCCGTTAGATACACCTAGGAGGGCTTCAAGCCAAAAACGAAAGTCAAACAAAGATCAAATATACTTTGTCGAAATGTCCGGAATAGATAAATATTTCAAAAACTAAATCATGCAGAATGGCTAACCCTAATCCTCGAAATGGTTTTCAAATAGGAGTAATTTATAAAATATGAACACTCGCAATCACCAAGAACTCTAAAAAATTGTTGATAATTCCGTAGCCACATTTTGCAAACTTAGGCTAAGATGTTTACCACTGTACCTAGTTGGTTACTAAGTTCTGTTACTAAGGTTGATGCAAATAAAACTAACTTATGTTTATTTTTTAATTTCAATATGTATAAAAATTAAAAGCTTAATTAATATACATTTTGAAAAACAATTAATCATTTTTCTTAGTTTCCGCAATTCCCGATACGATCTTTTAACATTCACAGCCGGCATCGATGAAATTACGCATGACTTTTCTGTAAATTTCATTTTTTGAAATCACTTAAAAGTTAGTCTTTGTTTACCAAAGAACTTTTTTTGTATAATATTATAAAAAATCCTATCTCTGTATATGTTTAGAGACCAAAATTATATTTCTCAACATGACTTAATTCCAACTTATGAAGCAAAAGATTTGGTGTGTTTTCGTATTTCTGCAAAATCATGTGAAATCTTAAAGTCGATTTAATGAGTCATCAAGATTGACCGGTGTCCAAGCGGATCTTTAGTTGCTTTGAATACATTCGTATCAGAATTTAAAGCTAGAAGTCTTTTCAATATGTCACGCAAATTTGAACTCTCTACAGGAACTCTTACAAAAGTTGGGGCCGTTATCAGTATCATCGTCGTGCGTGATTTTAACTATGATTTTATCGTCCGAAATGGGAATACTTCAAGCTCGTACATCAAATAATTGCAATAGTTTAGAATACATTATTTTTATTATTATTCTATATAAATCAAAGTTTTGATTAATATACAGGTTTATGTAAAAAAAAAATTTATTGTAATTAATCTCAGTAACAGAACTTAGTAACCGACTAGGTATTAGTGACAGGTTGCAAGCCCATCGCCTAACAGTACAAGCCTTTATTCCCTAAAGCTGGGCATACACGACCGCTCAAGCCGAATGGAGCAGCGCCGCGCCAAAATGGATCCACGAATGTCAAAACCGTAGCGTTAAAAAGTAATCGGCGCAGTCCGTTTGATTTCCAAATGGACAGAAAGGCAGCTCGTAATCCCAATGGACATTCAATGTTGAAACACTGTTCTCTGGCTGCCATTCTCCAATCAGTCTGCTCCGTGATGTCGCACGTTTGAGGCGTGGTCGAAATATTACACCCATCCAGTTGCCGCAGTGCCTGAAAAGCCGGGTGTTTAACCAAAGGGTCCTACCAGTTTTAATCTACGGAGCCGAAACGTGGAACATGACAGTCAAGTTGGCCCACCGACAGCACGTACTCAGCGTGCTATGGAGAGGTCTATGTTGGGGATCTCATTAAGGGATAAGATCCGGGACGAAGTCATACGACATAAGACTAAGTTGACTGATATTGTCCAAAAAAGTGGCCATGTCTGTCGCAGAACTGACGAGAGGTTTAGCAGGAAGGTTTTCGAATAGAGGCCACGCTTAGGCAAACGTAGTGTAGGACGCCCCCCGGCTAGATGGACCGATGACCTGAAGAAGGCAGCTGGAGTGACTGGATGCAAAGGGCGGGAGATCGTACATTGTGGTGGTACTTGGGGGAGGCCTATGTCCAGCAGTGGACTGCAACAGGCTGATATGACATGAGTTGTATACACTTCATCCGTCGCCGAGATAAACTGTGCGCTTGCGAATGCCCAGCTTTAGTCGCTTCTTACGACATCTACAAGACATGGAGTGGCACTATTCTAACCCGGCAACCACACGAGACGAGGTTATACACGTCTCGTGGCCCTAAATGTGAACAGTGTAAATCGTGGTCAGTCACATCGCAATAGTACGTCGCAACATGACAAGTATCCTCATTACCGGTACTGCCACGGCACGGAACCATATTACGATGAAATGTCTCAAATGCGGACCCACCTTTATGTAGACGCAATTAGGTGTGACATAACGCTTTTCAATATCAATGTAATGTTTAGATTCATAATTCGTATTGGAAAAACATATTCTCAATTATCGGATGCATGCAAGCCAAGCTGTGAGCAACAGCTAACAATATACATATTTTTGAAATGTGCTAATTAGGCCCTTTCAATTGATACCCAACACGGCCCCAATAAACAATCATTTTTATTAAAATCGTGTTTTTGATGCAATATAGAGAAATATTTATATTAAATTTATTTGACGTCAGCGCTAGCCTTTAACCAGTGGAGAATCAAGATGCTTCCAACGATATCTCATTAATTTGTCAAATTATGATAAGTAAGTATAGCAGTTAAGACTTATGATATGATGAAACAGATGAACATGGATACACCGGTTAAAATCATAACCCTTCTTCTTTTTCTTATTTTTTTGCTTCGTCGTAGTAGAGTAACGTTCTAAAAAAATTATGAGTTAATAGAAAATATAAACACTCATCAATGTGTAGTCTATTCTATATATTTAGACGATATGTTTTCTAAGATCAACTCGACATAAAGATTTGAATCGGGATTGTTTATATTTTTTAAATTACTCTAATTTGAAAAGCATTTCGAGGGATATAGTGTTTTAAAGCCGTTCTGCATATTCTATAATTTTTTGAAATATTTATCAATTTTGGACATTTTGAAAAAAGTATATTTGACTTATGTTTGATTATACAATGTAAAAACCGTGAGTTATTTTCTTTGGTCTATCCCAATTTCTAATAATTGAAAGTTATAATAATGGAAATGATGCGCTGTATTAACTATGGCAATTAAACTTACAAATAGACTTGCTGGGCTGGAAACGAGTAATCATGAAAGTTATAGAACAGCTTACATCAATATAAATCGGTCCCAGAACCAACGTCTGACGCGGAAATAAATCCGGTCCGTTGATTCTCCAAACTTCAATCGACGAACCGTAATCACTCTACCAACGCGCATGCGTAAAATCGGCATCAAAAGTAGAATTTATTACTCGTACCTATTTGTACCGGAAACACCTTAGAATTCAGTTTTTTTTTTAATGTTATTTTTCCGGATTTTCATATTTTCGAGAACGATGTTACGTTGATAAAATTATTTAACTACTTTACGTAGGTTAGGTTTGTCGGGAACTGTCCAATCTATATCTGTTTTTTTTTATGGCATAGTAAGGCAAACGAGAGCACAGGCGATGGTAAGTGGAAACTGTGACCCACAGACATACGCATTCATAAGACTGCAAATGCACTGCCAACCCTGAGGACTAAGATAGAATGCTTCTATGCTAATAATTTCACCGGCTGTCTTATCCCCAAACCGGAACACAACAATGCAAACACTTGTGCTTGGCGGTAGGTTAATGGATAAGATGGTGGTACCACCCGGACGGACCCTATACAAGGTCCTTCCACAAGTAATCCCAGTGCCAAATTTCATCCATTTCTGGCGTGACTGAGTAATAAACATCTTTCGCATTTATATATAAGTAAGACTAAGATTAGTACAAAGTAAGATAAAAATAGCTTAGGGGATATTGTGTGATAGAGAAACCGAGAGAGTGTGACAGATATCACACACATTACTCAAGTTCGCTGTTAATTAATGAAATATATCATACACATAGCCAAGCCGACGTCAAGTTAAATAATCATGACACGAATGTCTTAGGATAGCTTAATTGGGTATTCATTTGGTTTATTAACTGTCGCCTTTGATAGTAATGTCCCATTAACATGCTGTCTGCTAGGAAAATTTCTCGTAAAGTCGGGGTCAATAGTTAGTTTAGTTTAGTTTATTTATTCATCAATGTAATATTACAATATAAATTGCATTGCATGTCGATTAATACAAAATTACAGTGATATCGTCAAGAATAATACAGAATAATAAAATAATAATCCACAAATAACACTCAAATAATCAAAGATAACATTAATAAACAACTAATTAATGGTCAGATTCCGACGTCAATATATAAAAAGTAACAATAGTGCATATATTTATATGGATATAAAAGAAGACGAATGAGGAAATACTAGGCATAGTGAAGGAAAAGCCTATTGCAGACAATAGATAATAGACGAGGAAAGATGTTTGGTCACCTGTTACGGCACGAGTACATTAAGATGATGATTGAAGGAAGAATAGAAGGAAAAAGGAAAAGAGGGAGACCAAGAAGAACTTACCAGAACCAATTGAAAGAAAAGGAAGGAGTCGTGCCGTATGAGTGTGTTAAAGAGAAGGCTTGGAACAGGGAAGAATGGAAAATACTCCACCGACAAGAAACAACAACAGCTCTTAAGTAAACGATGATAATAATCATCGACAGACTTAATGGACCTATTTACCTTTTTTATTTAATCACGAACTTTTGGACATCGCGTGAGGTATATTAAAAGAGGTACACGCTTGATTGTTACGTTTACTTTCTGTTAAAGGTTTTTTTTTTTTGTCACAACTCGTTTGCTAAAATATTTAGGCTATGTGTCAACCGGGTGGAACAAAACGAGGAATTTTTAAGAAAACTGGTAATTTTTCTATTTCTATTTAACTCAATAGAATAGTGCCCCAGGTAGCCAATATTTATCATTACATCCTAACAGCCTATTAATAATGATCACAGACTAAAATAGTCCTACACTAACCGATGGTTGTCCGTGGGAGCATACTTCTATAGTGTGAACTCAGGGACAATCGCCGGTTGGTGTCCCAAAAATTTACTTAATTAAACTTGTCTGAAGGGCCTCTGCGTGTGGTTTTGGCTCCATGTACTCCTTCCAAAGGTCCGGGACTCCCCTAAACTAATTAACGTGTTGGAAAGTTAAAACTATGCTGAACCGGAGGTTTTCTAGAAGCTTAGACAAATTAAACTAGTGTTTGTCAAAATCAGGTCATCCATTGACCTTCAATAAACTTAGCACATACCATACACTAGAATAATATATTATATACTAGAAGACGCACGTCACTTCTTACGCGTGGAGATAGTTTTTCGCTACTCCCCCTACTTCTTCCCGTTGCGGCCTTGGGTCGACCCCCTAATTTTCGGGAAATCCTTTCTTAGGGCACCACTAGACCTCATAAGGAACCTATGTACCAAATTTGGAATCCCTAGATCCAGCGGTTTGGGTATTTGAATTGCAACAAGTTTTTATGCGAGCTCAACTTTTTTTTAAATAAAATTGGATTGAGTTTTCAAACAAGTAAATCAAAAGCACTAAGGTGTATTGATATCAACTTCGAAGCAAATCAACCCCAAAATAACTATTTTCAATAAAATACGAACAACGAACGCGTCTTCCACCAAGTGGGATTGTTCATATTTTTACAATTACTCTAATTCGAAAACCATTTCGAGGAATAGGGTTTTAAAGTCGTTCTGAATTATATTTTTTTTGAAATATTGATCTATTTCAGATATTTCGACAAAACTATATTTGTTTGTATAATTTCGTTTTCGGCTTGAAGCCCTTCTAGGTGTATGTTACGGGTTAGGCGAAAACCGCATAAAATAGTATGTTTTAATACACTTTTTTTTTAAATTTATTATTCAAAAGATATTTAAAAATACAAATAAATTGGCTTAATACAGCGAACGGAAACCTTATGCGGTAATCACTTTTTATAATTAGATCAATTAATTGTTGTAATTTATTAGAAAATGCCGACCCACACACACACATAAACTCACGCATTCTTTCCCAAAGTGGGGTAGGCAGAGCTAAAGAATTACCAACAACTTTTAACACTTGTTGATAATTCTAAATGCCAACCCAAATTTAAAATAATCGTGTCATACATAAAATGTCTGCTAAATAAATAAAGTTACCTCATTAAAACAAAACTATTGGGTCAAATAAAAAATAAAATAAAAATTGGTCTCTTAAAATGGCCCATTTTTTCGAACTAGAATGTAAAAACCGTGAGCTATTTCTTTTGGTTCATCCCAATACTGTTAAAGAATCTAAATCACGTTGTCCCATTCAAACTTTGTCCCCTTCTTTTGGGGTTTGAATTTCGGAAAATCCTTTCTTGTCGGATGGCTACGTCATACATAGAACACCCTCCAAGTTTCAAGTCTCCACGATCAGCAGCTTGGACTGTACATTGACCTGTCAGTCAGTCAGTCATCCAGGACAAAGCATTTTATGTGAATAAGTAACCGCCGTGTGGTTGCCGGTTTAGAATAACGCCACTCCATGTTTTACCGTGGAAGTCGTAAGAGGCAGTTAAAGGAATAAAGGCTTGTACAAAGTTAGGCGATGGGCTTGCAATTTGTCAATAATATACACTGATCTAAGAATGATTGTGCAAAATGTGGTTACAGAATTAACAACAAGTTGTTAGAGTTGTTGGTAATTCTGTAGCTCTGCCTACCCCACTCTGGGAACGAATGCACCACTCTGGGAATGTATGTATACATATTTTATATTTTATTTTGTTTCTAATCTGTGACACGTTAATTTTAATGCTTATTAATTGGAAAAAAAATACGAGTGGATCTTAGCTAGGAGAGGATAGGAAATAACCGAATCAAATTAGAGGTAATACATTTATACCTTCATGCTTGCCTCCAAATGGAAAGAAAGAAGAAAGAAAAAATATTTATTCTCATCAATAACACACATAAATATAACATAAAAATAAATAAATATCAGGGGATAATGTCACACCAATTGACCTAGTCCCAATTTAAGCTCTAGGCTTGTATTATCGGTACTAGACAACGATATAAATACTTATATAGAGAAATATATACTTAAATACATAGTAAACATCCATGACTCAGGAACAAAATATTCGAGCTCATCACACAAATATCTGCCCTTACCGGGATTTGAACCCAGGATCGCTAGCTTCGTAGGCAGAGTCACTACCAACTAGGCCAGCGCGAAGAAGAGAAGAAACGTCAGATAGTGTAATTGTTGCAAAACGATCCCAACTCAGCATGTGCTGGCTGTAAAGCCAACGCTGGTCTTTCGTTGGGACCGCACAAGTCATTAAGGCTACTTTGTAACCCAAAAAATTCAAGTTCCCCAAGGAATAATGATAATCGAAAACTACACGGACAAAGTCGCGGGCAGAAGTTAGTTAAAAATATATTAAAACCCCGCTTAAAATATCAACAAGCAACTCTGCTTCCAAGAGCGTTAGCATCTGTTTGTATTTATGACCACTTGATCCTTTCAGCTACTCTTGCTGACTATACCCATCACGACCGCATTGTAAATAGAAAAGAAGTTCTGTTATTTATTTATTTATTATAACAAACTAATTTTATTTTTAAATAAACGGAAGTGTCTTTATTAAGTCTGAAATACATAATTAAAAATGTAACACTATACATAATATACCTACACTATACAATATTAATTATAATAATTAAGAAAGTAAACTATTATCTACTTAAAACTAGCACAACTACAATACTCCCTCTAGCAAATCGGTACGCGGCATTGTACCCATGATGCTGGCTGCATTACCTCTCTGGATAGTCAAACCTATCCTTTGGGAGAGGTAAGCGCCAGCTCTAGGATCCCCGGAAGCGTCGATGAGCTTGGCAGACAGGGTCTTTATGAAACGTTTCATGTCAGCTGACCAAGGTCCCAGAGTCTCCACTGCAAGCGCCGCAAATTCGTAATCATTAATTAATGATGAATATTTGCGACGCTTGAGGGTCTGGGCCTGATCAGCTGCAGCACCGGCCTGATTTCGGGTTGCTTGTATGTGAGATAGGGCAAAAGTGTCGACACAAGTTGCGTCCCACACCAGAGCCCTACCAAGCTTCCACGGCACCAATGTAGCTCCATCGGGGCGTTTACCATCGTCTCTGATCATACCGGCTGGTTCTAAAAAAGCAGGTACAGAGGCGGTGGCAAGCGAACGACGGATCAAATCATTGATGGCGCCGTGGCGGTACAAGCGGCCGGCGCTCCTTGAACAAGAAAGACCATGTCTACCAAGCTCATCCACCTCCTTGCCGCAGGTGCAAGAATGAGGCACACAGATCTTGGCTCCAAGTCGCAAGCAGATGGATATTCGCAAGCAGCTTGAGTCCAGGACTGTACCAATGTTGCGAGAGGGAAGGGCGTGGAGCCAATGGCCCGACTCACTAGCAGTGCCAGCGAGAAGACGGGCGCGATCTGAATCGTCCGGACTATTAGCTAAAAGGGCTGCATGAATTGCCATAAGACGAGGGTTATCCCAAGCTCTTTGTATATGTTTATGCGTTGGCAAATCCACTCCAGGGCATGACTCACACCAGGCATCCCTGGCCTCCACCAGGTTCGGTATCTCAACGTCAAGTATCTGTGGGAGATTTAATATAATACTGACGAGAGACATCGAACCATAAGCAGAGGACAGGAACGCCGGTAGAGCTACACTTGATGTGCAACGAATACCCAGTCCACCGAAACGTACTGGGAGAACCGCTTGAGTCCAAGGCCTTATGCCAAAATGGATATTTAATAATTTTGAAAGAGTGTCCTGAAGGGAATTATCAATAGCAGCCGTTATAGAGGGAAATTTCCAAACTGGGCAACTGCGTAGTAGATACATAAATTTTGGAGTAAAAAGACAAAACCGAATGATGAACAATGCCATGTGAGGGTTCATTTCAAACAAAAGATCTGAAGTATTTTTAAAATGATTTAGTTTACAATTTATAATGGGATTAATGGATTCGTCGAAAATTGGGGAACCTAAAAGAGTAAGAGAGGTATTAGAGTGGACCGAAATGTTGGGCATGACTGCGTTAAATTTAGAAATGATTTCAATTTTTTATCTGTAGAAAGGCTGTCGGGTAGATAAATTTCGCACTTTGTGAAATTTAATGAGATACCAATATCTGAAAATTTGTTAATGATAATTTGTAGGTCTTGGAATACTGTTAAAGCATCTCCGCCAAGAGATCCGTCATCAAGGTACCAAAGGTTGAATTTGGAATTTAGATCTGAAATAATCGGATGAATGGCTAAACTGAATATGGCAGGACCAAGAGGGTCTCCCTGTTGGCAACCCATGCAGGATGAAATAATTTTGTCCCCAAAAAGTAATTTTGAAGGTGCCCCATAGCATTGCCACAAATAAGTGTATATTTCTGGGAGTTCCTTTTTAATGGCTGCTAGAAGGGCACCACGATTGACCGAATTAAAAGCATTTTTGACATCGATTTTAAGAAAAACCTCATAGTCCGGACCATTCAAAAAAGAACGGGCAGCGTGAACAGCTGCCTCACATCCTCCCTTGACACCGAAACCAAGCTGTCGAGGCTTAAAAGTGTCTGACAGCCTCTTGTGAAATTTTCGACAGCAAAGCTTCGATGCCAAGCGCCTCAGCGTGCAGCCGACGGCTATCGGACGGATACCACCGTCTTTTTTTGCTAAAGCTACGAGATTAGCGCCATAGAGGAGTGGGACAATTTCGATGTGCACACGACCTGATAGCATGAGATTAAGTAGAGCTGTGAGGCTTTTTATCAAATTTTGTCCCGCATCCCCTAGAGACGGTGTCGATAGGTCTTTAAGATGTTGAGGTGATAATCCGTCCAACCCGCCTGCGGAACCATTGGGGAACGACATGATCGCCAACCGTACGGCATCTTCACCAACTGTTATTCCAGAGTCATCGGCTGAGGGCGGGTCAGGCAGCAAGGTGTGGGCTGGTGGGAGAGGGTGTTTTTCCCTCAGGGCAGCAAAGGTCTCGGCGGAGTGCGCAGCCAAGTCATCGTTAGAAAATAAAAACCGGGCAGCTCCACTCACATTTCCTTCAGATAGTTTATTTTCTATTGATTTTATTTTTGAATAATGAATGGGTGGTTTTTTACTAATGGTCCTTTTTTTATAGGAAATTTGGAAGTCACTAAGTAGGCCGGAAAAGATTGCGCAATTATTTTTTATTTGGTTTGTAAGTGATTCTGCTTTTGATTTATTTGCGTGCAATACAGAATATGGAAATGTGAGCAGACTCGTCCAAGCTGCGGGAGAATTCTCCGCGACGACTTTGGCGACACAGTCGGAGAGGCAGCTGGCCACAGATATTCGCGCACCACGCGGTATTCTTTTTATAATGGGCACATTATGCTTCAGCAAACCCAGTCTTTCGGCGAGTTCAGGGGTGGCTGGGGTGCCCGCGGGGGTAGGAGGCGGCAAGGGCTGCGAAGCGCTCGGCAGCGGGGGATCGACCTCCATGCGCGTGCCATGTCGGCGAGCTGTGTGTATCGCTAGCCCACGCTGACCCTTATATTTTTTACTGTCCCCACATATTGGGCACCCTATAAAATCTACTGCCGAAAAACAGGGCTGAGAGGGCATCAACTATCAACTTAATACTAAAAATATAACAAAAGATTACCTATACAACACAAAAAAGAAGACTTATAAAAAACACAACCACAATAATCAAAGTATAACTGTCATTTCTCAAAATAAACAATGGTGGGGCGCAAGGCCGCGGCTCGCGGCGAAGCAGCCGCGCGCGGAGCAAGGAGTCGCGCCCACGTCGCGCCGAGTGCGGAGCAAGGAGGCGCGGCGCGCGAGACTCAAAGAGTGGCGAGACTTGAAAGCACAGCCGCCGCGCCGTACGTGAATGATCTTAGGCGTAGTGCACAATATTGACTTTTTTTATTGAATTAAAAATATGTACATAATGAGAGCGTATTTGTGACTTCAATTTTATTATTTTATTTTTACCATGCAGCCAATATTTCTAATTTTATTAAAATTTTATAGTTTCTTGACAGTAATGGCGTAACGTGACACGTTAAATTAATTATACTAAAATTATATTATATTATACAAACTAATTATACTGTATAACAGTTAGAAAACCAAGGCACTGTGAAATTATAGATACTTACAAAAACCGAAAATTACAAAAAAATACAATAGAAATTTCACATTAGAGAATTGACGACACACGCACATCCATACTCTCGCAGTACCTCAAACATTCATCTCGCAGTGCAGCCCATCCGCTAGCAAATACATCCCGCTCAGGGGCATATTCGAGAAGCCCATTTAATAGGTGCAAGGCACGGACCAGAGGAGAATTCCTGCGAAACACAGTATGAGACGTCGGAACCGCCAGCAAATGGCGTATACGAGGCCGAAAATCGATTCTAGTCCGTGAAGGAACCGATAGACGCAGAAGTTGTGCTGCCAATTCAGCAAGATTACGGTGGTTATGAGAAGCTGGAAGTTACGCGTGACCTCCAGAGAGTTGAAGCCCAAAGCCCCTAGGAGAAACTTAGCAGGGTATAGAAAAGGGTAGTAACTAACCATTTTCTAATACAAAAACCGTAAGAATACCTTTTGAACTCTCTCGAGGAGCAACACGTAAGTTGCCTCCAAATAGCAGAGGCCGCTTCAAGCTTACTTCGGACCAGCAGCGCCGTGAACAGAAGTTTTATGGTTATCTCTTGCCTCTCAGGTTGCGTCTATGCGCGTCGCTTGATAATTGGGTCAATCAACTTTTTTCTGTTCGTTGCCATGCTGACGTCACTTGGGTCACTCTTTAAATCTATGATTTCAAAATCAGTTTTTTGGCAATTACACACCTAATTCTTTTATTTATTTATTTAATCTTCATTGCACAAAAGGATACACTTTATATACAAAAGGCAAATTTAATGCCGCATACATAAATACGTAATATAAACATGAGGATAAGCACAAAATATTACAGATAACGCAATCAGACAATCAAGATGATGTCAATTCTACCTACAAAATAAATTCGCGAACTTTCTTTTTAAAGGCAAACTTGTTCAGAGCTTGCTTGATATTAAGGGGAAGGTCGTTCCAAAGTCGTGCTGTGTATGTTTATTGGTTTTCTCCAAGTGGGCTAGAAGTACGTAATTATAACATTTGCAATTATTTTTTTAATGCTCTGCGGGTCCAATTTAATAATGGATTCAGGGCACCGATGGGGTTGCCTCGTTATTGTAACGCCTTGACTATGTTTGCCGAAGCTTGCACCGATGATTTCTATGCAATTCGTTGAAAAAAAGTTGCTCCACTTTTGAGAAGAATGCGGGGCAGCTCCAATAGGACTCTTGAAATGATTTCAGGTAGATTCGATTGTCCTATTAATAGTCTTAAGTATGTGTAATTTAGTTAAGTTGAATTTAGAATTTAAGTTTTAAAGTTGTTCCTCAGTACTACCATTAGGGATTACTATTATTAGGGACTACTATTAGGGAGATAATAGTGTATACTAACCAATATGGGTCAGGTTACCCGAAATAAATGTTTTGAATTTGAGTTATTTCTTAGAAACTATGTCAGTTGTCTCCTGGCTTACTGGACACAATAACAACAGCAAAAAGCGGCAACGGCGCACGGCCCCAAATAAACCGGCCCGGGCCGTCCTGTTGAGTTTGCTTGTAGTGACTCACGGCGCGTATGGTCGAGGCACGCACACAAGCGAGCAAGCGAAATACCTTTGTTTGAAGACGAACTACTGTTTATTCTGTCAAAGCAGTCTTGCCAAGGATGCAATATAGAGTCGTTTATGTATGGAATTCTAGAAGCCCGGCATCCAATGTGTTACGTTTATCGTATAAATCAGAATAATGTTGCTCATTTCTTTATTAAATATTATGTTTGCCTGAAATTAACGTAAATATTTACTCTAATAATGTGCAAAAAACGTAAGACATGTGTAGTTTACGCTTTAGTTATTTTAATAAGAATTTTCGAAGAGTTCTGTTGCCCGTTTTTTTTTACTGTTTAAAATATAATCTCGAAACCCTTTAAATGTAAAAAATGCATTGAAATTAGTTTACCCTAGATGAAAGTTTACGACTCAACATTGATATTTCCTCTCATTACACAATTATTTAAGACGACGCGCTGGCCTAGTTGGTCGTCACCCTGCCTACGAAGCTAGCGGTTCTGGGTTCAAATCCCGGCAATGGCAGATATTTGTGTGATGAGCGCGAATATTTGTTATATAAGTTAATTTTGCTATATAAGTATTTATATCGTTGCCTAGTACCCATAGTACAAGCCAAGAGCTTAGTTCATCCCATTATATTTATTTATTTATTTATTTATTTATTTAGCCCTTACCAGGAATCGAACCCAGGACTTAGACCCAGCTTCGTAGGCTAGATCACTACCAATACTTTACTAGGCTAACTGAGTCGTCTTAACCCCTATCGGTATGGTAAGTATGAATGACGTGGTAAACTAATTGATATTTTTTAATGTGTTGTCCGTCCGGATTCTGTAGTTAACACGGAACCCTAGTTTCACTTTATCCGTTTGTCCATCAGTCCGTCTGTCCACGGATTAACTCTGAGACTTTTGGTAGGGTCACGGACATTAATTGATGAACCACTTTAGAATTTAGAACCTTGTCACGTGAACCGACGATTAATTCCTATACAGTTTCTATTTCTCCACTTGACGCTTTCATAATGACACGGTTCTGTGGTGGATCAACATACTTATATAAAGTCCTTGATGGTACCTACTACAAGTAAAAAAAATATATGTTTTTTTGTGTTTGTACTTTATAATAATCGTGAACCTTTCACTGAGCATGCTCCAACATGCTCTTGTCCGGTTTTATTTTTTGTAAATATCAATATCATCGTGGCATTTTTCTGCTGGAGTTTCTTGCGGAGAAGATCGCAATGATTGTCTTGTCCGAAGCTCTGGTAGATTCACTGTACATTACCGACGTGTAAAAGAGCCCGCATGTGGCCAATTTACCGAATAAATATTTTGAATTTGAATTTGAATTGTCTCCAGGATTCCTCTGCTACTGATGACGGTGGCATACCACCAGATTGCCCGAGTGCTGTGGCGCTCGGAGAAGATCCCTGGTCAGGCGGAGACCAGGAAACTAGATCTTGCAGAACAGAGTAAGTACCCGATGATAATAAGACCCTATTCCTAAGCATATGCTGTCCATCAGTCCGTCTGTCTGTCTGTCCTAGATGTATCTCTTGAACCGGAACATATAGAGGGTTGAATATAATAATGACAGTGTTGAGTCTATCCTTTTATTTCCATGCGTATTTAAAATAGAACAGAATAGAAAAACGTTTATTCTACAAACACATCAACACAGGGGTACATAATCAGAATCAGAATCAGAATCAGAAAATAAAAAAAAAGATACAATAACGTAATACAATCACTTCTAATCCCCTAATAAGACACCATTAAATTAAAAAGTACAATGAGGTTGATGTGTGCCGAAATGGTCTCCACTCAGCAATATGGTTGGCATGGGGATGACCACCGGGCTGGTTTTCAGGGGCTGTTTGGGACAGCGTACTGTGACTAACTTATTTATCACCTGCTTTCCGGCAACATAGAATTGACAGAGTCTTATTTTTATTTATAACCTGATCTTGGATCCTACTGAAAGGCAAAGAGATCTGTCTCGGATTTCCAACTCTGTCTGTCCATAGAAATCTCTAACCAGTCGCTTCGAAATCCATGTAAGTCCATCCGTCTACCACGGCGGTAACCATCCTAAGCAACCAATCACAGACAATCGAAACTAATTTCTGTTGGCTGTATATTCTCGGTATCTAATTTCTAGACTCTATTAACATACACGCAGGGGCAAAACTAATGGGTCAGAGTGCGTTTTTCATACAAACGAGGCTATTTCAAATCCATGGTTCCTTGCCAGGGGTTGTTTTGAGTGAGGTTTAATGGTGGATACTCCCAGATTCAATAAAGGAGATCAAACGTGCTTAAGATACCTAACTTATCGCACAATCAGTTAACACCACGCGAAACAGTTTGGGTCAGCTTTTGGATTTCCTTACATTTTATTGCACTTTTAGATGTTTTTCTGAGCATGCACAATTATGGCGTTAGCCGCAGATTGAATCAGTTGGGTATCCTAGGCACTGATGATGACTGGCTTGATCTAGCAGTGCGATATGATTTTTACCGCCTAGACTCTCGGCCCTGGGTCTTTATTCTGCTCGGCAAAACTATCCTGACTTTGACGTGTTATTGTATTGTTAACGTTACGATACCTCTTTCCTTGACAGTACTGACTTTCGATTTGAAAACAATACTGTAACATGTTAAAGACAATATAGTTTTTCCCTGTACAATAGAGCTGGGTCATTTGTTGTCATCCACGGCCTCTTTAATTCTCTTCAATGTCACTCTTTTTAGGGTTCCGTACCCAAAGACCCCATTACTAAGATCCGTCTGTCTGTCACCAGGCTGTATCTGACGAACAGTGACAGCAAGACATTTGAAATTTTCACAGATGTTTTTATGTTGCCGCTATAACTACAAATACTAAAAATAGAATAAAATAAATATATTAAAATAAAAATTACGTTTGTTGTATGGCGAAGGCTAGACGTACAATAAATATTGTTATCCATCAATATTTATCTCATATTGTGATATATATTGTTCGTCTAGTCTGCTATATTGATGGATGACAATATA
Source organism: Acleris emargana (assembly GCA_927399475.2). Taxonomy (NCBI): domain Eukaryota; kingdom Metazoa; phylum Arthropoda; class Insecta; order Lepidoptera; family Tortricidae; genus Acleris; species Acleris emargana. Next base: position 17,790,236 of record OV656854.1, read on the forward strand.
TGTCACAAAAATCTAGATTTTTGGATTCCGGTTTGACAATTTCTGATAAATATTGAGATCCGTCAATATACTGAACTACACGTACAAAAAATATTGAGAAATGTCAGTACGCATCGCGACAGCAATGGAGACTGACGTGCCCCGCCGCCGACGTCGTCGCCGCCAGCTACAATGGCGAGTACGACTAGGCTTACAAATGAACAAACAATCCTTAAGGAGTTCATTTTAAATTTAGAAGCCTTGCCCGAATTGTGGGATTTGTCAACAAAAATTTATAAGGATGCAATTAAAAGAGGAGAGGCATACAGAAAATAATTTTCGTAATCTTCTACGTCATTATTCAGTTTAATTTCAGCCAATAGATTCAAGTGTGTGTATTTTTTTTTTGTCGCAGCCAATTTTTAGTCCACTGCCATCTTTTTATTCTTTTTTTTAAACTAAATGCTAAAATAATAGCAAAACAAGCTTAAGTTTTTGTCTCCATATCTACACACACGACTGAACTGCACGAAGCGCGTTATAATACTGACGTCAAAAATATTGCTCGTGTAGCCTTGGCACTCTGAATCCATGAACAGATTGTGATCCATCAGTATTTGCCAATTGACGGATAACAATATTTATTGTACGTCTAGCCTTCGCCTTTCTCTCATATAACATACGTGATTTTTTATAGAATGGTACGGAAACCTTCGTGCGCAAGTCCGACTAACGCTTTCCCGGTTTTTTGTTATTATGGTCGATAACGTGCTGGCCTAGTTGGTAGTGACCCTGCCAACGAAGCTAGCGGTCCTGGGTTCAAATCCCGGTAAGGGCAGATATTTGTGTGATGAGCGCGAATATTTGTTCCTGAGTCATGGCATGGATGTTTTATATGTATCGTTTATATTTCTCTATATAAGTATTTATATCGTTGTCTAGTACCCATTGTACAAGCCTAGAGCTTAGTTTGGGTTTAGGTGAATTAGTGTGACATAGTCCCCTGATATTTATTTATTTATATATTTTATTTATAGTCACTAACTAGTCTCAGCACGTGTCCATTACAAGGTTCACAAACTCCATTATACGGATTTCGCACTCTATTTCTGCGAACCAAACATAATAAGTCCCTAATCCATGGTTAAGCCATAACTCATCGGTCCTAACCGAAGGTTAGCAGAAGGATAAACATCGTAATATCAAACAAGGTTACGAGAACTTATGAGATTAAGAGAAATAATAGATTTCACCAATTTTGATGATGAGACCATTTTTGGGGTTCCGTACTCGTAAGAAGCCAAATGAGACCCTTTTCATATTAAGAGGACTGTGAAGCAAATAATTTCCATACAAATTGCGAAAACGTTTTTTACCCTTAAACCTAGTCACTTCTCATTTTTACGATTATTGAATATGTTGTAGATATCATGAAGAACTATCTCTGTACGTTTCCCTTTCCACGAAAATACTTCTTAGAATGAAACAGATTTAAAAAACAAAAAACAAAAACGTACAGTCCTAGTCCTTTATAATAACTAGAACATATAAAAAAAAAAAGGCTTGTTGTACTATTAGGCGATGGGCTTGCAACCTGTCACTAATACGCTGGTAAACATCTTAGCCTGATTTTGCAAAAAGTGGTTACAGAATTATCAACAAGTTTTTAGAGTTGTTGGTAATTCTGTAGCTCTGCCTACCCTGCTCTGGGAATGAAGGCGTGAGTTTATGTATGTATGTATTAAAAAAAAATGGAAATTGGACTTGATTTAGGGGGTGAGAAACGTCTATAGCCGGAGCTAAATTTGTACGGAATTTTTTGACAGCTACGCGATTTTAGCGTAGCTTCACAATCCGCTAAGTTATATATCGTTTGTCTTAAATTTGAAGAGCTGAATCTTTTATGTGTCGACTTTTTTCCATAATAATGTATGTGTTATAATGGCGGATTTAAGAAAGTGAAATAATAAAGGTGACGAGAAACGCTTTCTTTAAACGTATGTTTATTTTGGTCGTATCGTCAAAACGGTAAAACAAGGTCAAGTTTGGTATGATTATATTTAAACCCTGAAAAAAAATCAATAAATACTAGAATAATATCAAGTTAAGTTGTTACGGAACCCTCAGTGCGCGAATTCGACTCGCACTTGGCCAGTTTTTTTTACCTCCTTGAATTAAAGCCCTGCTGCGTCGCCAAGTTTATTTCAACCTTGTTTACACACACTTAAGACTCTCAATCGAAAATAACGAAAACGATATTTTCATCGACATTTATAATTTGATCCTACATTTCACGTTGGCAGCTTTCAACGGTACATACGTACGTTCAAACTCATTCATATAATAAATCGAAATAAGCCTGTAGTGAAATCATGATCGATACGAACGAAAATAGACTTGGAGTTAGTTTTTAGGGTACCGTAGCTAACTCGCAAAGACTAAAAGTATTCCAATTGTTATATCCAGAGCTAGGAACATACACATACACATACATACACATACATAAACTCACGCCTTCATTCCCAGAGTGGGGTAGGCAGAGCTACGGAATTACCAGCAACTCTATAACCTTGTTGATAATTCTGTAACCACATTTTGCATAATTAGGCTAAGGTTTTTAACAGCGCATTAGTGACAGGTAGCAAGCCCATCGCCTAACAGTACTACAAGCCCTTATTCCCTTAGTCGCCTCTTACGACATCCACGGGAAGACATGGGGTGGCACTATTCTAACCCGGCAACCACACGGGGAAACATACGGGGCAAAATTAAATGACAGCTAGGGATTGCCTATATGATCGCTCCAAGGTTAGTTTGCATTTTTTTTTTATTGAAAGTGTGAAAATAAAACAAAATAGCAACATAAAGGGTTTTAAAAAGATTTCTGAACCTTTGCTCCCTCATTGTGTATTTCAAAATTACTGTCCCATTTACTATTGTTAAAGAAAACGATGAGAATTTATTCCAAATTTTCGGGTGTTCATTTTCTCCGTCTCGACTGATGAATCCATTTCAGGTAGCTTAAGGACTTTTCAATTTTTGTGGAAGTGGTAGGGACCAAACAAACAATGCTGCTGCTGGGAGCGATCACCAGTATATGTCAAAAGCATCGATGGTTGAGTTTATCGATATAATCAATCCCTAGCTGTCATTTAATTTTGCCCCGTATATTCCTAGGTCTGGTTATATCAATTTATATCGTCGGTGATACTGCAAAACCGCGTAACTAACAAATTTATGATAGAGCAAAATAAACCTTAATGTCTTATTAAAAAAGTGCATTTTGCTCCTTATTTAAAATGTTACTTACGCGGATTTGCAGTTTCACCGACGATATAATTATATAATCCCACTCCCACTTGACAGGTTTTAACCCCCCACCATGTCGAAAACGTACGTTTGCTCTCGGACTCGAAAGCAGAGATGAGCATAAATCGATTACTTTTTTAATCAACTAATTCATCGATTAAACAATCAATCATCCCAAAATCAATCACGATGAAATTAATCGACGGAGTATTCGAATAAAGATTGATCATTCGTCATTTTAATCGACTAAATTTCACTATTAAATCTCGATAAAAAAATAGAACACGCCTGTAACAAAAAAAAAATTCTTATGAAGTCTTGACCACGTGTTTTACACTTGAAAAAACATTTTAGTACCTAGGTATTTTGTTACATGCGTGATAAAATACCTACATAGTGATTAAATTTTAAAAAAGCTTTTCCTTAATATGCTGCTGATAGGTACTTCGTTAGTTGAATGAATCGCAGGTAAATTAAATTCTATAAATCTGCTGCGTATTTATTTATGGAAGAAACTTATTTATTCTTAATATTAATCGAGAGTAAATTAATCTTATTCATTCGTCAATTAATTTAGTCACACACAGACTAAGATAAATCAATCGTCATTTTAATCTTTCATCGCGATTACGTATGTTAATCTTAATCATTCGTATGTTAATCATTAGTACATACATACATAAACTCACACCTTCATTCAAAGAGTAGACTAGGCAGAGTCACAGAATTACCAACAGCTCCAAAAAAAAGTTGGTCATTCTGTACCAGTGTATTAGTGACAGGTTGCAAGCCCATCGCCTAACAGTACAAGCCTATTTTCCCTTAGTCGCCTCTTACGACATCCATGGGAAGACATGGAGTGCCACTATTCTAACAAACACACAGGATATCGTTAATTGTTAGTCAAAATAATTATATTTAGCCCATTACTGCTCAGAGGTCGTTTCTTTGTGTCAATTTTTTCATATACAAGTTTGAAAACGGAACAAGTTAAAACTGTCTTAAAAAGATTTCTGAGTACAGTCGCCATCAGATATATGGTAGCGGTCAAGGTACTCAAATATTTCGTAGCAGCATTAAATTTCAATATATTAATTACGCTAGATAAGGTCTATAATATCGGCCCATATAATTCGTCATAAATTTAGGAGCAGTGACTTTTCAATAAATTCGTAACATACAATTAGGTAAAGATATCGGAACTTACAGAAGTCAAAAATATCGAAGCAGCCAGGATGATCATAAAGATCGGAACATTTATGGAAAATATACCTTAAGTCTGTGTCACATAGTTCATATTTGAATTCGTTATTACACTCATAGACCAAATTAGCGGAACGTGTCACAATAAACCACTCTGTTCTTAATTCAAATTGTTGACAACATAATATTAATCATGCGTGTCTGAAACCTTATTTTAATGGGTCCATCGTAAAGTATTTTGAACTATGTGACACAGACTTAAGGTATATTTTCCATAAATGTTCCGATCTTTATGATCATCCTGGCTGCTTCGATATTTTTGACTTCTGTAAGTTCCGATATCTTTACCTAATTGTATGTTACGAATTTATTGAAAAGTCACTGCTCCTAAATTTATGACGAATTATATGGGCCGATATTATATACCTTATCTAGCGTAATTAATATATTGAAATTTAATGCTGCTCCGAAATATTTGAGTACCTTGACCGCTACCATATATCTGATGGCGACTGTACCTACAGCGGTAAGTTCGTAAAGGCGTTTCATCGTTTTCACGTATAACACACAGAACCAGGCTTCAGATGCCGGTTAAACATGACGTAAAACCTGTTCATTGCGGTATAGTTTGCATAACCGGTTTTTTTACCGGTGTTTTAAGAAACCTTTATTTAATAGTACATTGATGCCTAGGCGCGGAAAGTAAGGGTTTTCCTGACGAGGTGGTTAGCAGGCCGAGCAACAGCGAGGCCTGCTAAAATACGAGTCAGGAAATCCTCGTTTCCGCCGAGGCATACATAATGCTTTTCTCAAACATGTGAGGAAATAATACAAATACATTTCTAAAAAGCAAGTAATTTAATTTCCTTAGATTTAGCGGGAAGCAGGTTTTGCCTAACCGAGGCAGCTTCAGATTTTAATATAGGCAGGCGGTGTGGTACCTATTTCTTCGCTTTCGTCGCTTAAGCTCATTTTTTATAGTAAGTATTTCACACAACAAATAGTTTAATATTCGGTATCACAATTATATTATGAACGAATATTACCGACTGTCAATTGTTTTTAAATACTAACCATAGACATTGGAATGCAAATTCAAAAAGAAACACGCACTGTGCTAAAAAAGCGAGCAGTTACCTTGGCTGTTTGGAATTTTTGTCTTGGTCCTTTTGATTTTGTATGCAAATTGACAGCATGTTTAAGAAATACTATATGGACATGGACGGAAAGTGTTTTCATATGGTTTTTTTACTCCTACGGGTAAAATGAGGCTCTTTCCGTGTCCTTGTGTTTCAATCGGAAAACCGTTTTTTCCGAGCATGTTTGAGAAAAAATAATTTCGAATCAAAAGGTTCCTGGCTAAATACGGGTTAATCTAGACGCATACCGCGTGCATTAACATCACAAGTCGTGGATTAATAAACGTTCGCATTCCCTAGAAAAGTTCGGTGCAAAACCGAAATAAACCGGTATAAACCGGTATTTTTAAACCGATTCCGAGCCCTGCACGGAACTCTAAATTAATGCGTGCTCGACATCCACTTGGTTGCTTTTATTTGTGACGGTAATTGGTCAAGTTCATATTACGTAATTGAACTGTCTGACGTCCGTTATGACTTGACATGACGCATGACGGAATTGCTAAGGGTAAAATATAAGTCAGTTTATTTCTATTTCAAGACTTGTGAATATCGATTAAGTCGTTAACAAGTTATTTTTGTCTTAATACCAATGAAGGCGGGTTTGTAAAAGACATTCATTTTTAAGGCGAGCGGCCATTTGTAAAAGTGGTAAAGATAGATCCAATTCAAAGTAATAGTAGGTTGTTTAACAAGGGACTTAAAAAGCCTTAATGATATAAGATGTTTATCCACCCAAGCGGAGCAAGGGTGGCTATACTGCCCTCGTAAATAAAAAGGACGCATGTGCAATTTGTTAGTCAAAGTAAATTGAGCCTCCCATCTTAAGAAATAAGGTCAATAATACATGCATGGTTCTATGAGACATACGCTCTTTTTTCTAAGGAGGGCAGTATAGCTCGAGTGTCATTAATCATTATGGTTGTTTAGTCTCGCGTTAAACACACTACTTTTCACTTTGAATGTGAGGATAAAAACGACGTTCCATACAAAATTACAAGATTGATTAAAATTAAGTGTCTTAATATTTGTTACGTGGTTTTTTTTTTGTTTTATTACTTTATTGTATAGTGACGCTTTAAATGTTTGCATATATTTTACACAACAGATTGAAACTTGAATGTACGACTATGCGTAATAAAACGCATTATTCGTAATTATTAATCTTAGCCTACTTGTGCAAAATGTGTTTACAGAATTAACAAGAAGTTTTAAGACTTGTTGGTAATTCTTTACCTCTGCCTACCCCACTCTGGGAATGAAGGCGTGAGTTTATGTATGTATGTATGTATGTTTGTATTAATAGTGTTTCACTTTTTTTTTTATTGTATTTGTGTAATTTTGAGGTTATATCCATTAGGCATGATAAAAGCTTTTTAAACTGCAAATTAGACAGCGATTAGACAGAGAGATCCGATTTGCACTGTGACGTCATGTAACAGGTCGGCCATTATAAACTCCATGTTAAATCCCGTAAGGTTACCGGGTTAGAATAGTGCCACTCCATGTCTTCCCGTGGATGTCGTAAGAGGCGACTAACGGAATATAGGCTTGTAGTACTGTTAGGCGATGGGTTTGCAACCAGTCACTAATGTGCTGGTAAACATCTTAGCCTATTTGTGAAAATTGTGGTTACTGAATTATCAACATTTGAAAGTTGTAATTCTGTAGCTCTGCCTAGCCCACTCTGGGAATGAAGGCGTGAAGGTATGTATGCATGTATCTATCTTCGTTGTTTTTATAACTACTCAAGAAGAAGTTTCTTTCAACTTTTTGTTACAAGAATTAGTTTTTTTTTAAACTGTGAAAGAAACGTCATAATTATTCCCCAAGGTAGCGTTCGTTGAAAAAAACGTATCCAAGTCGGTTCATCTATTTTGATCATCATGTCAGCCGAAAGACGTCCACTGCTGAACATAGGCCTCCCCCAAGGCTCTCCACTCAGACCGGCCTTGTGCTTCTCGCATCCACCGCGTTCCCGCAATCCTTACAAGATCGTCACTCCATCTTGTTGGAGGCCTACCTACAGCTCATCTCCCGGTAAGCGGACGACACTCAGGAATCTTCTGACCCCATCGGCCATCAGTCCTGCGAGCGATGTGCCCCGCCCACTGCCACTTCACTTCAGTTTAGCTATTCTTCGGGCTATGTCGATGACCTTAGTTCTACTGCTGATATCATCATTTCTGATTATATCACGCAGAGAAACCCCAAACATAGCCCTCTGAGTGACCTTGAGCTTGCAGGAGCTACGATAAAAATGTTTTATTTTAAGTATTTGACTCAGAAGCATAGCAAGACGTGGAACAAATAAAAACCAGTACGAAAGTGGGAGGTGTTAATATTTTTACAAAGCGTATTTAATGAAATGTCTAGAGTGTGCAAAGCTAAAAATAAAACACCTATCCCTCTTTGACTTCAGTGATAAACAGGGATGGACAATCAGTGTTTATTTATTGACGTCAGAGGAATTTCCAGGAGAAATCAGACACTAGTAATTTTTAAATCGCTAACAGTAGGCGCTATAGGGATGTTGGTTCAATTTAAATTCTACAATACTGTAGCCACCCATGACTTCGTCCGCTTTTTAATATTATATTGTTTTTCCTTCGTGAACTATCAAATTTTCCGGGATTAAAGGTATTCTATGCATCACGAAATATATGATCTCCTTCGTTCAGAGCCGATATTTCTTAAACTGCCCAACCGAAAAAAAGGTTCATTCTTAAAAAAAACCACCCAAATAGATCCATATTGTAAATGTCTCTATATGTGTAAATCTTTAACATTGTAGGCGCCTTGGTCCATACTGTAAGCCTATAATTGTAATTATAATAATAATAAATAAATAAATATGTTTAAGAGCTACGGACAGACACATACATACATACATACATTAAATCACGCCTGTTTCCCAGAGGGGTAGGCAGAGACCACTTCTTTCCACTTGCTACGATCTTGACAAATTTCTTTTACTTAAACACGTTAAACTAATAACAATCCTTTTTTGTCGTGGATTCATAAAATCACGGGACCATGTCACACCAATTGACCTAGTCCCAAAGCTAAAGCTTTTACTATGGGTACTAAACAACGATATAAATCATCCGTGACTCAGGAACATCAACAAAATCATCTGGCCTTACCAGGATTTGAACCAAGGACCGCAGTGCTAGCTTCGTAGGCGGGAACACTACCAACTAAGCCAGCGCGTCGTCAAAATATTACTTATACTAGCTTTCGCGACTCCGTCGCGTAGAAGTCGTTTATCGCTGTTCCCTCGGGAACTGTCCAATTTTTCGGGATAAAAACTATCCTTAGTCCTATTCTAGGACCTATGGATCAAAATGATTGCAAATGATTTCCCCCCATAACCCCTCGAGGGGAATAAGTCGACTTACTAATAACCCTGTATATAATATTGTAAAGAGGTAAACTTTGTGACGTTATCGCGGTCAATGTCTGGATCTACCGAACCGATTTAGAAAATTCTTTTACCAATAGAAGGTCACGTTATTTGTAAGTGTCATAGGCAGAGCCCGTAATTTTCATGCCGATGACATCATTTTGACGTCACGCTCCATATAGGGTGATCCCAAATAGTTTTATTGTAAATTATTAATCATTAGTCGTCAATCATTTTAATGATGTAAAAATGAATTCAAAAGTAGGTACTCTATTTATACGTGGAATAAATAATAGGTACCTACTTGATACATGAAACGTAAATAAAACTATTTGATTTGTTTTTATACACACATTTTATTAAATGGTATTGTTAACAACACATTACAATAATTACGTAGAAAACAGAATTCCTCTCTAACGTAAAGCACGCCATCCTTCTTGCATTAGTTTCCATGCAAAGAAAATCTAAGTCATCTTCAAAATCAAATAGTTTTATTTACGTTTCACGTATCAAGAGTTATTATTTACCCGACGTGTAAATAGAGTACTTTTGAAGTCATTTGTACATCATTAAAATGATTGACGACTAATGATTAATAATTTACAATAAAACTATTTGGGATCACCCTATATGGAGCGTGACGTCAAAATGATGTCATCGGCATGAAAATTACGGGCCCTGGTCATAGGCTATTTTAACTTCGTAAGGCCCACCATACTGAAAAATGGGAGTTTCTTGTAACTGGGACTTTGAATCTACAATGAAGGGAATAAAGTTCAATTGCGATTGTTCGAAAATGCCATTTTCAGTTAATGAACATAGGAAAATAAACCTTACTCTTATTGCACCAGAGTTCAAAGTAAATTGCCCTGATTATTATACACCGGATAGACGGGGGCAAAAATGTACCAGTGCTAGTGATTCATTAAATATCGACTTAGTTTATCGACAACTTTTTTCGTGATATACGGTTATTACAGTTCTTGCAAAAGTAAGTCGTAATTTTATCTTCTAAATCTGAATGATCAGCTTTCCATGAAGATAAACGATCATTTTCTTTCGATTCATTATTAACCGACGTAAAAAACAAAAAGGTTCTCAATTCGTCAGAATGCTAAAGAATATTGTAGTACTGAATTAATTTGATATTCAATGTAATTTCAATGGTTGTCAAAAGTGACTCGAGTCCAAAGTCAATGTCAGATTCCGGTTGTTTATACTTGCGATAAGTAAAAATAAAAGAGGTTTGCAAAAAATTTAAAGGTATTCAAACTTGGCCATTACTTATGATAATGATGAGTTTCTTCTCAGCAGTGGTCTCTTGTGAAGCGCTAGTAGATTTTTGACGTGTAAAAGTGCCCGTGCGGCCTACTTACTGAATAAACATCTTTTATCTTTTTATCTTTTGATGATTAAAAATTGCTATTTATCGATGTCGATAAACTTAGTCGACATTTAATGAATTACTAGCACTGGTAGATTTTTGAACCCCATCAATCCGGTGTTTGCTGATTATGTACATCCTAATTGCACACTGGGCTACGAGAATAACCCAAAACAATGTTTAGAGCCCAACGAAAGCACAGGAACTGCTAGAAAATAATATAATGATTTTCATTTCAGCTAAGCTGCGCTCCCGCAGAAAGGCAGCCAAGATGCTGGTGGCAGTGGTCATCATGTTTGCCGTCTGCTACTTCCCCGTGCATCTGCTTTCTGTTGTGAGGTACGTAAGGGATATAATAATATCATACATACATACACCTTCACGCCCGTAATCCCAGAGCGGGGTAGGCAGAGCCACAGAATTACCTACAACTTAATAAAGTTGTTGATAATGCAGCAACCACACTTAGCACAAATAGGCCAAGATGTTTACCAGCGTATTAGTGACAGGTTGCAAGCCCATCGCCTAACAGTACTACAAGCCTTTATTCCCTTAGTCGCCTCTTACGACATCCACAGGATGACATGGAGTGGCACTATTCTAACCCGGCAACCACGCGGATACGGATATATTCTCCTGTGTATCCTGTGTTGTCCATCTTATCCTGCCGCAAACGCACTAAAAGCGGAGGCGGTGCGTTCCCATGCTAAAAAGCACACAAGCATGGCGGAGGCGTTTTTAAGACGGGATCTGCTCGTATTTTAAATCTAATAAAATATTTTTCTTGAATATTACTCGTCTATCTAATGTCTTGTTATCTTCTTCTTTATCTTCTATACATAGTATAAAACAAAGTCACATCCGTCTGTTCCCTAAGGGCGCGAAAAACATAGAAGAAATCCGTTTTGCAGGTCCGTTATTTGATGACGTGTTCCGGATGCAGTAAATAAGAAGTTAACAAGATCCGTTAAAAAGGATCCTGTAAAAACGGACGTTCTATGTGTACGCGCACTTAGATCTCATTAACTGCGCTACGGATTTTGTTGCCGTTTTCATTATTACGTCGAGTGATTCAATAGGACGGTCTTTATGTTTAATACATTCTGGTTTATGTACCGGCGTTGCATAAAACTCGCTTAAACATAAGCGAAGCGAGGGCGGGTCGCTCGTTTATTATAAAACACAGTCGCCTTTTTTTTATATATATCATAGGAAGGCAGACGAGCACACAGGCCACCTGATGGTAAGTGGAAACTGTGACCCATAGACATTCGCATTTACAAGACCGCAATCCTAAGACTGCAAATGCGTTGCCAACCCTGAGGCCGAAAATGGAATGCCTCCCGCCGTCTGTATGTTTAGGTTTTTCAATTATGCATCGGATCCTAATGCAGTTCTTTATATGATATAGATTTTTCAAGCGGATGTTTTAATATATAACTAGCTTCTGCCCGCAACTTTGTCCGAGCAGATTTCGATTATTGATATTCCATCGGGAATTTTTAAATTTTCCGGCATAAAAAATTGCCTGTTTTAATTCAGTGTATAAGCTATCTTGATTCCAATTTTCATCTCAATCTATCCAGCCGTTGCAGCGTGAAGGAGTAACAAACTTACTTACACACACTCACACACACACACACACACACACACACACACACACACACACACACACACACACACACACACACACACACACACACACACACACACACACACACACACATAATACCCATACACACACTCACAAACTTTCTGGCTTATTAATGTATTTACTGAAACTTAGAATGTGGTTACAGAATTATCAAGAAGTTTTAAGACTTGTTGGTAATTCTTTAGCTCTGCCTACCCCACTCTGGGAATGAAGGCGTGAATTTATGTATGTATGTATGTACCTACAGCGAAGCGAAGCGGCGACGAGTCGCTAGTTTGCTAGTTTAGCCGAATAAACATACAAACATGGTATACAAATAGACCATTCGGTCGATTCTTAATCCACCCAACAAACATGTTGAAACGTGTTGTAATCATAATATTGGCTGACAAACTCTATGATTGAAACTGATATTTATCTGTCAACTTATGACAGGATATCGGAGATAATATTAATTACGTAAAGTCCAATATTGGTTTAGTTTTTAAGGTTCCGTACCCAGAGGGTACCAGTTTTTTTTTCTACTAGCCTGTTTTGGTGTCCCACTGCTGGGCAAAGGCCTCCTCTCTATTTCGCCACTCGTCCCTATCCAGGTATTAATAGTTATTATAAAATCAATGGCTATATATACACTTCCTCCATATTTATATGCTATAATCAATCACATGCTACACATTAAAATGCTGTATCAGTTCGTTTCTGTTGCTATACTTTCAAATATTATAAATAAAAGATAAAAGATGTTTATTCAGTAAATAGGCCACATACGGGTCCTTTTACACGTCGCAGATTAAGCTAAAACTAAGCTAAAATTTATTATAGAAAAGGATGCATAGACCTACAAATGATTTATAAATCTTACGGACACGAATTTTTTTGATAGCAATTTTATTTTTACAAGCCTACCATGTGACTCCCCTCATCCCTTCGAGTACATACTTGTTGTTTTTTAAGATCCTTTTTTTGAAGTAGCGGCTTCTGGGAGGCAAGGCTACCGTTTCTGTTAGGTTTCTTTTGATTTCGATAAACCACTTAAAATTTTCATTTTATTGCCGCAAACGTCTTCTTTCATTAAAACTGTGTTCAAATTTACTCCCGGAAAGCGGTTTTCTTTTCAAATACAAAGTTTCCTTTCACTTTTCTATATGTCAATGAACAGATATAAATATATAAAAAAATCTCTCCTATTTCTTCCAAATTAACATTTCCTTGTTTCAGTTTCTTTTGATAGCACAATTTAAGGGTCCCGTAGTCAACAAAGGTAACATATAACGAATTTAAAGGTATCATGACTATGTTAACTTTATTGGTTAATGAGATACAGGCAACTAAAATGTTTATATCTACTTAAAATCTCGAGGTCTCTAGGATCTAAAGGTCTCGCGCACGAAGGGTTCCGTACCATTATCTATACAATATCAGCAAAAAACGCCAAAATTTCATGTTTTTTTTTATTTTTTTATGGCATAGAGAAGACAAACGAGCACACAGGCCACCTGATGGTAAGTGGAAACTGTGACCCATAGACATTCGCATTCACAAGACTGCAATGCAATCCTAAGACTGCAAATGCGTTGCCAACCCTGAGGACTAAGATGGAATGCCTCTATGCTAGTCATTTCACCGGCTGTCTTATCCCCAAACCGGAACACAACAATGCAAACACTGCTGTTTGGCGGTAGGTTAATGGATAAGATGGTGGTAGCGATCCGGACGGACCCTGCACAAGGTCCTTTAAATATTTATTTTATTCTGTTCTTAGTATTTGTTGTTATAGCGGTAACAATCACATCTTCTGTGAAAATTTCAACTGTCTAGCTATCACGGTTAATGACAGACAGACAGACAGACAGACGGATATTGAGTCTTAGTAATAAGGTCCCGTTTTTTACCCTTTGGGTACGGAACCCTAAAAATACAGAAATTGAAATTAAATTGAAATTGAAATTGAAATTATTTATTTTACAGCACCTAACTTTAAATTGAAAATTCGTTTATACTTTTTGTTTTTCTAGATAGTTTTTTGTGTTTATAGTAGCGGTGTCGGATTCCTATTTTTATTTGTTTTATTTCTCTATTTCCATTTTTTTTTTCTATTTTCTTAATTATTTATTCCAATTCTCATGGCATATGTGGATTAGCCAACGATTGATTTAAACGAATCTTTTTCCTCATACTTTTGTCACCACTCTGCTAATTTATTCCCTGGAAAATATTTGCCAGTCACATCCGTACCATATCGATTAGCATAGCAAAACGCGAGCGCAAACTATCTACTTTGATCCCCGAATAGTATTAATGGTCTAAACAAGCTGTTTTCGATCATTTACTGCTTTTGATGTGTTTAGGGTTATATAAAGCAGTACAACTAGTTTTGTTACTATTTGATTCTAGATTGAGTTTGAAAACTACGTTTATCTACACGCATATCATAAGTCCTTTATTATGCGTTCAAAACCCATAGGAAATGAAAAAAATGCTGTTCTTAAGAATGTGAGACCAAAAAATAAAAATAAATGTTTTTTTATCAGTTTATCCAACATGAATGACACAAAAACAGAAACATTTACTTACTTTTGCGTAGGGTATTATGGAACCAAAATGATTGCGAATGATCTCCCCCATGACCCCAAGAGGGGAATAGGTCGACTTACCTATAACCCTGTATATAATATTGTAAAGAGAAAAAGTATGTGACGGTGTAGGGGGGAATCTCTGGATCTATTGAACCAATTTACAAAAATATTTTACCAATAGAAAGCCACGTGTTTAGGGTTATACAACGTGTTACAAAATACCTCGTAAAAAATATAATAAATTATCAAAGCCAAAAATATTGTCAACCCTAGTAAGCTGTCATGTCAGGGAACCGGAGTTGGCATAGATTATTTAACAGAGAGGCCTACCTACCAATTTTAATAACTGTCAACTTTAATGGTTTTTCTGTTTTTCATCCACAAAGGTTTAATACTATGATGTCATTATGCTTAAAGTACTGGCTTCAAAAAACGTCAAGACGGAAAAACAAATATTTGTTGTCAATTTCAAATCTTCTTATCGATATTCTACAATTGTCCCGTTTTTTCCATATTTTTTTTCCAAAATGACGTTGTTTTCCAACTCAGAATATTACGATTTAAATGATGTTATGCGTAGGCCATGAAGATAGCAATGTAAATCGTGCTCGCGAACTGTATCGGAGGTTGTGCATTGAGCAAGGCGGAGCTCACTTTGAGCCGTTCCTGTAAATTTGACGTTCATAACGAAAAAGTAAGTGTTAGTTTAGATTTCTTCGTTTAAAATCTTCCAAAACTCGACTTGTAATATGTTTTGTGAATTAGGTAAAAATGTACATTTAAACATTCTGAGTAGTTTACTCTTTAATTTTACTGAAATAGGGTTTGCACATCAATGAAAAAAATAATGTTTTTTTTTTTTTGGCGGTATGTCGTATAGTGATAATACGGTTCTCAAATATTGTAAATGGACTTGTTATAAGGCACCATTTAACCCCTTTTCGGCTTAACGGGTATTTTTGTAACACCCTGTATAAAGCAGTACAACAAACATTTCGTCATGTTTTGTTACTATGAGACTTTAGTTTGAGTAAGAAAACTACGTTTATCTACACACATATCATTAGTCCTCTATTATGCGTTTAAAACCCGTAGGAAATGACGAGCATTTTTACAACCAATTTTACTATGAGAACTTTCTTGTCTCTAAAATCTGTACTGTAATGTTATTAAAGTGTAGATTTTTGTAACGTTATGAGTTTCAATTTGGATACAGCTGTCAACTGTTATCGACTCGAAACGTCAATTCAGTATGTTTTTTTTAATATAAACCGCACGATATTTGATCTCCAGTGACGTGAGAATAGAGACTTCAATCGTACATAAACGATTTAAAAAAAACATTCGTCTTGCGAAGGATCGCATTGCCGTCATTATTGTTGTCATTTGTTTGTTGGTTTTCATGACACTTGCACGTAAACAGTATCTAAACATACCGGTTAACTTGGCCGCAATGCCCCATATAAAACCCTCGACCTTTCTTTTTACCATGAAACCCAAGGACGGTAAGTAATTTTTTTTTAATTTATAGCATAGCACACAGGTCATGCAAGTTCAAGCAAAGAGTTTACACGCAATTGAAAAATTGTCTTGAAATGTTATTTAAACAGGAATTTCATTGCAATCTCGCTACATGTTACTTATATACTCAATTAATGTTCCTAATAATCGATTTTAATAGTTTTCTGTATCAAAACGTCGTTTTTTTTTTACACTCCTTCAGGGCTGTATGTATATGTATACCTACGTAAGTATTTGCCCTTAACGTTTCTGAACGAAACATTTGTATAATCTGTGGAGTCCGCCCGCCATCCGCTTAAAAAAAGTTCAAGTAATTCGTAATAATAGTTGTGCTGACTTGTGTAATTATTGTACTCGCAAATGTGATGAAAAACATTGTATGTTTCACGGGCGGTACGGGAATTACGAACCTCGACTCAGAAAGCCCTCAGTCTTCGACTTCGGGCTTCTACTAGAGCCTCGATCGTAATTCCTTACTTACCGACCTTAATACACAATGTACTATTTTTGCTGTTACGAAAGTAGGATAATTCTAAACTTATAATTGACTGTGTTACTCGTACTATTTTCTGTATAAACTTTTTTTGTTACCAAATAGAAAATAATTTTGGTAACAAAATAGGACGGTAACAAAATGGAGTCTAGTCTCCTGGAAGGAATCCAGTTCGTCAAACTGTTCTAATTTGACACTCATTCAGACGAGGGTGTTTGTTTAGGCATCCTATTACCAGCAGTTTAGAATCTTTAAGAATCTGCTCAGAACTGCCTGGCATTACGGTCAAACAGATGTTTTATTTTTTTTATTTTTTATTTTTTATATCATAGACCGCAATCCTAAGACAAGACCGCAATCCTAAGACTGCAAATGCGTTGCCAACCCTGAGGCCGAAGATGGAATGCCTCTATGCTAGTCATTTCACCGGCTGTCTTATCCCCAAACCGGAACACAACAATGCGAACACTGCTGCTTGGCGGTAGGTTAATGGATAAGATGGTGGTACCAACCCGGACGGACCCTGCACAAGGTCCTCCCACCTCCAAAATAAGACAATAAGACAAATAGATCCATACAGTTTATTTGGGACACGATTTATTAGGTATTAAAAAATGTATAATTATACTTTTTTTTTAAAGTTTTTAACCATACCTTGTGGGTAGTCAATGTTAGAAAGAATTCTTTGCTTGATTCTTTCAAACTTTTGTAAGTATTTTGAACACCAGTAACTACGGCTAAAAGTAACAAAAAATAAAATGACCCATTTCGGTGGGGCCATGACATTGACTAATAAGGGTCATCTTGGAAACAAGGCCTAAGTTCAGCAGGTTACCGGGACAAGTCTTATCTGGGGATTAATCTTCTGTATTGATAGATTAGGGTGAGAATTAGGGGCATGTTTTGTATATCGACCGAAGGATTTGATAAAGTACTAAACTAAAGTTAACAGCGGAGTGGCTATAGTATGTTTGCTTGTTTGTTTGATTACTTAGTAAAATTGATTATTGTCATCTTTTGCGATGTTTACACACAGTGTTATAGTAAATTTAAAACGGGACTAAATCTAGGAACCCTTATAGTTTCACCAAGCCGTCCGTCCGTCCGTCCGCAGGCTTGCTCAGAGAATCTTAGTAGGTACTAGAAAGCTGTAATTTGCCGTGAATATACATATTAGTCACGCCAACAAAGTAGTAAAATAAAATATTGTTTTTTTTTTTTGTGTACCTTCCCTACTTGTAACGTGGGGATGTTTTTTTTTTCTCGTGTACCCCTTAGAGTAGGCTGCCGTTGGCTAGGTCTTTTAAAAATATTGCGGGTTTGTGGAAACAATTTTTCGATTAAGGTAAGCTTTAAATGGGGGGGGGGACACTTTAGTATAATAAAAATTTGCCCTTTACAGCTTAATATTTCATAAACGGATCCCGAAAATTTGTTTTCACAAACCCAATATTTTTGAAAGACCTAGGTTAGGCTAGAAAAAAAAACATCTTCACGGTTATAGTAGGGGTGGTACAAATTACAGCTTTCTAATACTAAGAGTCTCTGAGCTAGGCTGCGGACGGACAGACATGGCGAAACTCTAAGGGTTCCTAGTTTGACTACCGAGCCCTGCACTGGTTTTCAGTGAAACCCTTTACCGCGGATAGTGGAAAAGTATCAATATAAATACTAACAATATTTCAAAGGGAAGAAAGAAAGAAATAAAAACATTGATTCGTGACTAACAACAACAGAGAAAAACGGAACACGCATACATATATAATATTGTAATTACGGAATAGTCCCAACGGCATTTAAGTCTTCCGTTGAAATCATAAAACACACAAGGTACAGTCGAGGCCTTATTTGCATGGATAGCTGTCAAACAAAATCCTATGAAGTGAAATCGACGCCATTTTTGTGCTCGTTTTGTGTTTTTACTTACCTATGAGGCTTCTCATTTCAATGTGATCATGCTAGATGGCGCTGTATCACCACATACTGTGAAAAATACATTCTTCGGCATCTTTACTTTTCTGCCGAAACCGCATGACATGTTCCTTTATTATTTGTCTTAAACTTATAATATAAAACTCCCAACACAATTAAAATTGAAACTTCCAAAAACACTACTTTTGCATGGATTCGAACTCGTATCATTTAGGATGGAAAGCACCCTTCCGTGGCCGTTTGACCATAATCACAATTACTTGGTCTGGCGAAATTGTGTATCACGTTATTTTACGTTTAGATTATCTTTTAACGAATACAATTAGTATTAAAATTTGCGAGGGTAAGCTGACAATGTCTGAACACCGGATCGGTTTTACTAAAGATTTACTTACGCCCGCTCGTTCGTTGCTCCCTGTTAGATTGCCTTTGTTCTCGATTAATACTTACTGTTGATAATTTTTAATTATGAGTTCTCGTTGCAATATCGACTTGGTGAAAAGATCGCAAATAATTGCTTTGTATAATTAAGGCAAAAATTTGTCTGAAATTGCTAGAGAAGCCGGTGTTAACGTAAGTAGATTTTGTATATAAGTATAATTTAAATTACTATTTTTAAAAGGTTATTATTTTTAAATACATATTTTAAAGATAATTTAAATATGTGATGTTTTGTTATAGCGAAAAACCGTTGTTTTATGGGTCCGACGATTTGCGGCAAAGAACTGGCAGAGCTCCACTTATAACCACACAGAAGCGTCAAATCATGGTGAGGGATTATGAGGAAAATGGACTTATCCCGACAAGTCACTACGCCAGTTTATTTTATTTAAACCCTTGCTTACTGAAGCTCACAAAGGAGCCAGTTTAGTGTTCGCCTTGGAGCATCTGGATTCCGACTGGAGTAATGTCGTCTTTACTGACTAATACCCGCTATGATAGTAATCACGTTGTGCACAACATGGAGTCTGGTCGGATAAGTGTGAATATGTGGGGCTGGATGAGTGCAGCCGACCCGGGGGAACTAGTGCGAATGCCAAGCCGAGCGACCGGTGTTAATTATGTGGACGTGTTGGAGGACACCATGCTACCCACTGTTCGCAATGTTTATCCGGAAGATGAATTACCGGTTATATCATTCGTGCAAGATAACTGCCCTATACACC